>CM062615.1:16945775-17127087 GCA_025617555.3 Puccinia polysora | reverse complement strand
TTTTGCAACCCTGAGGTTGTTAATATATCATTGGCCATTTGTTTTCATTTTATTTCAGTTTTCTGTTCATTTTTTTTCATTTTATTTATTTTTATACCTTACTTTCATCTGTTTTTTTTCATGTTTTTTTTTTCTCTTTTTTTTCTCTTTTTTTCTCTTTTTTTCTCTTTTTTTTCTCTTTTTTCTCTTTTTTTTCTCCTTTTTTTCTCTCTTTTTTTCTACTTTTTTTCTCTTTTTTCTCTTTTTTTTCTCTTTTTTTTCTCTTTTTTTCTCTTTTTTCTCTTTTTTTTCTCTTTTTTTCTCCTTTTTTTTCTCTTTTTTTCTCTTTTTTTTCTCTTTTTTTCTCTTTTTTTTTTCTCTTTTTTTTCTCTCTTTTTTTCTCTTTTTTCTCTTATTTTCTCTTTTTTTCTCTTTTCTTTTTTTTCTTGTATTTCATTTCTTTTTCTTATTTTGGGAATTATTTTCCCATGCCTTGAAATCCTTTAAATCATTGAATTCTATGTCTGCAAACCATTGCACCCCCTTGCTGCTACACAGACAAATACTTTATTTCACTTTCATTGCAAGAATTTGCTTTTTTTAAATTCTGACCCTGCAGTCTCATAGGTGGGGTTCATAGACCCATCAAATAATTATTTTAGTTTTTGAGGCATGAGAAACCCTCCAATTTTTGGATTCAATCTCAAATAAAAAATTTCCTCATTGATTTTGTGTTTGCTTTCTCCAGTTAACTGTTCCCTGATTCAGCTGAAGAATCAGAAGTCCTGGATGTTACATCAAAAAACATTAATGAAAATATATATCTCACTGAACTATTTGAAGAATTCCACAAATTGCCACCTGCATAACAGCAATATAATCTGGGTGAAAGGAGGAAGAAATACAGTGGAAAATATGAAATCAATCTGATTCAAGAGCCCAATTCTACTCAAAGATCGAAATTAAGAGGAAGAACCATAGGAGCATCCAGTAACTTCAAGAAGATGTCTCAGTCCTCAATTGAAAGAAATCCACGTGGTTTTGGATATTTAGAAGAACCCAAGAGGAGAGGAATGCGGAAGAAGAAAGCCATAGAAAATTCAAAGGTCAGGCACCATTTTGTTTCAAGAAAATAATATAAACTTTCATAATAATGAATTTCTTTCTGTGTGCAGGTTTCAAGAAAGTGGAAGTAAGAGTTAAAGGGGAAGGGTAAAAAGGAGGAGAAATAAGAGGAAGAGGTCAATTTATATCTATGCTTATTATTTCTGCAATGGATTTTTTTGAATCAGTCCTTGTCATTTTTTTAAAATAGGATGAATTTCTGGCTGAAGAGGAACATTCCAAATAAGAAAAGGTGCCAGATTTGTATTAATGGGAAGATTCAGCAGATGAAGAGCAGAATTATTTGGATGTCATTAAGATTGTTAGCTTTAATTTTTTTTGTTGATTTTTTGGATATTATTTTTCATTAATTTTCTCATTCAAATTTTTATCAGAGGTCTGGAACCATTACAAATATGTGGTTTTGTTATCCTGAATACAATCCTGATACAATAATCAAGAGAAAAAATCTATCAAAAAATGATTTTTATTTACACTACTGTCCATCTGGTTGGAAGATATTAACACAAAAAGTTAAACAAATGAGTGAGAAAGTAAGGAAACTTGATATTTTCTCTTTTTTTTCTTTTTTTCTGATTTCTTTTGGGTTTTCCCTCTAGGCTTCCTGCAAAATATGTGATTCTTTTTCAGATATCTTTGAGCAAGTCTCAATTGAAGAAGTGAGTTTTTTCTTTGGACCATATTTTATTTTATGAAAAATTCCAATTTGTGGTTTTAGTTCCTGTACAAAGATTTTATTTACACAAAAAAAGCCCTTGCACTTAAATCAGATAATCAAGATTTTATAGGGGATGGGAACAGTGGCTTGAGGGAAGCAGAATTTTTTTTGGGAGGAACTCAGAAGACTGGATAGAATTTAGTAAATAAATGGTGTGAGAGCTTGATTCAAATCCATGTTTAAAGAACCCAAGATTACTGTGTGAAATCTTGAGTAAAAAATTTCAAGAAGGAAGAAGGCAGCTCAACCACCTTTCTGGCCCAAATCCTCCAAATATTTTGATGAAATTTCCATCCCATTTCCTCCATCTGAATGGAACATATAAGTCTCCAGTGTTTCTGTTTTCTTCTGCAATGCCTTGCACTTATCATCTTCTGAATTCTCCTTCCACTCCAAACTCCAAATCTTCTCCTATTTGTGTCATTCTTAAAGTAAAATGATACAACTAAATAATCTGGAAAAAAGATGAGAAAGATCTTTGAATTTTACTTAAAAATTTTGATAGCTGAGATAACCAAAAAAAATTAATTACAATACCCAAAATAAGGATCCAAAAATGTAATGAAAAATTGGTTTTTGAAGATTTATTGCAGTTTTTTTATTAAATTTTGGAGGGGTAATAATGCCCCCAGATATACTGATGACTTATTTATGGGTTTATGAACCCCATCTACAGGACTGGGGAGTCAGAATTCAAAAAACAATTCTTGAAATGAGGATGAAATCAAGCATTTGTCCATGTAGCAGGAAAGGCACACAATGGTTCCCAGACGTAAAATTCCAAAATATAAAGGATTGAAGGCCCAGGAAAACTAATTTCCTGTTCTTTTTATTGTTTTTTATTTAATTTTTCCTTTTTTCCTTTTCATTTGACTTTTTTCTTTCCTTTTCCTTTTTTAATTGTTGTTTTTATTTTTATTTTTATTTATTTTTATTTATTTTTATTTTTATTTATTTTTATTTTTATTTATTTTTATTTTTATTTATTTTTATTTTTATTTATTTTTATTTTTATTTAATTTTATTTTTATTTATTTTTATTTATTTTTATTTTTATTTTTCTTTCATTTATTTTCATTTCATTTCTTTTTTTTCATTTCATTTCATTTGTTTTTTTCTGTTTTTTCTGTTTTTTTTCTGTTTTTTTCTGTTTTTTTTCTGGTTTTTTATGTTTTTTTTGTGTTTTTTTGTGTTTTTTTCTATTTTTTCTGTTTGTTTCCTTTTCTATGTTTCCTTTTTTCACCTTCTTTCTTTCCGGTTTTTTTTTCTTTTCTCTTTTTTTTTTTTTTGCTTTTTGTCTTCTATCTATTTCCTTTTTTTGATTTTTTTCCATGTCTTTTCCATTTCTTGCTTCTTTTTTTATGTTATTATTATTATTATTATTATTATGATTGTTTATTTTTATTTTTATTTTTAATTTTACTTTTATTTTTATTTTTATTTTTATTTTTATTTTTATTTTTATTTTTATTTTTATTTTTATTTTTATTTTTATTTTTATTTTTATTTTTATTTTTATTTTTATTTTTATTTTTATTTTTATTTTTATTTTTATATTTATATTTATATTAATTTTTATTTTTATTTTTATTTTTATTTTTATTTTTATTTTTATTTCTATTTTTATTTTTATTTTTATTTTTATTTTTATTTTTATTTTTATTTTTATTTTTATTTTTATTTTTATTTTTATTTTTATTTTTATTTTTATTTTTATTTTTATTTTTATTTTTATTTTTATTTTTATTTTTATTTTTATTTTTATTTTTATTTTTATTTTTATTTTTATTTTTATTTTTATTTTTATTTTTATTTTTATTTTTATTTTTATTTTTATTTTTATTTTTATTTTTATTTTTATTTTTATTTTTATTTTTATTTTTATTTTTATTTTTATTTTTATTTTTATTTTTATTTTTATTTTTATTTTTATTTTTATTTTTATTTTTATTTTTATTTTTATTTTTATTTTTATTTTTATTTTTATTTTTATTTTTATTTTTATTTTTATTTTTATTTTTATTTTTATTTTTATTTTTATTTTTATTTTTATTTTTATTTTTATTTTTATTTTTATTTTTATTTTTATTTTTATTTTTATTTTTATTTTTATTTTTATTTTTATTTTTATTTTTATTTTTATTTTTATTTTTATTTTTATTTTTATTTTTATTTTTATTTTTATTTTTATTCCTTGCTTGGCTTGCCTGCCCGGCCCCCCCTTGCTCTCCCTTGGCTTGTTGGCCCCACGGCCCCCTTTCCATCATTACCCCCCCCCCTCCTTGCTCAGCTTGTTGGCCCTTGCTCCTTGCTTGGCTTGTTGGCCCTCCCTCCTTGCTTGGCTTTTTGGCCCCCCCTCCTTGCTTGGCTTGACGGCCCCCCTCCTTGCTTGGCTTGTGGCCCCCCCTTCTTGCTTGACTTGCCGGCCCTGCCCACCCCTTGGGGTCCCTTGGCTTTCCGGCCCCGCCCCCCCTCCTGGCTTTGCTTGCGGGCCCCGCCCCCCCTTGGTCTCACATGGCTTGCCAGCCCCGCCCCCTGCCTTGCTTTCATCTGCCCCCCCTTGATCCCCTGCAAGCCACCCCCCTCCCTTGCCTTGCCACCAGGAGCATCCCCCCTGGTCCACCTAGAATTTCTTTTGTTTTTGGTGATGATGTGACCATTTTTTTTTTGGAAATAAGCCCAGACCAATTACTTCATGCCCTCACCCAGTAATTTTGTAATTTTGTAATTGTTTTATTTTTTTATTTTTTTTGGTGATCATGTGACTGACATTTCTTTTTTTCTTTTTTTGTGGTAATCCTTTTTTGATGGCTTTTCCTTCAATCCATCCCTTCTCCCACTACTCACAAAGATATACACTAAATTGAATCTCTTCTTGATCCTCACCCCAAGGGGAGCATTTGCCTGAAAGGGAACAAGATGGAAGGTGATGAGGAGCCAAATCCAAAGAGAAGTGGCAAGAAGAGGGCTTTGAAGAAAAAGAGGGATCAAATGAGGGAATTTGAAATCTCTTTGGAACTTGCAGAGGAGGAGATCAATGAAAAGGTTTTATGGTATGGATCAAAAACGGCTAAATTTTTTTTTCCTGACCTTGGCTTTGGAATGGATTTTAAGTAAAAATGTATAGTGAAAATGGTTTGGGAAGCCAATAGGTAAAAGCACTATAATTTTCCTGCTGTGGAGACTTCCAGTCATAAAAGAATGGCAATTTAAATGCAAATAAACAAAACAACTGAAGACACTTGCAGGGACTTGGGGAGTGGGAAAATATACTCCAGGAAAAAATATAAATAAAAAGAATTTTTTTTATGGGAAATGTTAAATTCACAGCTCATTGAGCTGTTCAAACGGTTTAAAAAAAGCCATGTGGCATGCCACATGGTCCAATCAGAGCCGTGTACAACCCCCCATTGCTTAAAGAGTTGTTCAGCCAACCCAGCCTGGTCCGCGGCCGTGTGGAATTGCACACGTCATCCAACTGCGGTGAGCAAAAGAAAAAAAGAAAAGGGAAAAGGAATGAAAGGGTAATAACACAACCCATAAACTGAATAAACATTCAAAAAAACAGAAATAAACCAAAAAATAAAAGAATGTTCATTTTTTGGTTAAAATAAATAAATAAATAAAAATAAAACGCAACTGGTACTTTCCAATGGACTAGCCCTAAATTAAAAAGACCCAAAAACATACAAGTAACTGGACTAGCCCTAAAGTAAAAACACAAAAAAAAAGACCAGTAACTTGACAAGCCCTAAAGTAAAAACACACAAAAAAGACAAGGAACTTGATAAGCCCTAAAGTCATTTCAACTTGAATAGCACTAAAATAAAAGGGCCCAAAAATTAAAGAAGTCTTTTGACCAGCCCTAAAGTAAAATTGTGCAAAAAAATACTTGACCAGCCCTAAAGTAAAAACACCAAAAAAAAAACAAGTTCAACTTGTGTTAAGCTGATCCCATCCCAAGCTTAACATAAGTTAAGCTTGTGATGGAATCAGCCCAACACAAGTTGAACTGAATTAACATTAAACTTTCATTCAAAAAACTCAATATAATTATGCTAACTCAAAACAGTCAACATAATGATGTTCAAAATTTGATAGCCCTTGATATTAATAGAACTTGTTAGCTACATGAGAATTACAATTTGTATGAAACCCAATGATAAAATGAAGTAAAAGTCTTTTACAATCTAGAATACATTTGAAGTTGATCTTTGAGATGATCAAACCAAAAAGAGGCTTTTTTAGAAATCAAGGAACATGGTTTTGCTACAATGGGGGGGATTGGAATAATTTCTACCTCAATGACCAATAGAACCCAGTGGTCATTGTTTACAAAGGAAATGAAAATTGTATCTGATTGATCAGTAACACCATTTTTCATTGGATTATAAGTATCACATGACTCCAATGAAATGAAACATATAGGTCTGGAATATGTGTCTTCTATGATTTGACCCATATCTAATTTAGCCAGCCATTTTAAGGAGGGAATGTTTTCATTGATATCTGCAACATCAAGTATTTTTTTAATCTCTTCAACCTCCTTTAAACCACCAAGCATCTTAATTTAGCATGCTCCATGTTTCTCTAATGTTTCAATCATTTCCTTCCTAACTTTAAACCAACCATGTTCTTCATAACCAAGAGATTTAGAAATGACTCTAAATCTGCAATTTCCATCTCCAATTGGATCCCCAACCTCACCCAAGAACTTATGGAATTTCTTGGGTATTTGATTGAGGTATTTCACACTTGTTTCCTATCATGAAAACTAACATAGTATTCATTTCTTTAATTAGATCAACTAAATGAATACTCACAAAATATGAGCTTCTGGTTGAGCTTTGCTGCACTTTCTCTTACTCTGAAGAGGATTCTGATTCCAAATTCAGTGATCCTGATTCACTCAGTCTCTTCCCCTCAACTATGAAATTCAGATTCAGATTCTGCCAAATTTGACTAACAATTGATCATTAGTTAGTAACTAATTTCATTAAAAACAAAAAAAGAACATATCCCAAAAGGAAAGACTTACAATCTTTTGTGTTTTCTTGTTTTGAGCCCTTCTAGTCCTTTTTTCCTCCTTTATTTTTTTTTCAACAACATCAAAACAAGATGGTTCACGCAGCCTACCTGTCAATTTTGGCCTTCCCCTACTTGATTGTAAGACTTTAGGTTCAAGTCTTGGCTTTGATTGATATTTTGTAATCTTCTGAATGATATACTTGAATAGGCCACTTTTCTCATGATCAGGAGATTCCAAGATCATTTCATTCACCTTTTCACTTAACTGAGGAATGCTAAGCATTTCATTGACATTGCACTCCAAAATTCAAAAGGATAACCCATTAGTGAATTAAGAATTATTAATCAAAAAGCATTAATCACATAGTGATTTGAACAATCCAACTTGAACAATCCAACTTAAGCCAACTTAAAGAACTAGAACTGCAAGGGTCATAGTCCAACCTCCACTGAGGATGAACATCTTTGGGTACCATGGATCCTCTGAATGCTAGACAGTCACCTATTTGGTGGGAACAGGGCCAACCCATAGTCTTGGAGTATGGATTGGTGCACACTTTTCCATCATGATCAAGTTTAAACTTTTTGAATTGTTCCCTAATAAGATTAATTGCCTCTAAAGACAATTTGGAACCCAATGGTAACAGTTCAGGATAAAGAACTGTCCTTAAATTAATTCAAGAGTTATAAAGTGATGCATGAACTGATTTAATTTATTTAAAAACTTTTCCGTGAAGGCTTTCCCCAAATCCAACAGGTTTCCCAAAGATTTTGAAAGGAATTTTTTGAGAGTCCCTGTAATAATCCAAACAGTTTTAGGCTGTGGAAGTTCTCTGGAGGGGAATGTTGCTGTTTAGGATGCCCTCCTAAGCGTTACAAAAATATTTAAATGTAACTGAGATCAAGGTCAAGACCTTTTTAAGTGAGGAATCAAGTAGTAAAGGATAAAGTTTGATAATAGTTGGTAGTGATGGAACAGCACTATCTGAGGCAAGATTAGGTGAGATATTTGAACAAAAGAAGTAAAGGTTTGTTTAAAGTTCAAAAGAACAAAGCTGTTGTATGTAAACAACGCTTTGGTGGTATTTTATAGATGCATGTTGGAATTGGCTGCGCACTGCGTGCTCAGAAGAGGCAGCACGCTCAGCAATGGGTGCCACTTTGCCGCAGTAACCTGTGCTGCAAGATCAGCAGCAGTCAAATTGGGCTCAGCATCTGGAGACACGGGGTGGATTGGATTGGATTGGAAGGATTGTGCGTATTGCGCGTCACAAGAGGCACATATTGGAAGGGAGGATGTGTCTTGGATATCTGGAAAGGCGCGTTGGGCGGATGCTGAAATGCTCAGGGGGCTCCAAGTTGGGCAGGGCGCAAGGGCCGCATCATGAGAACGACAAACTGGGTGGACATAATGGCAGGCAGGCAATACAGATGGATATGGGGTATGGAATATGGATCATGGGATAGGGTTGGAAGGATAGAGTTGGGCTGGGCATTTTATTTCATTATTCTTGTTTGCTTGCGGTTGTACCTAGGTTAGGTTTGAGGGAAAGGCCACTTAAACCGCACCCTAAACCCAAATTTGGAGGAGATATCAGATACCATTGGATCATCATAGGTTTGGGAAGGATCTTTTCCCTCATCTCTCTATCTCTCATTCAATGGGTGAACAATTGCACTCAGGGTTTACAGACTCAAGGGATAAATAACTACCAAACTTGGGAACCATTAAAGGAGAAGTCCTCTTTGGAATTCCACATCAGGGGGTCTGGCCAGGAAGTGACCTTTTGTTCCTTGTCTCTCAAAACTAACAAGTGCAATGTCCCAGTACCACCCTTTGACCGTTGCAGGGTTGTCTAACGTTACACCCACTCCTCTTCCTCCTCCTCCCCCGGCTTCTGGGATAGGACCTCCATCAGGGGTGGGATACGGTGTCCCTTGCTCCAACAACCAAACTGGATACAAGCCCATTTGCATCAGGCCGCGGGACTATCCGCAAATTTGGTTCAACACTGAGGAAGTTGAGCTATTCATTGCACAATACAAAGGAATTGACAATGCAGAAGATGTGATGGGTTTGGATAAGGCTTGTCTTGTTGTCCTCTTCATCACGGAAGAAGAGAAGCTTTGGGATATGAAAGCAATGGAAGGATATGAAGAACTCAATTGGCTGAAACTGAAGGCAGAAATCTTTGCGCAGTGGGGAAGGTGCAAACCTTGGTTTCAAGAGAGTGACTTTGAGCAAGCCAAGGCCAAAGCAAGTGCAAATGGTGGATTCTGGACGCGGGCGCAATTGGGGGAGTATGTAGCAATGTTTGACAGGATCTATTGCTACCTGGAAAAGAACAAGGTGATATTGGGGCAGAGGGGCGCAATGAAGAGGGCAATTTTTGGAGGACTTGGACCCCAACTCTGCGCGTGGGTGCAGCGGCACTTGTACAACAACAAATTGGTAAAGAGGTTGTTGGATGGGAGTATTGCGCTTCTTCCAGGAATACTTATCATCTTTTGGACAGTGGAAAGCAATTTGTACTTGGAAGAACTGATGGAGGACACAGAAAGGGCTTTTGCAATGGGTTCAAAGAAGTCTGCTTCCCACACTCCGCCAGCACCAACACGGGCTCTGGTTGTAGGCCCCTTAAAAACAGAACGGGTGTTGGAAAAAACATTGATGAGGGGCCCAGAGATTAGCAAGATGACAGAATTGATGAAGGATTTAAGGATCTTCCTGAGTTGAATGACCTCAGCACTGTGCAATCAGCCTCCTCACATTGAGGGACTGCTTCCGCCGCGAAATATGTCTGCGCCGCGGTTATGCAATTACTGCAGGGACAAGGGGAATCGGCAGTAGGGGTGCAATGACATGAAAAGGGACCTCAAGGAGAGATTTGTTTGACTTGTGGAGATGGGATTCAGGTTCCCAACAGGCAAGTGGATCTCCACCAAACCTGGGAATCCAACCGTCATGGAGCAAGTGTGCCCGCTGTGGTGCCCAATCTGGGACACCTCTGGACCAGTATGAAAAAAGTAAAATTTTTATGAAATTTTCTATATCCTCCATTTAGATCAAAAAAAAACTTTTTTTCCCGCTCTATTTGTAAATCTCTCTTGTAAATAGTCTACAGACCTCTTGTCTATAAAAGGAGGGGCTCTCCCCTGCTTTTTCCAAACAATCCATGGGAGTGTTTGCATATGTTCCCCCCCTTTATCATTGAAATTGAATCCTCATCCTCATCCTGGGTATATCTATGATTTCCCCCTGATCAATTGATCCTTACTCTTTGCCCCTCTGTGGCCTGATCCATATCAACAACCAATAGCCTTTCTGGTTGAAGATAATTCTTTCTGTTGGAATTATTGAGTGTTTTATACCACTCCTTGATCCCTTTCTCTGAAAATACTGGTCTTGATGCCTCCTTGATCATCTTTCTTGAGCCAATCACAATTGATTGAAGATTTCTTATTAGGCTTAAGACCTGGAGTGTTATACCTCCCTAAATTTTTTTTTGGAGTTGCATTCTGCCCGCCTACTCTTGAGTTCCTTGAGAAGTTTTGAGGTTATCCTTGCTTTAAATCAGTTACTTTTTGCTTTTATAGCTTCTTAAATATAGTGCTTTGTCTTGTACAGCCACCCTCAGTTATCTGGTACCCTTCAAGCGCTTGATTGCGGAGAGTTGGGAAGGTTCATTGGGAACCTGGAGTTTGGTTGGGTTTGAGTTGATCATTTCTAATCTTCTGCTGATGGCCAGAGTTATTAGCTTGTGGGCATTGTTTACATGCAATGGCTTTGTTCTTTGAAACTTTAAACAAACTTTAGCTTCTTGTGTCCAAGTTTTTACCACATAATCTTGGCTCAGATAGTGCTGTTCCATTGCTAACAAACTACTATCATCTTTATCCTTTACTACTTGATTGCTCATTTACCAGGTTCTGGACCTTGATCTTGGTTACATTTAAAAATTTTTGTCACACTCAGGAGGGCAGACTAAACAGCACCTTTCCACTCCACAGAACTACCACGGTCTGGAACCATTTGGATTCTTACATATGGTCCCCTGGGCTGGGATCAAACCAGAAACCTTGGGATTTACAGTCCCAACTTGAAGAATCAACTCTGAAATCCAATACAATCCTTTTTCTTGTTTTCTTTTTTTTCTGTCATCATCCAGATCTGATCCAAGGAGGCAACTTGTTGCAGAAGTAAGTCCTCCCAATTGTGCACCATCTGGGCAGGATTCTTGTGATTTTTGTGAAACTCTACCCTTGCCAAACTTGTGAGCCACCTTGGAACTCTGCTTTTTGGATCCCCTTAGGAACTCTGTCTTCAAAATGGAATCTGTTCCCTCCACCACTTTTTCAACCAAGATGGTCAAGATCAAACCCCAGAACAAGAACCTAGGCTTCAATGAAAAAAATGTGGAGCAATTTTTGGACTCCTATGAAATGGCTGCTGAAGTGGATGGTTGAAGTGACCATGATATGGCCTTTCAGTAAAGATTTTTTATGTCCTCTGATTAATATATGGAAATGATCAAATTGTTTTATGGATTCAAAACTCATAACTGGAGGCTTTTGAAGGAGGCTATTTTGGCTTATTAGGGAAAAATAGATGTGGCTAGGTTTACCTTACAGGACTTGGATGCTCTGGTTTCTCAATGGATCTCCAATGGTGGTGTCTCTTCAGCCTCTGATTATCAGGATTTCAGAAAGTCTAGGGATCCTATTCAGTCTTATCTTATCAGGAACAATAACATTGACACTTTGGACAAAATTTGAGTTTGATTTTTCCAATCTTTTTTGCCAGGAGTGCAAGAAAGGATTAGGGATGAATTGGTCAAGTCTGGATCCATGATCACTACTAGGGATAATTGATTAAAACTCCCTGTCTTTCTGGTCTTAGGAATGTGGTGGACAAATTCATGAAAGGTCAAACTGCTTTAACTTTTGAAAATCCCAGGATCACTGAACCAGTACATTCTCCTTCCTTCCAAGAATACAACAAAATCATGAACAAGATGGAAGCAAATTGCAGACCTAAATCAAGCCCTCAGGCCAATAAGGATACTGCTAAAATAGATGAGATTACTAAGCTACTTCAGGCCTTTGAGAATAAAATGGATCAGAAAATATCCTCTTTAGCTACCCCTAAACCTGTTAATTCTGTTCCTAAATCCACCTTGGTCTGCTATTACTTTTATAGAGAAGGCCATGGTACTAGTAGGTGTCCTGAACTCCAGAAGGACAAGGAGGAGAAATTAGTAGAGCAGAAGGGAAATAATTTCTTTCTTCCTAATGGTGCTTTGATTCCTTTGACTCATCTTGTCCGATCCGTCATGTGGTGGATTTGTACCAACCACCAACTCACAAGAAGGCATCTCTGGTCTCCTTGGATTTTCAATCCTCCTGTGGCATTCTTCAACCTTGGTATCCTCCTGCTATCACTTCTTCCAGCTTCTTTGGTGCTTATCAATCTGATCCAGCTAGGAAACGCCATGAGGAACCCAAACCTCACAAGTCTCCTCCTTTTCCATCTTCAATCCTTCAAAAACCTGTCAAACGTTGATCTTTGCCTGAGCCTCCTTCCTCTGATCTGGAAGACATGTAAATAGAAAGGGAACCACTCATGGAAAGGTTCCAGAATCACCCTGATCCTTCTTCTCCTCTTCAATCTGGTCATTACCCTCAATTCTCTGATCCTCTTCCAGTACTTGTCTCACCTGATCTTCCCCCCTCCACCCAGCCCAAAGTTCTGTTCAAGAGGGGCATCTCCAAGGATGTCAGCTTCCTGATTCCAGGAACTTTGCCATTGTTTAGGTAAAGAAAGTGATATTGGTGTTGGAATAATCATTCCAAGAAAATTACAGTAAAATGCTCAAATAATTGGTTGAAAAGCAGGTGCAAAGTTTGGTTGGTTTGGTTGGATTAAATTTGTTTAAATATATATATATTTTTAAGAGGGGCCACAGTTCATGCAAACTGGGGATCTTTATTGGATAACAACCTCTCTTCAAGGGGCTCTTTTGAACCGTGTAAAGAACTTGGTACAATGAGGTCTTAAATGATTGCTCACAAAAGACTAACTCAAGGGGATGGGTGGACTGGCTGTCTTACAGAAGTTATGCCTGGGTTGCAAGGAGGAGACAAGTTACTAGTTTAAGTACTTACTCCAAGAAGCTTGGAGAGATTCACAGTTGAAAGGGTCTCAGGACAATTATTGGGGTTATTTGCTGATATTCTTCACAGAATCAATGACGGGGCCAGAATTATTAATAATACTTTCAGACTATAGCCATATATCACTTTTTTATCTTGAATAAACACTTGATCACGGATGGCAAGGGGTCTGGATTGATACTTAAAAATTAATCTGGGGTTTAAATCACTTAAAATGGTTGATATACCTTTTTAGAGTAACAAGACCTTCTCAGGGCATGTAGAGAGGGTTGTGCTTGGGTTCTGAGGCTAGCAGGCTGTCCAGGGATATTTTGGCACGTATTTCTGGTGCTTTCAATCTGCTAGCCTTGTCCATGTCATATTTCTTTGTGAAATAATTTTCAGAAGGTGTTTAAATGTTAATTTTTTATTTTTATGATTCAGACACATTTCCTTATTTTGTATTCATTTCTTTTTAGTGACATGGGTAGAAGTGGGTATTAGTAGATTCTAAGGCATCTTCTGCACATGTTGGGAATTTTTGATAACTTATAGGTTAACTCCTTGTTGTTTTTTGTGGTTCATAAAGATTTGGTAATCTCATTTACGTGGAAACCTTCATTATTTTTTCCCACAATTTATTTGCTTTATATTTTGATTTTCATATTTTTTCTTCAATATTCTCAGGTTTCAGAAATCCCTCTTCCCGGCAGTCAAGTTGTTACATATACATGATGTATGCATGCAAATTGTAGCCTGTTCCTGCGGTACCTGGCTGTCAGGCTTAGTACAATTTTTGTTGACGCTCTCAGGCTTGACAGCTGCGTGCAGGAATCTGTTGCATGCGGTCAGTCAGTCATTTTTCATGCGGGCCTTTTGACATGCGCCTACATATTGGGTTTCAGGCGTGTGTACCCTTACTGTATGAATGCAGGGCTGCGCCCGGGAATTGTGACACAACACAAATCCGCCTGTAACTCCTAAAATATACACAATACCTCAATTCTGACTGAATTTTAGGCGTGAAACTTATACATGGCATAATTTGTGAAATGTCAAAATGGCCAAAAGGTGCCATGGTGGTGTCATGGTCTGTTGGTCATTTTGTTTAATAATTATTTAAAAATGTAAGGAGTTAGAATTAAAGGGTGGGGTCAGTGAGTGAACCTACTAAATTTTGGGTGGGGAATCCATTTATGTAATAATATTCATGGATTTCTCACTCCTTCTGATTTTATTATTTCATTTCTGTTTGAAATCTGCTTTGACATGTTTCTCTGTCCAAGTGGCAAGCTGACAAAGGACTACCCTAATGCTGTGGAAGGAGTATTAAAGAAAATTTCTGATCTCAAAATCCCTGATCTTTCTGTGGCTCAACTGCTGTCTATCTCTCCATATGTGGCTGAATGCATGAAGAAATGGTTTTCTTGTTGACGTGTGGAAATTGGTCTGGAAAAATTGAATGTCTCTTCTGGCACTTTGATGGAGGACTCTGGTGGAAATGATCCCCCTTCAGATGCCAATCTTTATTCCTGCCCTGTTGGATTTCTTCCCTTCTATCTTGGTGAATCAGCTAAAACAGTTTCTCTTCTTGTGGATTTGGGTTCTCAGCTCAACTTAATCTTGGATGCTATGGCCTGCAAACTCAAGCTTGACTCAAGGGTCAGCTTTAATTCCTTGGTTTATGGTATAGGGAATCAGTCATGTGAACTGGTTGGTATTGCTGAGGGTGTTCCTGTTCAAATTGGTCAAAATATTTTTGGAGTTTGTCACTTCTGTGTCACTTGTTTGGAAGGTCCTATGATCTTGGGCTGACCATTCTTAATGGATTTTGGTGCTACCCGGATTTTTTCTGATCAAGTTGGGGAAAGAATCCTTCTCCCTGATGCTGATGGCAGAAAAATTGAATTTCCGCTTTGTTCTTTGGATTCTGGTTTTTGGGAACAATATTTTCCTGGTCATTCTCCCAAAACAGTTCTAAAAGGAAAGCAGAAGGACAACTCTCATTCATCTCAGCCTCATTTTTAGTCAGATTAGTTGATCCTACTGATAGTTGTAGTTCCTCTCAGCCTCAGAATTCAACTTATGGATCAACTTCAACCTCAGAGGCATTTTCTTTGTTTTGCTCATCATCTCTTCCTCATCCAAATGAGATAAAAATTTGTAAACATAAAAAATCCAAAAATTCCAAAAATATTTCTTCTCTCTCTGGGTCTGTTGTATCTTCTTTTCCTTTTTCCCTTCAGCCTGATCAATTATCCTCTACTCCGGTTTTGAATCTCCGCAAGTAGTCTAAACTAGATCTGGATCTCAAATCTTTCCTTGGTGGTTTTGGTATGAAGGAGTATGGTCTTAAGTGGAGGTAATGTGGGGTAGAAGTAAGTGCTCCCAATTGTTCACCATCAGGGGCCTCTACTCCTGTCATTTCCAAAACTCTACCCTGTGCCACACATGTGAGCAATGCATTAGCTTTTGAATCCTCTTTTATGGAAAAGGCACCCTTCAAGTACAAGGCAGAACATCAAACTTGGAAGATGTTGGAACTTGGCCTCAGTTTTTTTAACTGTGGTCTAGGTGACATGATGGGTGGCTATGAAAAATGATCCTTAAATCCAACTTCTCAACCTCTCACTACTTTAAATACTCCTCTTGGTTGTTTCCAACTTACTCAATTACCTCAAGGTGCCACCAATTTGGTTGCAGTCTATCAGGCTCAGATGGTTTGGATCCTCCAGGATGAAATCCCTGATCATGCTGGTATCTTTATTGAAAATGGCAGGATTGAAGGTCCAGTTTCTGATTATAACAATGAGCTCTTACCCTGGCATTCAAGAATCTGTTGATGTATCTGGGAATATGCAACCACTCTGGAAAGGATCCTGTTTTGAATCAACAAGTCTGGTCTCACTGTCTCTGGACCCAAATTGGCTGCCTGTGTCCCTGCTTTGGAAATTATTGGTCATGTGGTCTGCAAGGAAGGAAGAAGGATGGATCCATCCAAATTCAAAAAAACTCTCTCTTGGCTTGCTCCCATCAATCCAACTGAAGTCAGAGGTTTCTTAGAGGTTGTAATCTATGTTTGGATCTTTATCCCTTCTCTATCCAAAATTTGCATTCCCTTGCTTTTCTTAACCAGGAAGGATGCTGAATTGTTTTGGACCCAAGCTTGTGAACAATCATTTCAGATGCTCAAAACAATTTTTGGAAAAGAAATTGCCTTGAAGAAGATCATTTATGGACCTAGGGCTGGCAAGATCAACCTGGCTGGGGACTCTAGTTATCAATTTGTTGGGGCTGTCCTTACTCAGGAAGATGAAAATGGTTTTGATTTTCCTGCTCTGTGTCAGCTCTCTGATACCAGGAACCTTGCAGTCCTTTAGCTACAAAGAGTGATAAAAATGCTGGAATGATAATAATAATTATTATTCCAATAATAAATTCTTAGAAGCTCCAATAAAAAATTTAATAAGAGCAGGTGCAAGGTTTAATTGGTTTGGTAGTAAATGGTTTTCAATATAATATAAAAAGAGGGGACACAGTATTATAATACTGGGGATCTTTACAGACTAGCAACCTCTCTTCAAGGGGCCTCCTTAGGCAGTTTAAAAACCTTGGAATAAAGATGGGTGCCTTAGAAAGGAATTATTCCACTAATGGCTGGGCTTAACAGCACAAATGGCCTAGACAGGAAGGGTAACACTCACTCTGAGCACTTCACCACAAAAATCCTGGAATAATTGGAAGGGTTTCAGAGCAGATGGGGTAGATTGCTTGACTAAACTTCAATGGTTGATTGGTTAATAAAGGTAAATAATACTACTACAGACTAAGTCATAAATAACTTGCTCATCTTCATATAAGCATTTGATCAACAATGAAAGGGTGTCTGATTGATAATAAATAATTCCTGGTAACTGATGATGGAATAATCAATCCAATGAGGTCTGTATAAATACCTTTTTGGGGTGATTTTGATCTTCTCAGGGCACGCAGAGAGGGTTCTGCTTGTGGGCTGAGGCTAGAAAGCCAGTCAGGGCAAGATTAGAAAGTCCACTTGGTGCTGTCAATCAGCTTTCCTTAGATCTGCTGGGTTTCTGTACTATTTTAGCCACAGGATCTGTTAATCTGTTATGGAGTAAATTTGATCATTCTGTACTCATCCTTCATTTGTACTTTTGATATTGATTTAAAGCGTGGAGATGTGGATTTTTTTTTCCATCATCTGCTGATCATGTAGATACATTTTAATAATTTTTATGAACACTCCTTGTAGTGTTTTGTGGTCTTCAAAGATCAGGATCAGTGATTTATGTGATAATCCTTGATTTTTGATTTATTATTAAAAAATGTTTTAAACTTAATTTTCATTAATTTTATTTAAGTTTTGATCTTTTTAGATCATTAGTAATGCATATGTCAGTTTTTTACATATACTATGCAACCCTAACTAGGTTGTAGCTCTTCTGAGCGGTACCTGGTTGTCAGATTAGTCATGACTGATCCAGACGCTGTAAGACTCCAAACAGTGCTAGGCCGTGGCAGTTCTGCGGAGGGGAAAGGTGCTGTTTAGGCTGCCCTCCTGAGTGTTACAAAAATATTTAAATGTAACCAAGATCAAGGTCCAGAACCTGGTAAATGAGGAATCAAGGAGTAGAGGATAAAGATGATAATAGTTTGGCAGCGACAGAACAGCACTATCTGAGACAAGATTATGCAGGGAAAACTTGAAAAAAAGAAGTTAAAGTCTTCCTAGAGTTCAAAGAACAAAAGCTGTTGTGTGTAAACAACGCCCACAAGCTAATAACTCTGGTTTTCAGCAGAAGATTGGGGATGATCAACTCAAACCCAAGCAACCTCCAGGTTCTCAATGAACCTGCCCAAATCTCTGCAATCAAGCGCTTGAAGGGTACCAGATAACTGAGGGTGGCTGTACAAGACAAAGCACAATGTTTAAGAAGATCTAAAACAAAAAGTAACTGATTTGAAGCAAGGATAACCTCAACACTTCTCAAGGGACTCAAGAGTAGGCTGGCAGAATGCAACTCCAAATAAGCTAAGGGGAGGTATAACACTCCAGGTCTTAAGCTTAATAAGACCTCTTCAATCAATCGTGATTGGCTCCAGAAAGTTGATCAGGGATCAGGACCAGTATGGTCAGAGAAAGGGATCAAGGAGTGGTATGACACACTCAAAAATTCCAACAGACAGAATTTTTCTTCAACCAGCAAGGCTATTGGTTGGTGATAAGGATCAGGGATCAAGGGTTGAGTATGGAGGCTCAAGGATCAAAGGTGTGCTGATTTCATTCTAGATTGTTCCATGTTCTGATGATTTCCGATGATGATCAAAAAAGGCAGGGGAGAGCCCCTCCTTATATGGGCAGGAGGCCCTGTTAGACTATATACACCGGATTCTACAAATAGAGCGGAAAAGGGAAGGCAACCATGTGGTCCTTCGCGTCCATCTGTGGATGGGCGCGGGTAACAATACCAGAGTCACCCACCCCTTGTCCAAAGGCGGAAGCAGGTGGGAGAGAGAAATGAACCAAACCGCCGCGGATGTCCGCAGGCGGTCGTTAGCACTCTTCCAAAGGCGGAAGCGGGTGGGAGAGTCCCAGGAAAGGTGACGGATGAAGTCCATGAGAGCGCGGATGGGCGGATAGGAGATTGGTTTGAGAGAGTTCAGTAAATCCTGACGGCCTTGAGATCCACGACTGATAGATCAATTGCGATGGGGGGTTTGAAGGATCCAAGGATTTTCCAAATGCTTGGGGGTGTGGTTGGGATGGATTCAGTAAATCATGGATGAGCGCTGCGCAACGGCAGCAATGAGGAGATTTGGACGCGCGACGACAAAGATGAAGACACGCAACAACAAAGATGAGGACGTGCTATGACAAGGGCGGAGATGACAAGCAACACGGATAAGGGACGCGCGACGCGCGCGGATGAAAGGAGCGCGGCGCGGCGCCGCGACGCGGATAATGGAAGCGCAGCGCGCGCGGCGCGGCGGTTTGGATGAGCCTGGGGATAAGTTGTTCAGCTGGACGGTACGTTTGCGCAACAGTTTATGGATTGAGGTCTTAAGGCGGCCAGGGTGTCCAGGATGGGGCACCACAACGCGGGGATCAGTTAGTACAGATGCGCACGGGGTAGGATCCTCTGCGTGCATGGCAGAATCATCTGCGCGCGGGTCTCTAGTATGCAAGAATCTGCTACTACTAGTACGTAGGGATATGTAATGATGCGGGGCTGCACGCGGGAATTGTGACATAACACATTTCTGCGTGTAATTCCTGAAATATACACAACACTTCAATTCTGAGTGAATTTTAGGTGTAAACCCTATACGTGAAAATACGTGTGAAATATTAGAATGGCCAGAAAGTGCCATACTGGTGTTGTAATTTTTAGTACTTTTCTTTTTAATTATTTTAAAAATATAGGGACTTGGAATTCAAGGGTGGGGTCAGTGAGTGACCCTACCTAATTTTGGGTAGGGAATCCATTTATTTAATAATATTTATGGATTTCTCACTCCTTATTTTGTTAATTGAGATATTCTTATTTTTCACAGTTTTGATTTGCTTTTGACAGGTTGGTCTGTACACAGTAGCAAGCTGACACTCTGTATGAACACCTTCTTTTTTCAGAGGTGCAATCCAGGTACTCCCAGCCAAAAATGGAACTTTGGGGTGTGGCCCAAATGTTGAAGAAGCTCCAAACTGCTCTCTGGGGTCAACACTTTGAGTTACAAGTCAATGCACAATCCATTATCAAAATGATCAATGCCCCCAGTCTTCCAAACACTCCAATGACTTGTTGGATGGCTTTCATCCAATTTTTCTCTTTTGATATTATTCATAGGTCTGGAAAATGTTCCACCATGCCTGATGGTTTATCTCAACGCCCTCTCGGAGATGAAGAGGTTGATGTTGGAGTGGATTTCAATGAGGAGGAACCCTTAATTCGTCCTGTCTTCACCGTTTTCTCTCAAGATTATTCTGGCTTCCAACAAGGCTCCTAAAAAGGAGTAGGAAAACCATAAATATTATTACAGAAATGGATTCTCCACCCAAAATTAGGTAGGGTCACTCACTGACCCCACCCTTTAAATCCAACTCCTTATATTTTTAAATAATTAAGGAAAGAAAAACCAAAATACTATGGCTCCAGTATTGAGCTTTTTGGCCAATTAAATATTTCACACACATCCTCACGTATAGGTTTCACACCTAAAATTCAGTCAGAATTGAGGTGTTCTGAATATTTTAGGAGTTACGGGGGGAAATGTGTTTTGTCACAATTCCCGCATGCAGCCGCAGCAGTCAAAGCAACGGCGTGCGGCTGAGATACAGCCGTTTCAACCCGTTGAGGTCATGTACGCAGCCCCGGGCCTCTGACAAGTACGCAGCTGCGGGACTACGGGCTGACAGAGTGACAGGCGGCCTGAGAGGCTCAGGTACCGCGTAAACAGGCTACAACATACACGGGAACTTTCTACATATGTAATAAAGGTTCCCTTGGATAGTAGACTGTCTAAACATACATAATATTACAAAAAAATACATAAATAATACTTACATGTATTTTTTACTTAATATAATGCAAAGTACCAGGAATGTCGAAAATAAGACAATGACAACATCTCAAAATATATTAAAATACTTCAATATACTTTTATGAGAACTGCTATACATCAATATCTTTGTGACATACTAAGAAAGATAATGATGTAATAATATTACATGAATTCCCATGAATTATATTTTTAAGTAATTATCTTAACAAATCAACTGGAACTCGAAAATAAAGAGTAAAATCAATATTATGACTTTTACTCCAGTTATATAATACATAATGAGAAATTACCTGACATCAAAATGTCCGTGGAGATGTATAATATCATAATTACTAAATTACTGGGAACATTTAATAAGGATAATTAATTAAATAATACATAAATAGGACAGATTAGTGTTATTCACACGTCCTAATGTCTATTATAAGGTAGAATAATTCCCATACCCTAAGGAATTAGATGCTACCCGGGCTATAGCACCAAGAAACATGACAGGCTACCCCTGGTTACCCTGCTAGCCTTAGTTTCCGTCCCTTTGAGAACCTACAACCCTCAGAAGGACCATGTTGGGACTCCAAAAGTTATAAATAAAGAGCTATTTTGAGGATATTGATGGGCAGAGAGCCAGTAATATTCATATCCAGACGCTGTGCCAAGGTAATCAAGTACTTATAAGAGATAAGTAAGTGATTTATGGCAATTTCTGATCAGTAATATCCGTCCTCAAAACTCTTTTTATCAATTAAAACTGCTGAACAACCTTATAACCCCAGTATACAGGTTTAACCCATTAGTAAACGTCTCAAACAGATAACCAAAGGATTCAATAATATAAAAGTGAGTCTAATTATCCTTTCTCTGTCGTGGTAGCTTGGCTACAAGGCCCTGACACTCCACCGTATATTTTATATACATATTATGTTTGGGTATAATAATCTTTAAACTAAAGAACCCAAAGTAACCAGGACTATGTGTTTTCATACTGAAATCCCTGAAGAGAGGTGTTAAAGATCCCCAATATAATTGTGTCCCCTCTATAAATATTTAATAATCAATTTTGATTTGAAAAAATAAAAAATAACCAAACCATTTAACCTTGCAATAAGCTTAATCTAAGTATTCTATGGATTTTTGCTGCATTTATTAAATAATATATTTATTATTTACTCTATCACCTCTGGTGGCTAAAGGATAGCAAGGGTCTTGGCATCCAGGAGGCTGAAAAAACTGGCTGAAATAATCCAATTGCTTCCTGGTCAACATAGGGTGACCACTCCTTATTATCCTGAAGGTCAAGGCATGGTGGAAAGAGGCCATGCTCCTTTGAAGGCTGCCCTTGTCAAGCTGGCTGGTGAAAGTGGAAAGAATTGTTGCAAGTTTCTTCCTCTGGTCCTCATCTCCAATTGAATTTCAACTAAAAAAACCACTGGCAACTCACCTTATGAAATTATCTTTGGAAAAAGTGCTTTCCTTCCTCTTGATCTGGAAATGGAATCTTTCCTAGGTATTTCTTGGGAAAAGGTTTCTTCAACCACTGATCTATTAGTTTCCAGATCCCAGCAACTGGAGGAGAGTGAAGATGTTTGTGACAGAGCTTATCAGAGGATGATGGAGTTAAGAGAAAAATCAGTCCAGTATTAGGAGGATAGGCACCCCAATCAAATCAGGGATCCCTTGAATCCTGGGGATCTAGTCTTAGCTTATAATTGATCCTTGGAAAATCAGTGGGGAAAGCTTTTCTCTAACCGCTGGAATGGTTCTTATCAAGTGGTCCGTCAAGTCAGAGGTGGATCATATGTTTTGGAGGATCTTGATGGTACTCAGATGGCCAGAAGGCTGTCTGCTGATTAGGTCAAGAAATTTAATTTTTGTGGAAGCAACTTGTTCCAGAAGTAAGTCTTCCCAATTGTGCACCACCAGGGGTCATCTGCTGAATTTTGTTGTGAAACTCTACTGTGTGCCACATATGTGAGCACCTGGGACTCCTTCTTTATTCTTTCATCTCAGCCACTTCTAAAAACCTTTCTTTGAATGGATCAATCTCCCTTTTCAATCACCCTCAAGATCAAACGGGCATTCTTCTGTTTCAATTCATCAGTTTCTTATTTTATATATCTCATCAAAGATACTCAGATGCAGACTAGGGAAAGTTTGTAAGTTGGGGAGAGATGTGGTGCCCAATCTCAGACACCTCTGGACCAGTACGGAGAAAGGAAAAATTTTATTAACTTTTCTATAGCCTCCATTTAGATCAAAAAAAAAACTTTTGATCTGGAATGATTTCATATCCAGTTCCCAAACTTCCATCTCCCACTCTCCTAGTTGTCTAGGATCATCTCTTGGGTGCCTAGCGCCCGGTCCTATGTTCAATTTGCCCTTGCTTTAGGCTGCTTTCCACCCTTTTTTGGCAAACGGGCGGATGAAGACCGGCTTGGCTTGCGGGCTTCTATCCAGCACTGGCACCCCAAATTGGCCATCAACCTCCAATCTCATCAGCCATTGAGCCCCCTCTTTGATCACCACCACCGCATCCCTACAACTTTCAACCGGAATTTTCAATTAGATCAAGACCCAATTTCTCAACCATCATCACAACCAACATCATCCCCAGTTGGAATCTAAGAATTGGACCAAACCATCCTCAATTGTGACTCATTGACAGGATTCTAGGATATCAATTGGTCAGTCTGACTTGAATCAACAGAATCATGTTCTGAGAAATTACAATGACTATCATCTCAATCAACTCACCCAATCCATTTGATTCATCACACTTGACCTCTCCTGCCATCATAAATCAAGCCCCCCATCCTCAAGACGGGCCTTTTCCCACCACCATCACTGCCAACCAATCTTTCTTGATTGGTTGGTTGATGCCCTCATCTCTCTGCCGTTCTTCCCACGGCTGTTGCCTGGGCCTGTCAAACACCTGCTGGCGGTCATCCACGGTCTCAGAAGTTGCCCAGGCCTCTCAGCTTGCCGCGCAGGTCTCAACTGTTGTCCGGGCCCGTCAGGATGTCCACAGGCGTCTCACTAGCTTCTCCCTTGCCTGTGCCCATCATTGGCACGGGCCGGGGTTTTGATTCAGTTCTTTTTTTTGAGTGTTTGTTGTTTCTTTTTTTCCCTTTTGTTTTCTCATGACAATCCTAAAAAAAAAAAAAAAACTTTTTTCATGCTCTATTTGTAAATCTCTCTTGTAAATAGTCTACAAACCTCTTTTCTATAAAAGGAGGGGTTCTCCCCTGCTTTTTCCAAAAAATCCATGGGAGTGTTTGCATATGTTCCCCCCCTTTATCATTGAAATTGAATCCTCATCCTCATCCTGGGTATATCTATGATTTCCCCCTGATCTATTGATCTGTAGTCTTTGCCCCTCTGTGGCCTGATCCTTATCACCAACCAATAGCCTTGCTGCTTGAAGAGAATTCTTTCTGTTGGAATTCTTGAGTGTTTTATACCAATCCTTGATCCCTTTCTCTGACAATACTGGTCTTGATCCCTCCTGGATAATCTTTCTGGAGCCAATCACAATTGATTGAAGAGGTCTTATTAATCTTAAGACCTGGAGTGTTATACCTCCCCCTTTTTTTTTGGAGTTGCATTCTGCAGGCCTAATCTTGAGTTCCTTGAGAAGTGTTGAGGGTATCCTTGCTTAAAATCAGTTACTGTTTGCTTTTAGAGATTCTTAAACATAGTTCTTTGTCTTGTACATCCACCCTCAGTTACCTAGTACCCTTCAAACGCTTGATTGCGGAGAGTTGGGCAGGTTCATTGAGAACCTGGAGGTTGGTTGGGTTTGAGTTGATCATTTCCAATCTTCTGCTGATGACCAGAGTTATTAGCTTGTGGGCGTTGTTTACATTCAACGGCTTTGTTCTTTGAAACTTTAAACAAAATTTAGCTTCTTGTGTCCAAGTTTTTCCCACATAATCTTGGCTCAGATAGTGCTGTTCTATTGCTACCAAACTACTATCATCTTTATCCTTTACTACTTGATTGCTCATTTACCAGGTTGCAGACCTTGATCTTGGTTACATCTAAATATTTTTGTAACACTCAGTAGGGCAGCCTAAACAGCACCTTTCCCCTCCACAGAACTACCACAGCCTAGCACCGTTTGGATTCTTACACCGCAAGGTCAGGACTCAGGGGTAACTGCTTAAGCTTTGCTTGGGATTTTCACCAGTCGCAGTGTATGGAAAAAAACCCGCATAGAGGCAAAAGTAAGGGTACTAGCAAGGGAGGTGCCAGCAGAGGTAGAGAGGATGGATGGGGATGCTAAGGAGTGGGTACTGTCACTACTTCCTAAGCCAGTTGCGCATGTTCCAGAAATGGACGGGCAGCCAGCAAATTTGGTAGGGAAGAAGAATGCAGTGGAGATTGTGCGCAGAGCAATGGGGAAAGAAACAACTATTCCCTTGTCCTTGAAGGAGTTGGTGGTGGTGTTGCCTGTGGTGGTGGATGAGATGGTTCAAGCGCTGAATGATTACGGAAAGAATAGGATCCCTCCAATGGTGCAACAGGTGAACTTGTCTTGGAATGAAGTGGAGCGCAAGCTGGAAGGGATGAAATTGGTTTCAACGCTGCTGGCTTATTTTTGGATGAAGATTTCTGGAAGGAAGGTGTGGTTTCTGGTGGATACGGGTTCTATGGTGAGCCTCCTTCCGTCTGGATTGGTTGATTAATTGGGATTGGTTTGGCAGAAATGTGCAATGGGGCTTCCTGCGCTAAACAGGGGGGCATGTTGTATGGATGGGGTTGTGGAGGAGGAAGAGGTTGAGGTTGCAAGGGTCTGTAAACCACTTTCTTTTATATTGTTTGATTGCAGGGAGGCTATTTTAGGATGGCCATTCAAATTTTGGTTTCAAGCACAAATGACATTTGATCCAGGGGCGGGAACCAAAGTGTTAAAGGTGGAAGATTTTTCTGGCAGGCAATTTGAAACCAAAATCTGCAATCAAGGGTTGGGGAATTGGATGTGGGGTTTGGCAAGAGAAGAAGGGGAGGACCCCCACGCAGAGTTGGTTTGCAAGGGTGGGCTGGAGGTGGATTTTGATTAGTTGGCCAAGGTTACTGCATGGAGAAAGCTGCGGCTTTGTGTGGGCAGTTCACCAGTGAAGAGCAGGTGGGAAGTAGGGAGGAAGCGCAGGAAGCGCAAGTGCTGGAAGTAAGTACCCTTCCTCAGTATGCATTGCCGGGAGGTACTTTGCAAAAACACTATCATTGTGCAATGCTTGTGAGCAAAGGCAAAATCCGCTGTTTGGTTTTGACTGGGATCTATGGTAACAGATGCGTGTAGATGATGGGGTGCAATGTTGGGAAGTATAATCAGGTTTCATGTAAGGTCTTTCCCCCAGAAAAAGCAATGCCTCAGGATCTGAAAGTACCACTCCATCTGATCCCTTGGTTGCAAGACCCTTGGAAATCTCCACTGAAGGTGTTAAGATGGGAAACAAGATTGGAGTGGATTACAGATGAGCTGTTTGTGGCCCTCAACCTTGGACCACTGGGCTGCTTATTTCAGCTTACTGATACCAGGAATTTTGCCTTCAGTTAGCTAAAGCAAGTGATATTGGTGTTTGAATAATAATAATTTCAAGAAAATTACGTAATATTCTCAAATGATTGATTTAGAAGCAAGTGAAAAGTATGAGTGGTTTGGTTGGATTAAATTGATTTAAATATATTTTTCAAGAGGGGCCACATTTTATACAAACAGGGGATCTTTATTGTATAACAACCTCTCTTCAAGGTGCTCTTTTGAACTGTGTAAAGACCTTGATACAATGAGGTCCTAAGTGATTACTCAAAAGGGGTTTACTCACGGGGATTGGGTGGACTCGCTGACTCACAGCACTTACACCTGGAGGCAAGGAGGAGATAGCTTACTAACTTAAGCAGGCACCCAAAGAAACTTGCAGAAATTTACAGTTGAAATTGTTGGGGATATTGCTGATATTCTTCAATGGAATTAACAATGGGGTTAGAATTAATAATTATATTATCAGACTGAGGCCATAAATCAGTTTTTTATCTTGGATAAACACTTGGTCACAGATGGCAAGGGGTCTGGATTGATTACTCAAAAATTACTTGGGTTTAAACCATCTGAAAGGAGCTTTTGATATACCTTTCTTGGGTAATAAGACCTTCTCAGAGCAAATAGAGATGTGTCAGCTCTCTGATACCAGGAACCTTGCAGTTCTTTAGCTACAAAGAGTGATAAAAGAATTTGGAGCAATAATATTCCAAAGAATAAACACTTTACAGCTCAAATAATAATATGGTAAGATCAAGTGCAAGGTTTAATTGGTTTGGTTATAGATATTTTAAATATAATATAAAAAGAGGGGCCACAGTAATATACTACTGGGGGTCTTGACAGACTTGGCAACCTCTCCTCAAGGGGCCTCCTTAGGAAGTTTATAACCTTGGAATGAAGATGGGTGCCTTCTAAGGCCTTATCCACTAATTTGGGCGGGAAAAACAGCACACAAACCCAGAGAAGGAAGGGAACAACTTACTTGGGATATAATCCACAGAAATCCTGCAAAGATTCAGGTAAGAAGCTTCAGAACAGATGGGGTTGGTGGCTGGTTCAAACTTCTGGTTCTTGATAGTTATTTAGAAAATAATAATAATAATACTTCAGACTAGATCATAAATCACTTGATTTGTTCTTGATAAGCACTTTACTAACAATTAAAAAATGTCTGATTGATAATAATAATATATCTGATAACTCATTGATCCTCCGGAACAAAAGGGAAAAAAGAGCCTGTTTAAATATTCCTTTTTGGGTGCTTGAGGGCCTCTAGAAGGGGTATTAGCCATGGGCTGAGGCTAGGGGGGCGGTCAGGGCATAATTGGAACGTCCTCACGGTGCTGTTAGCCTTCTGGCCTTAGATCTGTCAAGGAACAGCTCCTTTTTAGCTGCAGGATCTGTTAATCAATGGATTAATCATTTTGCTGATCCTGCACTGATCCTCAATCTGTACTGTAAGTACTGGTCCAAAGTGAGCAGACGTGGATGTTTATTGATTCTCCATCATCTGCTGATCCTGTATGTCATTTTTAATAATTTTTACGACCACTCCTTGTGTAGTTTCGTGGTCTTTGAAGGTTCTGATCAGCTCATGACGTGGTGAGTCTGGATATTTATTTAAGTAATAAAAAATACTAAAAATTACTTAATAACTAATTTTAATTGACTTTTAAGGGTTTTAAACTATGATCTACGCTTGTGTGGTAGCTTTACATGTCAGCTCTCTGATACCAGGAACCTTGCAGTCCTTTAGCTACAGAGAGTGATAAAAGAACTTGGAGCAATAATATTCCAAAGAATAAACACTTTAAAGCTCCAATAATGGTATGGTAAGAGCAAGTGCAAGGTTTATTTGGTTTGGTTATAAATATTTTAAATATAAAATATAAAGAGGGGCCACAGTATTATACTACTGGGGATCTTTACAGACTAGCAACCTCTCTTCAAGGGGCCTCCTTAGGCAGTTTAAGAACCTTGGAATAAATATGGGTGCCTTAGAAAGGACTTATTCCACTAATGGCCGGGCTTAACAGCACAAGCGGCCTAGACAGGAAGGGAAACACTCACTCTGAGCACTTGACCACGAAAATCCTGGAATAATTGGAAGGGTTTCAGAGCAGATGGGGTAGATTGCTTGACTAAACTTCAATGGTTGATTGGTTAATAGAGGTAAATAATACTACTACAGACTAAGTCATAAATCACTTGCTTATCTTCTTATAAGCACTTGATTAACAATGACACCGTGTCTGATTGATAATAAATAATTCCTGATAACTGATTAACTGATTGGAAACAGAAGGGCAAAAGAGCCTGTTTAAATATTCCTTTTTGGGTGCTTGAGGACCTCTAGAAGGGGTACTAGCCATGGGCTGAGGCTAGGGGGGCAATCAGGGCAAGATTGGCACGTCCTCAAGGTGCTGTTAGCCTGCTGGCCTTAGATCTGTCAAGGAACAGCTCCTTTTTAGCTGCAGGATCTGTTAATCAATAGATTAGTCATTTTGCTGATCCTGCACTGATCCTCAATTTGTACAGTAAGTACTGGTCCAAAGTGAGCAGACGTAGATTTTTATTGATTCTCCATCCTCTGCTGATTCTGTATGTAATTTTTAATAATTTTTACGACCACTCCTTATGTAGTTTCGTGGTCTTTGAAGGTTCTGATCAACTTACTTCGTGGTGAGTCTGGATCTTTATTTAATTAATAAAAAATACTAAAAATTAGTTATTAACTAATTTCAATTGATTTTGAAGGTTTTTGAAACATAATCTATGCTCGTGTGTTAGCTTTACATATGTAGTGTGGATCCTACTATGTTGTAGCTTCTCTGAGCGGTACCTGGATGTCATAGGAGGCGCGGGGATGCGTGCAGGAGTTGGCGTACGCGGGAGTCCAACGCGGGGCTGCGTGCGGGAGTTTGCGTACGCAGGAGACCAGCGCTAGGGACGCGGGGCTGCGTGCGGGAATTGTGACAAAACACAATTTCCCGTGTAACTCCTAAACTACACACAACACCTGGATTTCGACTGAAATTTAGGTGTGAAACCTATACATGACATATCATGTGAAATATTAAAATAGCTAAAAGGTGCCATACTGGTGCCGTGGTCATTTACCATTTTGTATTAAATTAATTAAAAAATATAAGGAGTAAGAATTCAAGGGTGGGGTCAGTGAGTGACCCTACCTTATTTTGGGTGGGGAATCCATTTCTGCAATAATATTTATGGATTTCCTACTCCTTCATTTTATAATAATTTTATTTATTCATTTATCTTTTCCTTTTAATATTATTATTGTTTTTGCTTTGTCAGGTTGCTCTGTACTAAGTAGCAGGCTGACATTCCCCCACTCCAAGATATGACTATATCTGAAAAAAATTTTGGGGCTCAGTGTCTGTTCATTACTGCTGCTATCTTACTTTGGTCAGCAGTTAAAGTTAGTCCAGAAAAAATGTGTCCTAGAGCTTTGAGTTCTCCGTATCCAAAGTTGCACCTTTTCATAGATACTTTTAATCCTACTGTGGCAATTGTTTTAAGCACTAGCCTTACTTTATCCATGTGAGTATCCCAATCGTCTGAATAAATGATAACATCATCTATGTATGCCATCATCCAACCTTGCCTGATGAACATTCCTAAGACTGTATCCATCATTCTTTGGAAGTGGGAAGGAGCATTTTTAATACCAAAGGGCATTCTGAGATACTCATATATGCCTAAATGACATATAATTCTCATAAATTTCCTACTATCCGGACTGATAGGTATTTGGTGAAAGCCTTTCAACATGTCCATAGTAGTAATGAACTTAGCTTTAGAAAGATTATGTAGAGCGTGGTCAATCCTTGGGATAGGATAATAGTCAGCTTGGGTGTAGTTGTTGAGCATTCTAAAGTCTCCAATCATCCTAGACTTATCATTGTGCCAGGCTATTGTCACGGGGGTAGTTAATTATACTTGCTCATTATGCCCTACTTTCCGTAAGACTTGTAAGTCCACCAGTTCTTGGATGTGGCTTTCTAGAGCAGTCCTAGATTTTGGACTAGAAGGGTAAGCTGGTCTCCTGAGGTTAGGAGGGTAAGGAGGCTTAATAGTCAAAGTTAAGACCATATCATGACCTTTAATATTACCAATGGGATAGTCTTTAGTGTAAAAAGCATTCTGGTTCTCAAAGCATGCTTGGAGAATATCTCTTTTCTGGTTTTCACTAGGCTGGGAATTCAAGGCAGCTTGGGAAAAGTATTCCTGGTTAAAAGTCTCTAAGTGTCTCTCATAAGTGGAATCAGTAGCTTTAGCATTGACATGGAATATTTGGAACTTCTTGTTCCAATCTCCTCCTATAGTGAAATATCTCTCTTTACTCTGGAAGACATCTATCCCGTACAGGCAAAGAGAATCATTTCCTATAATAAAATAATCACATACTCCATTTTGAAGTACTACAAATTCAATCTTTATCTTGATTGATCCTTCAGAGTGGGGGAGTACGATTTCTGTTGGCCATACTCCAATAGCATTAAGAGGTGAGTTACAGCTGCTGAACTTAGCTTGAGGTACAGGTAGTAAGTTTTTCTTCCAGTTGGAATCCTGTTTATCTAAGTAGTCAGTTACAACACAAGAGAAGAAGGCTCCACTGTCTAGAAGTAATTTTATGGGGGAACCGTGTATTAAGCCAGTGGCATAACAAGTTTTACCACCGGTGTACCCTTTTCCAATAGAAGGTTTAAGGGTTAAGGTCTTAGCTTCAGAAACATGTTGGATTTTAATTTTTGAGGCAAATTGCTATCTTCATTAACAGGGTTAATATCTAGGTAAGATTCTATGTTACCTTTGATGACATTAATGGGATTAGTAATAATTAGGTCACACTCAGAGATGGAACCGTCAGTGTCATCTAGTTGGGGGTCAGGATTAGTTTCATCCTCTTCTCCTTCAATAGGATTAATCTTTCTCCTGGGTAAAGGAAAGTCAGGTCTTACATGCCCTGTTTGGTTGCAATTCCAACATGTCTTTTCTTTGGTCACCAAAGTATTCTTGGATTCTGAGTTGTTAGGTAGAAGTTCTTTGTTCTTGTTATTATAATCTTCCTTATTCCTAGTAGTTGGTTCTCTGGGTTTATTAAGCTTTTTGTCTAAGCCATTCATGTCAATAGTTTCTTCTAATACTCCTATGAGAGTGGAAAGGTCAGAGTTCATGGGCATTCTGCACCTTACGCTATGGTTAAGTTGTCCTGGACATAGGTTGAGGAGTCTTTCATTGACTTCTTCTTTATCAGCATTTGGGTAGAAGCAGTCTAGTCTCCTCTTCTGGTCAAGGCACCATTTGTGAGGTTTGTCCTTAGATGGATCAAACAAAGAAGTTTCGAAAGTTTTCATCATTTTTCTTTTCCAAATTCTGGTACCAAATTGTTCCTTAATCAAATCTTTCCATGAATTCCATGACAAAGATCCTACCTCTTCTCTCTTATTGATGAACCAGTCAAGGGCTACTCCTTCAAATAGTCTAGGTAGTCTTACTACGGCTATGTTATCAGGAAGTTCATAAGAGGCCAGAGTATAGTCAATAAACTTAATAAAACTGACATGATTGTATTCTCCTTCTCCGGAGAATTTAGGCCACTCCGTGATAGGGGGAAGTAATTTTAATGCTTGTTCTACTTCAGGAGTGGGACTAGGTCTGAAAGATTCAAGCCTTGTTAGTCTTGGTCTAGAAGGTAGTTGGGGCGTACTGTGGTACCTGGAAGGTCTGATTTCATCAGAGTCTGCAATGGGTTGAGATAAGTTTATCTTTAGATCTCTGAGATCATTCTTAATCATACCTAATTCAAGGTCAAGTTTGTTACTTAATGAATCAATTTTATTAATAATATGAGTGGGTGAAGTGTGGTCTGTTTTATTAATACTTTCTTTGATTTGTTCAATAGATAGAAGAATTTCTTCTTGGATAGCTGAAGTATTGTTTTCTAGGTAATTTATTAGTTCTCCTTTACTCAAACTAATGCTGTCTCTTATTTGTTTTACTTCTAACTCATTGATTTTGATCAAGTTGGATTGGGATTGCATGATTTTACCAAAATTGGTATTTACTTTATCCAATTGCTCATATACTTTATCAAAACATTTGCCAATGATATCAAAGTTATGAGAAACATTTATGGAAAACAAGTTGAAAGTTTCTACGTCTAATTGCGGTAAACTTTCTTCCATTTTTTTGCCAAAGATATTATGTTGTCCCACTCTTTGGGACTCTTTAACTTCTGATGGGCTAGAGATCTCTTCTTCTTGTTGTTGTTGTTTCCTCTTAAGGAAACTAATTGGTCCCAAGGATTCCAATTCTTCACGTAACTTTCTACTTCTTTCTTGGGAATTAATTTTTGGAGGGTTATTTGAGTCTTCTTTGCCAAATATATGGCTTTTCTCATACCCTGATGGTCTTCCTGGGTCTGAGCCTGTTTGAACAGTTCCCAATGACCCACGTGCTCTTTCACTAATACCTTTATTTTCTCCTCCTTGGGGGAGTCCGGCTGGGGTGGCGTAGGTGGAACGGTATCCTCCTGGGATTTCACGTTCAACAAGGGACGGCCCTCCAACGGTGAGTTGGTCGAGTCGGCGGCCGCGGTCATTGTCACGGTCGCTCAGATCGGAGCGATCACTGGCTCGATCCTCATTGCGTTCGCGACTGGCATCCTTGCGCACACGGGTTCCTCCGGGCAAAGATCCATATGACGGGGCGCGTCCACTGGCACGGGTGTTGCGTCTGTTTTGAAGCATTTTAAAGATTATATAAGTTTTTGTCGAAACTTTTTATAAAAAAATAATTTTTTTTTTTTTTTTTTTTTTTTTGAGTAATTTTTTTTTAAAAAAAAATATTTCTTACTTATATGAAGGTTTAAAGGCACTAAGTCCTTGTTGGGGTCAGGTCCGTCCTTGGAGGGTATTCCAACAGGGTCTGAGTGGGTTCCAATTAAATCTTGGGACAAATCCAAGGGTCCACAGTCTGGGACGTCCTCTAAGAGGTCTTGGTCAATAAGATCACCAAAGACAAAGTCCACTAGAAATAATAAAATATAAGTTATGTATTTATTTATTTTATAATAATTTCTATTATAATTTTCGAGTTTTTTGTGATTTTTTTTTTATATATAAAAAAAAATAAAAAGGAGATCAAAGCTCACTTTTATAATTTGGATACCGTCTCTTAAAAGCAGAAAGCTTTCTTTGATAGGTTTTCCACTCTTTGTGCTGTCTTAACAGGGAGTTAAAATTGATAATTCTTTCTAACTCTTGTTCCTTTTCTTTTGAGATTTGTTCTCTATAATAAAGAAGTCTCTCTTGTTTCTGCTCAGGAGTTATAACAACAGGCACAAAGTTACGTAATTTTTCTTCTTTTTTCTGTTTAAGAAGATTTAAATAATAATTGATCAATTCTCCGTTGGTTTTTAAATCCACTGGACGAATTAAAAGATCAAGATAAATGATAAGTATTTCTACTTATATAATTTTTATATAAATAACTGGTCCAGGAGATAATTAATTAAATAATTAATTATTGAGGATACTTCCCGGCCAGACCCCCAGTTGTCAGCTCTCTGATACCAGGAACCTTGCAGTCCTTTAGCTACAGAGAGTGATAAAAGAACTTGGAGCAATAATATTCCAAAGAATAAACACTTTAAAGCTCCAATAATGGTATGGTAAGAGCAAGTGCAAGGTTTATTTGGTTTGGTTATAAATATTTTAAATATAAAATATAAAGAGGGGCCACAGTATTATACTACTGGGGATCTTTACAGACTAGCAACCTCTCTTCAAGGGGCCTCCTTAGGCAGTTTAAGAACCTTGGAATAAATATGGGTGCCTTAGAAAGGACTTATTCCACTAATGGCCGGGCTTAACAGCACAAGCGGCCTAGACAGGAAGGGAAACACTCACTCTGAGCACTTGACCACGAAAATCCTGGAATAATTGGAAGGGTTTCAGAGCAGATGGGGTAGATTGCTTGACTAAACTTCAATGGTTGATTGGTTAATAAAGGTAAATAATACTACTACAGACTAAGTCATAAATCACTTGCTTATCTTCTTATAAGCACTTGATTAACAATGACACCGTGTCTGATTGATAATAAATAATTCCTGATAACTGATTAACTGATTGGAAACAGAAGGGCAAAAGAGCCTGTTTAAATATTCCTTTTTGGGTGCTTGAGGACCTCTAGAAGGGGTACTAGCCATGGGCTGAGGCTAGGGGGGCAATCAGGGCAAGATTGGCACGTCCTCAAGGTGCTGTTAGCCTGCTGGCCTTAGATCTGTCAAGGAACAGCTCCTTTTTAGCTGCAGGATCTGTTAATCAATAGATTAGTCATTTTGCTGATCCTGCACTGATCCTCAATTTGTACAGTAAGTACTGGTCCAAAGTGAGCAGACGTAGATTTTTATTGATTCTCCATCCTCTGCTGATCCTGTATGTAATTTTTAATAATTTTTACGACCACTCCTTATGTAGTTTCGTGGTCTTTGAAGGTTCTGATCAACTTACTTCGTGGTGAGTCTGGATCTTTATTTAATTAATAAAAAATACTAAAAATTAGTTATTAACTAATTTCAATTGATTTTGAAGGTTTTTGAAACATAATCTATGCTCGTGTGTTAGCTTTACATATGTAGTGTGGATCCTACTATGTTGTAGCTTCTCTGAGCGGTACCTGGATGTCATAGGAGGCGCGGGGATGCGTGCAGGAGTTGGCGTACGCGGGAGTCCAACGCGGGGCTGCGTGCGGGAGTTTGCGTACGCAGGAGACCAGCGCTAGGGACGCGGGGCTGCGTGCGGGAATTGTGACAAAACACAATTTCCCGTGTAACTCCTAAACTACACACAACACCTGGATTTCGACTGAAATTTAGGTGTGAAACCTATACATGACATATCATGTGAAATATTAAAATAGCTAAAAGGTGCCATACTGGTGCCGTGGTCATTTACCATTTTGTATTAAATTAATTAAAAAATATAAGGAGTAAGAATTCAAGGGTGGGGTCAGTGAGTGACCCTACCTTATTTTGGGTGGGGAATCCATTTCTGCAATAATATTTATGGATTTCCTACTCCTTCATTTTATAATAATTTTATTTATTCATTTATCTTTTCCTTTTAATATTATTATTGTTGTTGCTTTGTCAGGTTGCTCTGTACTAAGTAGCAGGCTGACATTACATGTGTAGAGTAGATCCTACTAGGTTGTAGCTCCCCTGAGCGGTACCTGGCTGTCAGACTGATCACAGCAGGCTAGGCGCGGGGATCAGTCCATTCAGATGCGCGCGGGGACTGATCCGCTGCGCGCGTGACTAGGTCATGGGATTACCTGCGCGCGGGAGGGATCAACTGCACGTGGGAGTTTGGGTGCGCGGGAGTCCAGCGCTGTAGGGACGCGGGGCTATGTACGGGAATTGTGACGAAACACAATTCCCTGTGTAACTCCTAAACTATACACAACACCTGGATTTTGACTGAAATTTAGGCGTGAAACCTATACAGGACATATACATTATAATGGCCAAAAGGTGCCATATTGGTGCCGTGGTCATTTACCATTTTCTTTTAAATTAATTCAAAAATATAAGGAGTAACAATTCAAGGGTGGGGTAAGTGAGTAACCCTACCTTATTTTGGGTGGGGAATTCATTTTTGCAATAATATTTATGGAATTCCTGCTCCTTTATTTTATAATAATTTTATTTATTTTTTTTGTTCTTTTTATTTTTGTTAATATTATTATTGTTGTTGCTTTGTCAGGTTGCTCTGTGCTAAGTAGCAGGCTGACATTCCCCCACTCCAAGATATAACTATACCTGAAAAAAATTTTGGGGCTCAGTGTCTTTTACTGGCTCTGTAGTTTCTCAGGTGTATAGGTCCATCTGGAATGTTGTTTTCAGGTAGCCATTCATCTTTATCAGCTGATTCTCCTTTGTATCTGACTAAGTAAAGTCTAACATCTTTTCCTTGGATCCTTTCTTTTTTATCTTTAAGGATTTTACTGACTTTTCCTTTGTCCTTCTCAGGCTCATCTAAGACTGGTATTTCAGTTGAAGGGGTCTTTTCACCTTCTCTGGGATGGTAGTTTTTGACAAGGCTAACTGGGAAGACTGGGTGTTTCCTAGAGAGTTCATTACTGAGGATGACTTCTACAGCATTCTTACCATGGAGCTTCTTGATAGTGAAAGGCCCAACAAAGGCTGGTCTGAGTTTTTTGTTTCCAGCCAAGTTATTGAAATTGATGGTTGAAATCAGAACTTGATCTCCTATTCTGAAATCAGTTTCTTTGTGAGTTTTATCCCACCTCTGTTGGTTGTATTCAACAGCATCTTGTAAAAACTTGGAAGCGTGCTTATTTGCCATATCTATCATTCTTTTGAAGTCCAGTGATGTTGGATGGATATTAGTTAACTCCTGATTGAGGTTATCCTTGGTTAATTTGGGGATCCATCCTCTTTCCAGTACGTAAGGAGCCTCTTTGGTAGTAGAGTGTTTACTACTTTTATAGGCCATTTCTAGTGCAGGTAAAAGGCTAACCCAGTCATGGCAGTATCCATCTGTATTCTTGTACTCCATCCCAAAGCAACAGAACCTTCTGAGCATGTCCTCTAGATTCTGGATCATTCTTCCAGCTAATCCATCTGTATGAGGGTGATAAGCTGTACAAAAGGCTAAGGTAGTTCCTAACATATCATGGAGGTTTTTCCAGAATTCAGACGTGAATTTGGGGTCTCTATCACTGATAATAATCTTAGGAATTACTACATCAGCAATTAGTCTGTTCCAGAAGAGTAAGGCTACTTCCATAGCTGTGTCTTCCTTATGGTTAGGTAGAAACTTGCCTTTCTTAGAAAATCTGTCTACAATAACCAGGACTGAGTTGTAAGAGTAAGCTCCTCCAGGGGGCAGTCCAGTTACAAAGTCCATGTTGATAACTTCCCATCTTTTCCTGGGCTCAGCAATCCTTTGGAGTAGTCCAAACCTTTTCCCAGTGGTCCTGTTGGACTTCTGACAGATTTCACAGCTTGAAACATACTTGATAGTGGAATCTCTCCAGTTGATCCACCAGGCAGTCTGTTTTACTTTATCTAGGGTTCTATCAGTAGACAGGTGACCAGAAGAGCAATTATCATAACATTCAGCTAGAACAAGTTTTATATGCTCTGTTTTGGTCAAGACTATAACACTAGAGTGTTTATGCCGTTAATATACTAGGCCATCCCACAGTGTGAATTTTCCTTCTTTATATGATTTCAGCAGGGGTTTAGGTAAACTGTTGATGAGTTCAGATGGAGGTGAAGCACTTTCTATGATGTTAATCAAAGTCTTCATGTCAGAGTTGTATGCTTCTCTGATGGAGCTGAACAGTGATTCATCTAGTTCACATATGTGAATTCCTATGATGGGAGCTTCAAGATTAAACAGGTTAATGTTTAGTATAGGAAATATATCATGATCTTCTGGGTCACAAGCAGGATTTCTAGTATCATTTGGTAGAGCATTTCTGCTAAGACAGTCAGCATTCTTATGTTTAACTCCAGCTTGGTGGACTATAGTCATCTGACCTCTGTACTGTTGTATGGCTATCTGCCATCTTAACATATGCCTGCTAGGAGTTTTCATGTTCATGAGAGTTCTAACAGCATTGCAATCAGTTATCACCACAACATTTGTACCTTCCAAATAATAGTGGAGTTTTTCTCATGCCCATACTAGAGCAAGGCATTCCATTTGGCTGGAACCATATCTCTTCTTAGTATCTTTGACTTGTCTAGATATGAATTGTATAGGTTTCTCTACTGGTTTATCCTCTTCTATTACTTCTTGGTGTAATGCAGCTCCTAATCCTTCCATGCTGGCATCTATGTAAATTTTGAAAGGTTTAGAATAATCTGGTTTTATCAACACTGGGGCAGTAGTCATAGCTACTTTGAGTTCCTCATAATCTTTCAATCTTTCATGAGTCATTTCAAACAAAGTGTTGTTGTTGCAGATCTGATATAAACACTTGGTGAGGTTAGCAAATTTAGGTATGTACTTGCTGTAGTAGCTGCAGAAGCTTATAAAGGATAAGAGTTCAGTTTTGTTCTGGGGCATAGGTCTGTTCATTACTGCTGCTATCTTACTTTGGTCAGCCGTTAAAGTGAGTCCAGAAACAATATGTCCTAGAGCTTTAAGTTTTCCATATCCAAAGTTGCACTTTTTTGTAGATACTTTGAATCCTACTGTGGAGATGGTTTTAAGTACTAGCCTTACTTTATCCATGTGAGTATCCAAATAATCTGAATAAATGATAACATCATCTATGTATACCATCATCCAACCTTGCCTGATGAACATTCCTAAGACTTTATCCATCATTCTTTGGAAGTGGAAAGGAGCATTTTTAATACCAAAGGGCATTCTGAGATACTCATATATGCCTAAATGACATATGATTCTCATAAATTTCCTACTATCAGGACTGATAGGTATTTGGTGAAATCCTTTCAACATGTCCTTAGTAGTAATGAACTTAGCTTTAGAAAGGTTATGTAGAGCATGGTCAATCCTTGGGATATGATAATAGTCAGCTTGGGTGTATTTGTTGAGCATTCTAAAGTCTCCAACCATCCTAGACTTATCATTGTGCCAGGCTATTATCACAGGTGTAGTTACGTCTACTTGCTCATTATGCCCTACTTTCCTTAAGACTTGTAAGTCCACTAGTTCTTGGATGTGGTCTTCTAGAGCAGTCCTATATTTTGGACTAGAAGGGTATGCTGGTCTTCTGAGGTTAGGAGGGTAAGGAGGCTTAATAGTCAAAGTTAAGATCATATCATGACCTTTAATATTACCAATGGGATGGTCTTTAGTGCAAAAAGCATTCTGGTTCTCAAAGCATACTTGGAGAATATCTCTTTTCTGGTCTTCACTAAGCTGGGAATTCAGGGCAGCTTGGGAAAAGTATTCCTGGTTAAAAGTCTCTAAGTGTCTCTCATAAGTGGAATCAGTAGCTTTAGCATTGACATGGCATATTTGGAACTTCTTGTTCCAATCTCCTCCTATAGTGAAATATCTCCCTTTACTCTGGAAGAAATCTATCCCATACAGGCAAACAGAATCATTTCCTACAATAAAATAATCACATACTCCATTTTGAAGTACTAAAAATTCAATCTTTATCTTGATTGATCCTTTAGGGTGGGGAAGTATGATTTCTGTTGGCCATACTCCAATAGCATTAAGAGGTGAGTTACAGCTGCTGAACTTAGCTTGTGGTACTGGTAGTAAGTTTTTCTTCCAGTTAGCATCCTGTTTATCTAAATAGTCAGTTCCAACACAGGAGCAGAAGGCTCCACTGTCTAGAAGTAATTTTACAGGAGAACCTTGTATCAAGCCGGTAGCATAACAAGTTTTACCACAGGTGTAACCTTTTCCAATAGAAGTTTTAAGGTTTAAGGTCTTTGCTTCATTCGGATTTTCATGTTGGGTGTCCATTGTTGAGGCAAATTGCTATCTTCATTAACAGGGTTAATATCCAGGGAAGATTCTATGTTACCTTCAATGACATTAATGGGATTAGTGATCATTAAGTCACACTCAGAGATGGAAGCATCAGTGTCATCTAGTTGGGGGTCGGGATTAGTGTCATCTTCTTCCACTTCAATAAGATTAATCTTCCTCCTGGGTAAAGGACGGTCAGGTCTTACATGCCCTGTTTGGTTGCAATTCCAACATATCTTTTCCTTGGTTTCTAAAGTATTCTTGGCTTCTGAGTTGGAAGGGAGAGGTTCTTTATTCTTTTTATTATATTCTTCCCTATTCCTAGTAGTTGGTTCTCTGGGTTTGTTAACCCTTTTGTCTAAGCCATTCATTTCAATTGTTTCTTCTAATACTCCTATGAGAGTGGAAAGGTCAGAGTTCATGGGCATTTTGCATCTTACACTATGGTTAAGTTGTCCTGGACATAGGTTGAGGAGCCTTTCATTGACTTCTTCTTTATCAGCATTTGGGTAGAAGCAGTCTAGTCTTCTCTTCTGGTCAAGGCACAATTTTTGAGGTTTGTCCTTGGATGGATCAAACAAAGAAGTCTCAAAAGTCTTAATCATTTTTCTTTTCCAAATTCTGGTACCAAATTGTTCCTTAATCAAGTCTTTCCACGAGTTCCATGACAAAGATCCTACCTCTTCTCTCTTATTGATGAACCAGTCAAGGGCAACTCCTTCAAACAGTCTAGGTAGTCTTACTACAGCTATGTTTTCAGGAAGTTCATAAGAGGCCAGAGTATAGTCAATAAACTTAATAAAACTGACATGATTATATTCTCCTTCTCCTGAGAATTTAGGCCACTCAGTGATAGGGGGAAGTAATTTTAATGCCTTTTCTACTTCAGGAGTGGGACTAGGCCTGAAAGATTCATGACTGATTGGTCTTGGTCTAAAAGGTAATTTGGGAGTACTGTGGTACCTGGAAGGTCTGATTTCATCAGAGTCTGCAATGGTTTGAGTTAAGTTTACCTTTAGATCTCTGAGATCATTCTTAATCATACCTAATTCCAGGTCAAGTTTGTTACTTAATGAATCAATTTTATTAATAATATGAGTAGGGGAAGCATGGTCTGTCTTATTAATACCTTCTTTGATTTGTTCAATAGATAGAAGAATTTCTTCTTGGATAGCTGAAGTATTTTTTTCTAGGTAATTCATTTGTTCTCCCTTACTCAAGCTGATGCTGTCTCTTATTTGTTTTACTTCTAACTCATTGATTTTGGTCAAGTTGGATTGGGATTGCATGACTTTACCAAAATTGTTATTTAATTTATCCAATTGTTCATATACTTTGTCAAAACATTTGCTAATGATATCAAATTTATGAGAAACATTTATGGAAAACAAATTGAAATTTTCTACATCTAATTGTGGTACACTTTCTTCCGTTTTCTTGCCAAAGATATTATATTGTCCCGCTATTTGGGATTCTTTAATATCTGATGGGCTAAATATCTCTTCTTCCTGTTGTTGTTGGTTCCTCATAAGGAAGCTAATTGGTCCCAAGGATTCCAATTCTGCACGTAGCCTTCTACTTCTTTCTTAGGAATCAATTTTTGGAGGGTTATTTGAGTCTTCTTTGCCAAATATATGGCTTTTCTCATACCTTCCTGGTCTTCCTGAGTCTGAGCCTGTTTGAACAGTTCCCAATGACCCACGTGTTCTTTCACCAATACCTTTATTTTTTACTCCTTGGAGGAGTCCGGCTGAGGTGGCGTAGGTGGAACAGTATCCTCCTGGGATATCACGTTGGACAAGGGAAGGCTCTCCAACAGTGAGTTGGGCAAGTTGGCGGCCGCGGTCATCGTCATTGTCGCGCGGATTGCAGCAATCACTGGTTCAATCTGCATTGCGTTTGCGACTGGCGTCCTTGCGCGCGCGGGTTCCTCCGGGCAAAGATCCATAGGACAGGGCTCGTCCACTGGCGCGGGCTTTGCATCTGTTTTGATACATGTTACAAATTATGTAAGTCTTTGTCGAAACTTTGTAAAAAAAAATCAAAAAAATAATTTTTTTGAGTAATTTTTGGTTTTTATATTTTTTTTAAAAAATATATGACTTACTTATATCTAGGTTTAAAGGTACTAAGTCCTTGTTGGGGTCAGTACCGTCCTTGGAGGGTATTCCAATGGGATCTGAGTGGGTTCCATTAATATCTTGGGACAAATCCAAGGGTTTACAGTCTGGGACGTCCTCTAAGAGGTCTTGGTAAATAAGATCACCAAAAACAAAGTCCACTAGAAAGGATAAAATATTAAAAAAATATAAGTTATATATTTAATAATTTTAAAGTTTTCGAGTTTTTTTATGATTTTTTTATAAAAAAAAATAACAAAAAGGAGATTAAAGCTCACTTTTATATTTGGATTCTGTCTCTTAAAAGCAGAAAGCTTTCTTTGATAGATTTTCCACTCTTTGTGCTGTCTTAACCAGTAGTTAAAATTAATAATTCTTTCTAACTCTTGTTCCTTTTCTTTTAAGATTTGTTGTTTATAATAAAGAATTCTTTCTTGTTCTTGTTCAGGATTTATAACAACAGGCACAAAGTCACGTAAATTTACTTCTTTTTTCTGTTTAAGAAGATTCAAATTATAATTGATCAATTCTCCGTTGGTTTTTAAATCCACTGGATAAATCAAAAGATAAAGAAAAATAATAAGTATTTCTACTTATACATATCTAATTTTCTAAATATAAATAACTGGTCCAGGAGATAATTAGTTAAACAATTAATTATCAAGGATACTTCCCGGCCAGACCCCCAGTTGTCAGCTCTCTGATACCAGGAACCTCGCAGCCCTTAGCTACAAAGAGTGATAAAAGAATTTGGAGCAATAATATTCCAAAAAATAAACACTTTACAGCTCAAATAATAATATGGTAATAGCAAGTGCAAGGTTTAATTGGTTTGGTTATAAATATTTTAAATATAATATAAAAAGAGGGGCCACAGTAATATACTACTGGGGGTCTTTACAGACTTGGCAACCTCTCCTCAAGGGGCCTCCTTAGGCAGTTTATAACCTTGGAATGAAGATGGGTGCCTTCTAAGGCCTTATCCACTAATTTTGGCGGGCAAAACAGCACACAAACCCAAAGAAAGAAGGGAAAAAATTACTTTGGAAGTAATCCCCAGAAATCCTGCAAAGATTCAGGTAAGAAGCTTCAGAACAGATGGGGTTGGTGGCTGGTTCAAACTTCTGGTTGTTGATAGTTATTTAGAAAATAATAATAATAATACTTCAGACTAGATCATTAATCACTTGCTTTCTTCTTGATAAGCACTTGACTAAAAATGAAACAATGTCTGATTGATAATAATAATATCTCTGATAACTCCTCGATCCTCGGGAACAAAAGGGCAAAAAGAGCCTGTTTAAATATTCCTTTTTGGGTGCTTGAGGGCCTCTAGAAGGGGTATTAGCCATGGGATGAGGCTAGGGGGGCGGTCAGAGCAAGATTGGCACGTCCTCACGGTTCTGTTAGCCTGCTGGCCTTAGATCTGTCAAGGAACAGCTCCTTTTTAGCTGCAGGATCTGTTAATCAAGGATTAATCATTTTGCTGATCCTGCACTGATCCTCAATTTGTACTGTAAGTAATGGTCCAAAGTGAGCAGACGTGGATGTTTATTGATTCTCCATCATCTGCTGGTCCTCTATGTAATTTTTAATAATTTTTACGACCACTCCATGTGTAGTTTTGTGGTCTTTGAAGGTTCTGATCAGCTCATGACGTGGTGAGTCTGGATCTTTATTTAATTAATAAAAAATACTAAAAATTAGTTAATAACTAATTTTAATTGACTTTTAAGGGTTTTGAACTATGATCTACGCTTGTGTGGTAGCTTTACATGTGTAGAGTAGATCCTACTAGGTTTTAGCTCCCCTGAGCGGTACCTGGCTGTCAGACTGATCACAGCAGGCTAGGCGCGGGGATCAGTCCATTCAGATGCGCGGGGGGACTGATCCGCTGCGCGCGTGACTAGGTCATGGGATTACCTGCGCGCGGGAGGGATCAACTGCACGCAGGAGTTTGGGTGCGCAGGAGTCCAGCGCTGTAGGGACGCGGGGCTACGTGCGGGAATCGTGACAAAACACAATTCCCTGTGTAACTCCTAAACTACACACAACACCTGGATTTTGACTGAAATTTAGGTGTGAAACCTATACATGAAATATACATTAAAATGGCCAAAAGGTGCCATATTGGTGCTGTGGTCATTTACCATTTTCTTTTAAATTAATTCAAAAATATAAGGAGTAAGAATTCAAGGGTGGGGTCAGTGAGTGACCCTACCTTATTTTGGGTGGGGAATTCATGTTTGCAATAATATTTATGGATTTCCTACTCCTTCCCTTTATAATAATTTTATTTATTTATTTTTTTTTCTTTTTATTTTTGTTAATATTTTTATTGTTGTTGCTTTGTCAGGTTGCTCTGTGCTAATTAGCAGGCTGACAAGAGGGTTGTGCTTGTTTTCTGAGATTGGAAGGCTAGCCAGGGGCAGTTTAGGCGGTCCCAATAAGGATTTCAATCAGCTTATTTCAGGCCTTCCAGCTTTATTTCAGTTTTTAGCTGCAGAAGCTGTCAGAGTAAAACATTTTAAATTTGCAATTTTTGACAAATTCATTTATTTGAATAGCTTCATTTGAATTTTTTGAATTGTGGCGGGTGTTAGCTGATTTTCAAGTACTTTCTGATCAGTTTGATAATTTTTAATAATTTTTATGGCAACTTCTTGATGTGTGTTGTGGTCCTTGAAGTTGTCAAGTTTTCAATTTGTTATTTTGTCATTTTTGGTCATTTACATTCTTTTTACAACTCCCTTTTGATTTTTTTGACTGATGGAGGGATTTAGTAGACTTTTTAAAAACCTTCCGGTCATTCTAATAATTTTTAATTATGTTTATGACAACAGTTTGATATTTTTCTGGAATTTTGAAAATCAAGATAATTCCTTTTCATGGCATTTCTCATTATTTGTCTTTTAATTTTAAATGATTTTTATTTTGAATTTTGTCATTTTTATTTGAAATTTTTCATTTTTGGAATAGATATTATGCATATTTCACATTTTTACATATTCAGCTACTCTCTTTCATAGTTTTAGACAGTTGGCACCGGACCTGCAAGCTGGTTTGCCTATTTTGAAGTCTGGGGCGCGCAGGAGTCAGGCCAGCAGGGAGAGGGACGCAGGACTGCATGGGGGAATGTTGAAAAAACACATATCCAGCCATCACTCCTAAAATATACATAACACCTCAATTCTAATAAATTTTAGGTGTGAAAACTATACGTGACAATGAATGTGAAATATTAAAATGTCCAAAAGGGGCCACCATTGGGTTTTGTGATTCTTGGTAATTTATTTTAAATGGGAAGAAGTTGGAATTCAAAGGTGGGGTCTGTCAGCTCTCTGATACCAGGAACCTTGCAGTCCTTTAGCTACAGAGAGTGATAAAAATGCTGGAATAATAATAATAATTATTAATCCAATAATAAACACTTAGAAGCTCAAATAAATGATATAATAAGAGCAGTTTCAAGGTTCAATTGGTTTGGTAATAAATGGTTTTCAATATAGTATAAAAGAGGGGCCACAGTATTATACTACTGGGGATCTTTACAGACTAGCAACCTCTCTTCAAGGGGCCTCCTTAGGCAGTTTAAGAACCTTGGAATAAAGATGGGTGCCTTAATAAGGACTTATTCCACTAATGGCAGGGCTTAACAGCACAAATGGCCAAGATAGGAAGGGTAACACTCACTCTGAGCACTTTACCACAAGAATCCTGGAATAATTGGAAGGGTTTCAGAGCAGATGGGGTAGATTGCTTGACTAAACTTCAATTATTGATTGGTTAATAAGGGTAAATAATACTACTAAAGACTAAGTCATAAATCACTTGCTTTTTGTCATATAAGCACTTGATCAACAATGACACCGTGTCTGATTGATAATAAATAATTCCTGTTAACTGATTAACTGATTGGATCCAAAGAGGTCTGCATAAATACTGTTTTGGGGTGATTTTGATCTTCTCAGGGCACATAGAGAGGGTTCTGCTTGTTGGCTGAGGCTGGCAAGCCAGTCAGGGAAAGATTAGCACGCCCACTTGGTGCTGTAAATCAGCTGTCCTTAGATCTGATGGATTTCTGTACTATTTTAGCCACAGGATCTGTTAATCTTTTATGGGGCAAATCTGATCATTCCTTAAGTACTATTGATATTGCTTTGAAGCGGGTAGATGTCAATGTTTCCTGATTTTCCATCATCTGCTGATCATGTAGGTAATTTTTAATACTTTTCATGAACACTCCTTGTAGTTTTTTGTGGTCTTCAAAGATCAGAGTCAATGATTCAGGTGGTAATCCTTGAGATTTCTCACTCCTTATTTTGTTAATTGAGATATTCTTATTTTTCATAGTTTTGTGTTGCTATTGACAGGTGTAGATAGTAGCAAGCTGACAGGGTCAGTGAGTGACCCTACCCCATTTTGAGTGAGGAAATTCAAATTTGCAATAATGTTTATGGATTTCTCACTTCTTCTTAATTTAATAAAATATTAATTTTTAAAGTTATTATTAATTTTATTTTTGGTACTTTGCAGGTTGCTCTGTAAATAGTGGCAAGCTGAAATCAATGATTTTATTGATTTTAGAGCTTTTTACTTAACTCTTTTTTGTCTTTCTAGAATAATAACAATGTTTTTGTTCTATAATGCTACTATTTTTTTTTGTGAATAATATTTTCTACTTGTCAGGCTGCTCTGAGATAGTAGCAAGCTGACAGGTTAAGCGCGGAGGAATGGGATTTTCTGACGTTTTTACTTTTCCTCCAGGAAAGAGTGCTTGCTTTTGGACCTGAAGAGCATGGACTGTTAAAGAGCAAGATAGGAGACCCTTATGTGATTCCAACAGTTCTGCATGAGCCTTGGCAGATCAAGCCAATTTGGATTCTGCAGGCAGTTTGGGGGCCCTTCTTGTAGCTGGTATGCAAGCATGCAAGAACAGGCCTTTACAAGCAATCAACATCAAGATACTTGAGTCCAATCTTTGCGGTGGTTAAGCAGGATGGGAAGTCATTACGGATTGTTCATGATCTGAAGCAGCTTAATTTGTTTATGATCTGAGACATGGGACAACATCTGCACGTGGACAAGTTTCTGGAATCTATGGCAGGGTGCACGTGCTACGGGTTGGTGGATGTGATGGGCAGATACAATCGGCGCAAACTCAATTGGAGTTTGCAGCCAATGACTGACTTTGAAACCTGATTGGGCAGGATTCAACTGACACAGCTGCCACAAGGTGCAACTAACTTGGTTGCGGTTTTCAAAGCGCAGATGATCTGGATTCTGAAGGACAATCTTCCGGAGGGGGTGCATATTTTCATTGACAACACGGGAATTAAAGGTCCAAGGACGGATTATGGAGGGGAAAAACTTATTGACGCCCTGGGAATTTGTAGATTTGTCTGGGAATTTGCGCAAACGCTGGAACAGATCTTTTTTTGGATTGGGGAAGCAGGCTCATGGTGTTGGGGAGAAAGCTAGTGGTCTGCGTACCCACCCTGGAGCTTCTAGGGCATCTGATGGCTTCCCACAGAAGGCAGATTGTGGAAATGAAACGCAAAAAAGTCCTTGAGTGGCCAACACCAATGAATTTATTGCAAATTCTCCAGTTTTTGGGATTTTGTAGCTATGTATGGATGTTCATCAAGAGGTTTGCAGAGGTTGCCATTCAATTGCGGGAATTGAAGCATAAGGGCGCGGAATGGGCCTGGGGATTAAAATGTGACAACACCTTTGACAAACTCAAAGAGATTGTTGGACACAATATTGTACTTTGGGACTTGGATTAAAATGCTTCAGGAATTAAGTTGACCGTGAATTTGAGAAAGCTTGAGGTGGGGGAAGTTCTGACATAGGAGGATGAGGGGAAAGATTGTCTGGTTCTTTAAGAGTCCATTACATTTACGCCAACAGAGAGCCAGTATTTGATGCCAAAGTTGGAGCTTGGCGGGTCACTAAGATTTTGCAGAGGTTGCAGCATTTGCTATGGGGGATTCACTTCATGCTTTTGGTGGATGCAGAGGCGCTTGCACGGATGATCAATTTGCCAACGCTGCCAAATGCGCCTATGACCAGGTGGGTTGTTTTCCTTTGGTTTTTTTATTTCAAAGTGGTACATATTCCAGGGAAGGCCTTTACAATGCCTGACCCACTTTCTTGGTACCTGCGCAATGATCTGTACAAAGGCGCAGAACCACTGGATGTGGAGGCTCCAACAGTTAGATGGGAATCGTGGAAGTAGGTGTTTGACTTCTGCTTCAACAGTCCGGGAGGTACATGGAACTCAGTTTGTATTTGGGGGATCTTTGGTTTCCAAATGATATGTCAGCCAAGATTGTAAGATGGATTTGGCAGAGAGTTTGAAATTTCTACCTTCAGCAAGGAGAGCTGTGGCGGAGGAGTGCATCAGTAATGCTTGTGGTCAGCACGTCAAGGGCGGATGAGGAGGTAATTTTTCAGCTCTCTGATACCAGGATCCTTGCAGTCCTTTAGCAACAGAAAGTGATGAAAATACTGGAATAATAATAATAATTATTCCAAAAATAAAAGCTTAGAGGCTCAAATAAATAATATGATAAGAGCAGTTGCAAGGTTCAATTGGTTTGGTAATAAAAGGTTTTCAATATGTATATAAAAGAGGGGCCACATTATTATACTAATGGGGGTCTTTACAGAAAAAGCAACCTCTTTTCAAGGGGCCTCCTTAGGCAGTTCAAGAACCTTGGAATGAGGATGGGTGCCTTATAAAGGGCTTATTCCACTAATGGCCGTGCATAACAGCACACTGGCCTAGAAAGGAAGGGAAACACTCACTCTGAGCACTTTATCACAAAAATCCTGCAATAATAGGAAGGGTGTCATAACCAAATTGACTCAGTCTCCTCAGGCTTACTCAGCCCTCAGCCAACCTCAGTCCAGTTCAATCACACTCCACTACTGAAAATCCTGAAGTATCCCCCTGCATATCCTGCAGCCCTTAGGTAATCTCCCAGGCACACCCTCTACCTCTCTATGGCTTGGTGCATCCTCATCTCTCCTTCAAACTCTATCTAGCATGAGAAGTACATACAGTAAAACCATAGTAAATACTCCTGGCTGGACAACCCATACTCCAGCTCAGTACATAACATTCCTGGACAGGCCCATTACTCAACCTGTCACTCTGCAACCTTCAACACAATTGGTCCACATGTAATGCCATGGGCCTCCCAACCCAGCCCCAGTCATCCAATCCTGAAAGCCTCCTCTCAGCTCTCACATATACCGGCCTCTCCTCTCCCCTTGGACTAATTCCCCCAAGGAATTAGTATACTACTTCTTATTGGTTAGCCCCTCATCCAATAGGTGTCATCTCAGCACAAGAAAGCCATCCAGCCTCCCTTACTCACCTCACCTATCCCTCTGGTCTTACTCTTACAGGATTCCCTCATCACAATCCTTCAGAGCCTTACTCCTGGATTCATCCCCTCATCATTGTACTTACTCTACATCCCCTCTTCATTTGCAATCAATCTCTTATCTATATCCTGAGTTCTGTGAGCAGTAGTGCCTGTGCCCTCAGCCCCTTGCACGCCAGGGGCAGTTGTGACATTATAATAATTCCTTCCCCTTGATTACTACCCACATCTATATCCCAATAGAATCATTCCATCTCCTGGATAACACTACCTACAATATTTGTGGGCGTGCGTGGTATAGAGCTAAACAGTGTGTGGCCTTCACGTTTCCAAAGGTAAACCCTGCGGAATTTATCTTCCTTGACCCCTCTCCTGGAATTGGCCCTCAAACAACACTTTGACTTCAACCTTTGACTTTGACACTTCAACTTTGACACTTTGACTTTGACACTTTGACTTTGACACTTCAACTTTGACACTTTGACTTTGACACTTTGACTTTGACACTTCAACTTCAACACTTCAACTTTGAAACTTTGACTTCAACACTTTGACTCCAACCTTTGACTTTGATGGAACCTTGTACAAGTTCAAGACTTATTTTCTGTGGCCAAATTTTCTCTCTCATCTTCTCCGGGTACTTTTCTTGGGTCACTCTCCTACAGTATACTTGAAAACATGCCTCCTTGACGTGCACAACCTTCCATCATCACCAGTCCACCTCTTACCAGGGCCGCCCAAGGACGTGGTTCTACCATAGAAATACAAGACCACAATCAATCTACTCCTCAAGCCCGTGGATGAGGGAGGACCTTTTCCAACCTCCCTGCACCAGCTTCCAACACCATGGAAACTGGTATCCTTCCTCCAGCTCCTCCAAGAGCTTCTCTGTCCCCTGCTCCTCCTGTCATCAGACACTTTATTAATAGAGTGATTGGTCAATATCCCCAAGCATGTTTTGGATTGGACTCCCCATTGTACAATCCCAGTCTAATCCCTCTCCCTGAGGATGTGGAAGGGGAGGAAGAAAGCAATAAATCAGGTTTTGACCCAAGGATCCTTAGCAATCTTAACTCACCAACCTCTGGACCTCAGGAAGAAGCCTCCCTACCTTCCGCTTCAACTGCAACCCCAGCCCCTCCAGTTCAACCTCCTCAACCTACAACTGTGGATCCTACTCTCCTAGCCTTGCTTCAAACCATGACTTCAGCAGTGGCCAAACTCTCTCAACCCCCAAGGACTAGTACCTCCCACTCAGGAACCTTCAAAGCCCCATTGATGAATCCGCCAGACAAATTTGAAGGCAATAACCCTACCAAGCTCAGGCCTTTCCTACAAGCTTGTGAACTCATCTTTGCAAAAGACAAAGGGACCTTCTGTGTGGATCAAAGGAAAGTTCTGTTTGCTGTCTCCTACCTCACTTGGAACGCAAACCATTGGATTCAACCCTACTTGGCCCATCTCACCAATCAAGAGCCCTCATTCCTACTCAACTCCTGGCAACACTTCACGGAACAACTTCATAATCTCTTTGGCAATTGTCTGGAAACGGCCAAGGCAGAGAAGAAACTTGTGAACTTGAAGATGAAGGACTCTGGATATGCCTCAACCCACATCACAGAATTTTGTTCCCTTATGACAAAAGTTTCTGGATGGGGGGATAGAGCCTTCTACTTCCTTTTTTGCCAAAGCCTCCCTGCCCAACTTCTAGATCAATTAGCCGGCTATGATGGTTCTGTAGACACCCTTCAAGACCTTATGGGTGTAGTGTTGGACTACAATACCAGGTACCACAAACAAGTCAAGGAGAAGTCTTCCCATCCAAGCCACTCTAAAAAGCAAAATTCCTCTCAATCCCAAGCCAATTCTTCCCAGTCTGACAAGGCCAAGGGTAAGGCCAAGAAGAAAGACAAATCTGCAAAGAAAAAATCCTCTCAGACCAAGCCCACCTTGGACCTAGGTCCTGATGGCAAGCTCAAGGCTGAATAAAAGGCAAGAAGGGAGAAGGAGGGACTGTGTATGTATTGTGCAGGGAAGCACAAGAAAGACAGCTGCAAAAAGAAGCCTGCCTCCAATGCCAACTCCTCCTCCACCCTCAAGCCAAAAAAAAATTAGGTGGTTTTCCCGCTGTACTCCAGGATTATCACCCTACTGACGTTAGGGTACAAAAGATGCAAAAAGACTACTCTGACCAACTTTCCAAAGGCTTACGTTTTATTCTCTTTCACCAGGACTTGAGTTATAGTGTTTTGATTGATTCAGGTGCTACTCAATCTGTAATGGCTAACACCATGGTTCTAAAGTTTTCATTGCAGCCCATACCTCTGGGCAAACCTATTGCTCTTTTCAATTTCAGTCCAAATGAGTCACCCTCTCAACTAATCTCCCACAAGGCAACTTGGGTGGTCTCTCTTCCTTCTTTTCCTAGCTTTGAATGGGAATTCCTCCTTGGCAACGCACCATTCTCAGAAGACCTCATCCTGGGGATTGACTTTCTTCACCACTGGAATCCTGAAGCTGACTATTTTTCCTCCCAATCCGTTGAACTCAACATTGCCAACCTACCTTCAACTGGTCCCGCTTGCACTCTTCCTCTGGCACTGCAGTCCATTGCACTCCCCTTCACTTCAGAACCCTTGCATCCTCAACACCCCATCCAACTTCGATTGAGTTCAACAATTTCCCACCTTGCTTGGATATTCACTGATCCCCTGACCATTCCTCTGGAGGAGGAACCTAGGGATTCATCCTTGCATATCATGCAATTGGTCACCTCTTCTAACATTTCTGTTACTCCCCATAAGAACGCTTTAGCTGACTGAGACAAGTTTGACATTGACAAAGACCCTGAAGGAATAGAAACTGTGTTGGAGAAAGTTCCTGCTGATTACCATTCTTTCCTAGATGTTTTCTCCAAGGTTAAAGCAGATCAGCTTCCTCCTCACCGCGCTTACAATCACCACATCAAACTGGAAGGCCCACTCCCTCCAGTTGGCCCCATCTATTCACTATCCCAAGGTGAAAAGGCAACCCTACAGGCCTACATAGCAGAGAATGTAGAGAAAGGTTTCATCCGCTCCAGCACTTCAAGCACTGGGGCACCTGTTCTTTTTGTTAAAAAGAAGGATGGGAGTTTGTGGTTGTGTGTTGACTACTGCAAGCTTAACGCTGTCACCAGGAAAAACTGTTACCCTCTTCCTCCAATGACTTTCTTACTGACTGTCTTCTCAGGTTCTTCCATCTTCACCAAAATCAACCTCAGAGGCGCCTACAATCTATTGCGCATCAAGGAAGGAGACAAACACCTAACATCATTCAGATCTCAGTTTGGAAGCTATGAATACCTGGTCATGCCCTTTGGGCTGACCAATGCCCCAGCTTCTTTCCAAAATCTTATAAATTACATCCTTGCTGATCTCCTCACAATTTATGTGGTGGTTTACCTTGACAATATCCTGATTTTCTCAAAGAACTTACAGGAACACATCCCTCAGGTGTGTGAAGTACTGAACAGACTCAGAAAACACAAGTTATATGCAAAAGCCTCCAAGTGCAACTTCCATGCACCTTCTGTGGACTATCTGGGCCACGTGTTCTCAGGGGATGGGATCTTTATGGACAACAACAAAGTCAAGACCATCCTTACCTGGCCCACTCCTACAAACAGAAAGGCTTTAAAATCTTTCCTTGGGTTTGCTAACTTCTCTCGCAGGTTCATAAAGAACTACTCCAAACAGGTCTCTCACCTCACCTCTATTGCTGGAAACAGCTCCCCTTTCAACCTCACTCCTGAAGCCTTGCAACAATTTGAAAACATCAAGCAAGCTTTTACCCAAGCTCCAGTCCTTTGCCATTTTGATCACCTTCTGAGAACGTATGTTGAGACTGATGCCAGTGACTATGCCCTGGGTGCAGTCCTACACCAGGTTACTGCTGATAACACTAAACACCCTATTGCCTTTGACAGCAGAAAAATGTCCAGTGCTGAAATCAACTATGAAATCCATGAAAAAGAGCTCCTTGCCATTTTGTTTGCCCTCCAGCAATGGAGGTCCTACCTCTTGAGCGTTACTGACCCTTTTGAAGTGCTAACTGATCATTCCTCTTTGAAGTATTTTATGTCTTCCAAGGTCCTTACTAGAAGACAAGCCCGTTGGGCAGAATTCCTCTCTGAATTCAATTTTCTGATCACTTACAGGCCTGGAAAACTCTCAACCATCCCAGATATCCTGTCACCTCGGGAAGACATGTATCCAGCGGGGGGAACGCCATATTCTGAAAAGAATCCTGGAAATTTTCAACAGCTTCTGAAACAAAATGAAGTTGAAGCTTCTAAACTCTTTTTTATTTCTTCTAATAAACTTGAAAATCAACTGAGTGAATTGACTTCTGGTCAAAAAGCTGACAAATTATTTCAGGGAATCATTAAAAGATTGAATAAGAATGAAGAAGTAACTGATTACTACTTAGACCCCTTTAGTGGCTTACTCCTGTTCCAGGGTAAAGTGGTCATACCTGACCAAGCTAACCATCTTAAACAAAAAATACTCTATCAAAGACATGATTATCCTCTTTCAGGTCACCCTGGCCAACAGAAGACTCTCAACCTCATCAAGAGATCCTTCTCCTGGAATGGAATGTCAAAGGATGTCAAGAACTATGTTTCAGCCTGCTACCTTTGCAACAGGAACAAGGCAAGGCATGAAAAGAAACTAGGACTTCTCAAACCTCTTCCAATCCCTGATGGTCCTTGGACCTCACTTTCTATGGACTTCATCTCTCAACTCCCTCTCTCCAATGGATTTGGTTCTATCCTTTTTTTGGTGGACCGTTTCTCTAATATGGCCCTCTTCATTAAAGCAACTGGTACACTGACTGCAGTAGAAATTGCTAACCTTTTCAACAGTCATGTCTTCTCCAAACATGGCCTACCTGCTGACATCATAAGTGACCGAGGCTCCCTAGTCATCTCTTCTTTCTTCAAAACACTTTGTGAAAAATTACAGATCCAAAGGAATCTCTCCACAGCCTACCACCCTGAAACAGATGGTCAAACTGAAAGAGTCAACCAAGTACTAGAACAATACCTCAGAATGTATATCAGTTATCATCAGGACGACTGGGATACTTGGCTCCCCTTGGAAAAATTCTCTTACAACAACAGTGTCCACACTTCTACCCAGAAATCACCCTTCTTTACCCTCTATGGAAGGCACCCATGTTTTGACTTCCTGCATGTGTTGGACAACCAACCTGCCAGTCACTACCTGGACCAGATTCAGAAGAACCATATTCAATCAAAGAAAGAATTAAAAGAGTCTATGGATAAATATAAGTAATATGCTGACCTTAATAGAAAAGACATTCCAAAAGGTATTGCTCCTGGAAATAAAGTTTGGTTATCTGCAAAGAATATCAATACTAACAGACCTTCCAAGAAGCTCTCTGAGCATTGGTTGGGTCCTTTTCTCATTATTGAATGTATAGGATCTCATGCTTTCAAACTCCAACTCCCTGATCAATGGTCTTCCATCCACCCCGTCTTCCACGCTTCCCTTCTCAGACCCTACTCCTCAGACCCAGACTCTCCTAACCACCATCCACCCCCAGAACCATTGGAAATTGATGGCCAGGAAGAGTGGGAAGTGTCTCAGATCCTGGACTCCAAGATTAGACGTGGCAAACTCCTCTATTTACTCAAATGGAAAGGTTTTTTAGAAGACTCTGAAAGAACCTCATGGGAACCAGTAGCAAATCTCACCAATTGTTCAGCCCTCCTCCACAACTTCCACGCACTCTATCCTTCCAAACCCAAACCCTCATAATCGCCATTCTGGTTCCCCAATCAACTCCATCCTTTTCCTTGTGCTTTCTCCATAATTCAAAAAATTCACTCCTACTCTCCCAAAACAATAAACCAAACCAAACCTATCTCTATTTCATCCATCTACATCCAGCAAAGTAAAAGAAAACAAACAAAATTTCTATCTACCACTCCCTTTCAATCTTATCAATCAAATCAGTAATTTTAGCTACCCAAACACTAGCCAATTTTATCTTCCTTCCCTCATATTCCTCCTTATCTTTAGCAGTAGCTCCCAACTCATATGTTACACAAGAAAAAGATAAAAAATCCTCTAGCTCTTCCAAAACTTCCTTTTTTTCCTCCTTCTTCTCCTTCTTCTTCTCCACTTCTTCCCCATTATTCAAAATCCACCCAAAAATGGCATTGCTCCTGGAATCCTTTGAAAACCTCCCAAGACGTCTTTCAATCTCCTTCAAGTCCCCCACTGGATCATCTTCAATAGCATCCATGGGTCCCACTACCTTTCCTCCAGAACAAGCATAAAAACCAATATCCCCCTGGGTCACCTTCCTATATCCATCTATCACTCCATCCTCAGCCAGTAACCTCCCAACCAACTCTCCAACAGACTGAGGGCCAGGGGAATCATCCTCCAATTCTATAACTTCCTTACCCTTTCCCTTGCCCTTCTCCACTCCACCTCCTTCCCTTTCCATGCTTTCTGTTTGTAAGGTGGAAGCTGAGACTCAACGGCCCGTGTGGGTCACCTGGGCCACAGTGGGATGGCCCACGTGGACAACCCGGATCATCAATCTCCTGCTACCACTCGCTCACAATGGGTTGATGATGAACCTCCAGCGAGGACTCAGACCTTCAGTTTTCCTTTCTAGTTTTCCTTCCTTTACTTTTCCTATCTCTTCTGCTCAACCAATCACTACTCAACCTCAACTCTAACACTACTCAACCTCAACTCTACCGTACTCCACCTTCAAGACCAACCTTCAACTCAACCTCAACTCAAAACCCAAACACAAACTATCAATCTCAACCCAACACTCAACATATCACAAATTGACCTTGAGTGGATTCTTGGCCTACCTGTCCATAACTGGTGAGATCAGTCCAAGTCATTCCAGGTTGCATGGGACTCAATTTGTTTCATTCTCTTCTTCATCAGTCTCTTGTACTTCCTTTCTGCCTCTTCCATCAGCCATAGTTGAGCACCGGCTATCTATCATTCTGTGTTGGTGTCACTTTGCTTCTTCATCACACTCCACTGTTAGGACAACCCCAGATTCTCACGTTGTCACCTTTTGTCTCCTAGCTGCTGGTCTGTTATTCAACTCATGCTTCAATAAACTACACTGTTTCCTCTTCTTCTTCTTCCTCTTCTTCCTCCTCTTCTTCTTCCTCTTCTTCGTCCTCTTCTCCTTCCTCTTCTTCTTCCTCTTCCTCTTCTTCATCATTTTCAGGCTCCCCAGGAGCATCTTCATCCTTGTCCTCCTCTCCCCCTGCTTTGACACCCTCCTTGACTTTGACTTCGACGGGTTTGACTTCAACTTTGATAGAGGCGGAGGCAGCGTTCCCGGCGGTTGGAATCACCTTTGAACTTCAAGCTTCAACGTCTCTTGGACGCTTCGACGCCTCTTCAATCCCCTCTCCACTACTTTTCCCATGCTTTAAATGGATCACCACCGCTTTGACCGCCCTTCTACGCGGCTCATTCACCTTGAACACCTTGCGTCGAACTTCAACAGGTTTGACCCTGGACCTTTGACCTTTGACCGTCAAACTTTGACGGCACCAACCTTGGATTGTTGAACTTTGACAGGTTTGACCTTCAATGGATTCGATTTGGCCTTTTCAAACTTTGATTGGTTCAACAACCTTTTGGCTTGCTTTGACCGCTTCAAAGGTGGTTCAACCGTCTTTGACCGGGTCAGCCTGGATTTGACAAAGGTTTGATTGACCCCCTACGCACTCGGAGTCCGCAATCAAACTAATCAAAGACAAATAGGGGGTCCCCCAACGCACGTCCATTGCGTTTGAACTGGTCTCTCCCTTCTTCAACGTACCGTCCAAGGCCAGCTGTCCTTTCCTCCTCAATTCCGTGTGGCGTTTCTCCATTATTTTCATCTTCTCCTTCAGCCCCTCCACTACAATAGTAAGATCACGGGCTGGATTCAGCCTATCTAAACGACCCCAATTTAAAAAAAAAAAAATCAAAAAAAACTCACCGTCTGAAGCCCCTACCCTACTCTCCACGCCTAGCGACACGCTTGAATTGTCTGGCGCCTCCTTCACTTCAAAGTTGGGGCACAACTTGTCCTTCACCCAAACAACAGGTCCTAGTACCTTCCTTCCAGCGTCATGGGCTCCAGAAAAAGGCCTTTTGTATTGTCAAAAATACTCACACTTCCCAGACTTGGGAGTGATGCTGGTGATGCAAATCTTGTCAGTCTCTGCACACCTGGAACAAGGAGGAAAATACTGGTTGACAGGGTGATAGCCATTGGTGATTTCCATACTGAATGAGGGGGTGGATGATCTACTGTAGGGGGAAAGGGATGGACAGGTATCAGGTGGAAATGGTGATGGATATGGTGGGGGAAAAGATAGTTCAGTCATCTTGAAGATCTCAAGCTACTCTCACCTCTTCTTATGGGTATCAGGAGCTACCCCTTCCTCTTCTGGGGGGGTACTGTCATAACCAAATTGACTCAGTCTCCTCAGGCTTACTCAGCCCTCAGCCAACCTCAGTCCAGTTCAATCACACTCCACTACTGAACATCCTGAAGTATCCCCCTGCATATCCTGCAGCCCTTAGGTAATCTCCCAGGCACACCCTCTACCTCTCTATGGCTTGGTGCATCCTCATATCTCCTTCAAACTCTATCTAGCATGAGAATTACATACAGTAAAACCATAGTACATACTCCTGGTTGGACAGCCCATAGTCCAGCTCAGTACATGACCTTCCTGGACAGGCCCATTACTCAACCTGTCAATCTGCAACCTTCAACCCAATTGGTCCACATGTAATGCCATGGGCCTCCCAACCCAGCACCAGTCATCCAATCCTCAAAGCCTCTTCTCAGCTCTCACATATACTGGCCTCTCCTCTCCCCTTGGACTAATTCCCCCAAGGAATTAGTATACTACTTCTTATTGGTTAGCCCCTCATCCAATAGGTGTCATCTCAGCACAAGAAAGCCAACCAGCCTACCTAACTCACCTCACCTATCCCTCTGGTTTTACTCTTACAGGATTCCCTCATCACAATCCTTCAGAGCCTTACACCTGGATTCATCCCCTCATCATTTTCCTTACTCTACATCCCCTCTTCATTTGCAATCAATCTCTTATCTCTATCCTGAGTTCTGTGAGCAGTAGTGCCTGTGCCCTCAGCCCTTTGCACGCCAGGGGCAGTTGGGACAAAGGGTTTCAGAGCATATGGGATGGATTGCCTGACTAAACTTCAAGGTTTGATTGGTTTTAAGAAATAAATAATAATAATACAGAATTGGTCATAAATCACTTGCTTAGTTTATTCATAAGCACTTGAATAACAATGACACGGTTTCTGATTTATAATAATAATTCCTGGTAAACTGATGATGGAATAATGGATCCAAAGAAGTCTGTATAAATACCTTTTTGGGTTGATTTTGAGCTTCTCAGGGCGTGTAGAGAGAGTTCTGCTCATGGTCTGAGGCTGGCAAGCCAGTCAGAGCAAGAATAGCACGTCCACTTGGTGCTGTTAATCAGATGACCTTAGATCTTCTGGATTTCCGTACTATTTTAGCCACAGGATCTGTTAATATTTTATGGCGTAAATTTGATCATTCTGCACTCATCCTTCATTTGTACTATTAGTTTTGCTTTAAAGTGAACAGATTTGGCCGTTTAGTAATTTTCCATTATCTGCAGATCACGTAAATAATTTTTAATAATTTTTATGAACACTCCTTGTAGTGTTTTGTGGTCTTCAAAGATCAGAGTCAATGATTTAGGTGGTAATCCTTGATCTTTAATTTATTATTAAAAAATGTACTAAACTTAATTTTTATTAATTTTAATTAAGTTTTGATCTTTTTAGATTATTATCAATGCATATGTCAACTTGTTACATATGCCAGGAAACCCTAATTAGGTTGTAGCTCTTTTGAGCGGTACCTGGTTGTCAGATTAGTCACAACGGATCCAGACACGGGGATCAGTCAGTTCAGATGCGTGGGGAGTAGGATCCGCTGCGTGCGTGGAAGAATTCAGCTGCGCGCAGGTCTCTAGTAAGCGGGAAACTGCTACCATGAGTACGTAGGGGTATGTAATGATGTGGGGCTGCGCACAGGAATTGTGACATAACACATTTCCGCATGTAACTCCTAAAATATACACAAAACCTCAATTCTGAGTAAATTTTAGGTGTAAACCCTATATGTGAAAACACCTGTCAAATGTTAGAATGGCCAAAAGGTGCCATACTGGTGTTGTAATCTTTAGTACTTTTATTTATAATTATTTTAAAAATGTAAGGACTTGGATTTCAAGGGTGGGGTCAGTGAGTGACCCTACCTAATTTTGGGTTTGGAATCCATTTCTTTAATAATATTTATGTATTTCTCACTCCTTCTTTGGTAAATTGAGATATTCTTATTTTTCATAGTTTTGTGTTTCTATGACACGTTGCTCTGTACATAGTAGCAAGCTGACATAATTCTGGGAAGTTGCATGAAAATCTTGGCCATTGAGGCAATCTTGAAACGCAGAAGTGGGTAAGGGAAAGTTTCTGGTGGCCAGGTGTGGTATGCGCGGTGCAGGAGTGGATACAGTTGTGCAAAGTTTGTCAGAAGTGGAGCGCAAAGTTACCTCACAAAGTAGGTATTCCCACTGGGGAGGACACCATGTTTGGGCGGGTTTCTCTGGATTCTGCGCACATCAAGGCAGGTAACTTTGTGTACCTCCTTGTTTCCCATGGCAATCTTTTGGGATGGGTGGAAGCGCGGCCGCTGGTGAAGCTCTTGGCAGAGAAAGTTGGGCAGTTTCTGGAGGAATACTGGTTTGTGCCTCACAGATCACTTTGCCTGGTAACAATCAATTGGGGCGCAGAGTTCCAGGGGCCGTTGGAAGAGTTAGTGTAAGGTTGCAGAGCAAAGTTTTTGGGAGTGACAGAGTACTATCCAGAAGATGCGGGGATGATTGAGCCCGGTCACCAGCTGATAAAGGAAGCACTGGTGAAAATGTGCGGGGAGGATGGCAAGCGGTGGCAGGAAACCCTTCTGGTAGTTCTTTTTGCAGATTGTATTTTGCTGAAGAGATTGAAGGGTAATTTGCTTTACAAGCTGCTATTTGTGCAGCAACCCATGCTGCCAATTGACATTGAGCTGGAAGAATTTCTGGGTATTGATTGGTGGAAGGTTGCAACGGCCGCGGATTGAGTCAAGGCCTGCGCCAAAAAACTCCTGCAACGTGACAAGATGCTTGAGAAAGTGGCTGGGAGGCTCAGGGAGACCCGCACAAATTCTGTCCGCTACTGGGACAAGCGCTGCACCCCCAAGCTCCAGGATCCGTTGGGGAAGCGGGACTTTTTTCTGCTTTACAACCCAAGCCTGGAAACCCAATGGGGGAAGCTGTTTGCTAATCAATGGAACGGTCCTTTCCACATGGCTTCCAAGTTCACCAGAGGTAGTTACCAGTTGGATGAATTGGATGGAACTCTGCTCAAGGGTAAGGCGGCAGCTTTGCGCGGTGCTCAAATTCATTCTACAGGAAAGCTGGTTTGGATAGAAAAGGGGAAAAGAACACCAATACTCCTTCCAAGGACAAGCTTGTGCGTGCGCTTTGCATCTGGCGGAGTAAGCAATTACAGACTTCTGGGGACAGCAGCAAAGGTGGGGGGGAAATGGACAAATGAGGGATATGATTTGATTTGGTGAGGGGGTGCTCTAGCCGGCTCACAGCTGGAACAACTAGAAACCCTAGAATTTTCATTTTATTACTTCCTTCTCTCTTTTATAAATATGGCCAGCAATTAGCTTAGGCAAATGAGCAATATTTAAAGCAAGAGAAATGCTCAAAATCTTGTGTCAATAATTGCTAATGGGCTCTCACAATGGGGAAATACATTGGATGATATTGTTGATTAATTTGATTTGATGTTGAATGAATGATGGAAACCAGCAGGGAGAAGAGCTCCTTAAGTACAAAAGATCTGCCTCTTGTGAGCCCATGATACAACAAGCCAAAAGACAAATTTTCCGCCCCAAAAGAGCTCTACAGGCTCTACAGGTCTTGTTACTTAGTTTGGGCTACATCACCCCGCATGGAACCAGTCCCTGTACCCTAAAAACCAGCCTATTCTGGTCAATTCTGGTGTTTCCACCATAATAAGGCTGAACCAGCCCCTTAGCTTCTCAAAACCCTGGCCAGTTGTCTGTTAACACTGGCCCTGTTACCTCAAATGCTTGCAAGTTGTCTCATGCAACCAGCCCCTGGCAATACAAATTGCCAGGTGGGACCCAGGACGCACCTGGGTCCAATCTCAGACTCACATGGGGGGGGGGGTGTAACCAGCAGACATGCCTCCCCCTCCCCTTTCTCTCAAATCCCTGGAGGGGGCAGTCAAATCCCCATACCAGGGGCCCTGGAGGTTGATACCTCCAGGGCATTGTCAAAGTAGGTGGGCTGGGGGGTGGTCAAATCCCCTCTAGCCTGTTGCTCCTCCCCCTTTGTAAAGGGGGGGGAGAGCACCCCTTTCAATGGTGGAGGGGTGATCAAATCCCCCCCACTGCCAGTTGCCTTGCTGCAACTGGCCCAGCCATCCTCCTGGGCAAGGGGTTGATGAAATCCCCCTCAGAGTGACCGGTTGCCCTCCTGTGGCAGGTTGCTGGCTGGTTCAAACCAGCCAGCCTTCTCCTTCCCCCTTGTAATGGCAAGCAAGGGGAGAGAGGGGAGACAGGGCTGCTGGCCCCTGCTCCCATGGCTCCGACCACCAGTTGCAACCGGCCGGGCCCACGCGGCGTTGCACCCCCTGGGATCTCTCAGCCTCTGCGACAGCCTGGCCTGGGCTGTCAAGCCCCCCATGGGCCAAACCAAGGGAGATTAGTGGCCCCAATGGGCCACCCAAAGCCCAAAAAGTGAGTTTTAACCTACTTTGGAGGGCCAGCCCGTCTTGCCAATCATGTCCAAAAGAAACCTTGGGCCCAATTATGCCAATACAAGCCCATCTGGCTGTATATGCCCATATACCCCACCGGGCCCAATAGGGCCTGTGTACCAATAGGCCTGTTTCATGCATTTTGAGGCCAGTTTCCCCAAATCCTTGACATCCACACAGGCCAGTATGGTCCTTGTGTGTGTCCAATGGGCGGCAGAGGCCCACATGTGCATCCCATTTGGATTAAATTTATATGTAGCACACGCGTAAGTGCATACCTATTTTAACACACCCCCTTAATGCAAAAGGGGTGAAATTTGCATATTAGTCACAAATCCTTGATGCTTGTTTCTATCTAAAGCCTTAGTCAGATATTTGCAATCATTGCTCCAGTGGGCATGTACCTCAACACAATCTCCTTGCAGTTAACTGTGTCTCAAATATAGTTATATTGAACATCAATATGTGTTGTTCTTGAATGGAACACTTGCTTTTGCGCCAACGCAATGGCACCTTGGTTATCAGAATACAACAACGCAAACCCTTGTGGCTTATGTGTATCCTCTAAGAATTTCCTCAACCATTTTGCTTCCTAAGTAGGCTCTATACTCAGCCTTTGTTGATGAAAGACTTATTGCTTATACCTTCTTGGACATTGATGACAACAGATTCTTACCAAAGTAGAATACAAAACCACTTGTTGATTCCCTAGTGTCACCATCTTCCCAAATTGCATTGAAATAACCAACCAAATCAAATTTTGCTGACTTTTTAAACAACATTCCCAGACTTTGCCTTCATTTAAGATACCTCATAACTCTCTTAAAGTCTGACCAATGCCTCATGCTTGGCTTCTGTAAGTTTTGCAAAAAGACGCCAATTTCAAAGGCAATATTGGGCCTGGTACACTGCCCCAAATAATTAAGCAATCCAACAGCTGACCTGTAGTAGTTCCCAGATTGAACAAACTCCAGAAACTCCTCATCTGTAGACTTCTCTAAAAAAATGTTTGACTGCAAGGTAGTACCAAACTCCTTTGCATCTTCTAAGCCATATTGCTTAAGAAGAGCTTCCACGTATTGGCTCCAGTCTAACTTGATACCATTCTTGCTCTTACTGAATTTCATTCCTAGCACCTGTTGCGCCAGACCAAGATCTTTTATCTTGAATTCCTTTTTGAGTGTCCCCATGAATCTCTCTTTACCATTTCCAATGATTGTAATTTCATCAACCCATACAAACAAAATTGCATCCTTTCTCACCAAGAGACAAGGGTCAGCCTCAGACGTCTTGAAACAAATCTGTATCAGTTTCTCACTCATGGTATTGTACCACAACCTAGCTGCTTGCTTCAATCCATACAGGGATCTACACAGCTTGAGGACACATTCCCCTTTATCTTCTGAAAGAAAACTTCTAACACAAATTTTCTTCATGGTTTCTGGTTTAGTCTCTACTAACCATTCACACAAACCATCAGGAATCAACATATAAACATTCTTCTCCTCTCCAAGTTTTGCATTCAAGTATTCTGTTACAAAATCAGCTTGTCTGATTTCTTCATCCAAATCCACTGCCAGAGCAATGATTTACCTGAAGGTGGAAAGCCTTCCAATTGGTGAGAAATTTTCTTGGTAATCAATACCCTCTCTCTGCTTGAAGCCATGTGCAACGCATCTAGCTTTGAGCCTTTTCAAAACTCCATACTTCTTGTTTAACACCAATCTAGACCCCACATTGGTCTTTCCTTTTGGAAAATAATCCCGCTTAACCACTTCAATGACACTATTATTCTCCAGAGAATCAAATTCCTCAAAAATAGCACTTTTCCAGTTGGCTCTCTCATCAGAATTCATAGCTTGGCCAAAGATATTTGGGTTAACCCTGTTACCCATTTCTGAACTCAAATCCAGGACTTCATTGAGCATACACTGCTCCTGAAATTTATCTTCCTCATATCCTTTGGCAGCATAATGGGAATTACATTCCCCATACCTATCAACTGGCACTCTAACCCTTCCACTCCTTCTAACTGGAGGTGGAGGCTCATCAGGTTCCAAATTAATGGACTCCCCTGAAGCGGGCACTAAAACCTCTTGTGGTAGGTCTGCCAACTCTTCATCTTCTGGAACCACATGTTCCTCAGCCTTTGCTGGTGAAATAGTTTCTAATTCTATTTTTTGCTGTGACTTATTCACAACAACATCTTCACTCCTTTTGAGTGGAAAGGTAATTTCATCAAATTTTACATCCCTACTACGGATAAAATTTCTTGTCCATGGAAAATAGATCCTATATGATTTACTTATTAAATCATAGCCTATAAGTGCCTCTGTTCTGGCTCTAGGTTATAATTTTCCAACCATCTCATTATGGTGGACACTATAATACACCAAGCAACCAATTGTTCTTAGGTGTGATGTTTTGGGTGCAACTTCCAAAACTGATAATGAGGAATCTTCCCATTAACACTCACAATGTTGTGCAACAGACAGACTGTAAAAATCAACTCAGCCCATAAGAACTTTGGTAGACCAGATTGAGACATAATAGTTCTGACTTTTTTCAGTAGAGTCCTATTCATTCTCTCAACTATTCCATTATTCTGTGGAGTACTTGCAGTAGTGACTATATGAACAATACCATAATATTTCAATAACCTCTCAAACTCTTTACTCAAAAATTCACCACCTCCATCAGTAATAACCCTCTTGATCTCCTTCATCAGACCATTCTATTTCCAGACTTTGATGCTTCCAGAAACCTCCTCTGTGGTCTGATCCTTAGATTGAATTGGTTTAACCCAAACATAATTAGTTGCAGTATCAGCTAAATTGATGAATTATCTTGCCCCACCAAGGGACTCTGGTGTGAATGGCCCTGCCAAATCAATGGAAAATTCCTCTCTAGGAACATCAGTGCAATCTCTACTCTTAGAGAACACATTTCTTGTCTTAGCCCCCAAGGTACAACTCTCACAGTTGCTGTCCTTTACCTTATGGCTACTTCTATTGTGAGCAAAATTGCTCAGAGCTGAGAATTTGAACAAGCTTGCACAAAAAATCTTATTCCAAACTTGTCCACCAAGAACAGTTCTCCCATCCATATCAATAAAGAACCTATCTTCTTTGAGATAACAAATCTTGAAACCTTTTTTCCACAACATTCAAAGAGACACAAGGCTATAAGGCAACTCCAGTACATAGAAAACTTTCTGAAAAAAATTTTTGAAACCCAAGTGATTTTCAAGAATAACTTTTCCAATTCCCCTAATCTGAATTTTTCTGCATTTCTGACCAATATTTAAAACTCCATCAAAATCACTAAGATTTGAAAAAAAAATTGGTTCAAAGAACATGTGATCTTTACAACCAGAATCAATCAAAACAAGAACATCCTTTTTCAATCCTCCTAATAGGAAAGAAGCTTTATCAGTCACTGATAAGCTCTCATCTTTGAGTTTAAGATTACTCACTTCATAATCAATCCAGTCAATTTCTTTATCCTCATCAATTTTGGCCTTCTTGTTGGGAACTTTTTCCCCAACAACCATTTCCATTGAACCATCAAACGCCACCATTGCAATGTTTTCTGTAGTGAGATTGACCTCCTTGTCATTCTCTCCAGACTTCTTCCTCTTCTTGGCATCCTTGTCATTCTCTCCAGACTTCTTCCTCTACTTGGCCTCCTTGCAATCCTTTGAATAATGCCCCTTATTCTGAAAATTATAGCATAAGACCTTGGACAAATCCTTTTTTTCCTTCTTTCAAGATTTTCCAGTCTTTCTAACAAGGGCTGTTCCAGAGCCCCCCTTCATCTCAAACTGAAGATCATCCTTTTCAATCCTCTTCAGCAAATCTTCCTCCCTGGGAAGAGGATCCAATTGAGAAATAATTCTAACTAAAGAATCAAACTCCTTTGGTAGCTTCTGAAGGATTAAGAGTGAAAAACAATCAGGATCCATGTTAAGTCCTGATGACTTAATATTGGCTATGCTAGACCTAGCCTCTGTGATAAACTGCTTACAATTCCAATATTGTAACTTGAATATTTTATTGAAAGCTATACCCTTCTGGTGAACAGAATCACCAGAATACTTGGACTTAAGTAACTTCAAAAGGATGCTGCCCCTCCTTCTCTCATCTTCCCTAAGAGTATCAGCAACCCATGTCACATGATTCTCATCAAGATGCCTAAGGATGAGATGATAAGACTTTTTCTCCACTTCTGAACTGATCAAAGTGTTGTCTGCATCCACAATCTCCCCAAAACAGATGTTGTCCATCTCACTATCCATAAGGACAGCCCAAGGATTATAATTCTGACTTTTCAAAACTATCTTGGTGGAACTAACATGATATAGGACATCTTCTTGGAAAACTTGAGGTCTTTCAGGTTCTCCAGAGTAAGTTACAAGGGTCTAGATGGCTTGGAAGTAATGATGATGTTGGTACTGATAATGTGTTATAAATATGGCCAGCAATTAGCTTAGGAAAATGAGAAGTATTTAAAGCAAAAGAAATGCTGTACACCTTGTGTCAATGATTTCTAATGGGCTCTCACAATGGGAAAATATGTTGGATGATATTGTTGATGAATTTGATTGGATGTTGAATGAATGATGGAAAACAGCAGGTAGAAGAGGTCCTTAAGTAAAAAAGATTGGCCTCTTGTGAGCCCATGATACAACAGGCCACAAGACAAATTTTCCGCCCCAAAAGAGCTCTACAGGCTCTACAGGCATTGTTACTTGGTTTGGGCTACATTTGCCTGCATGGCATCAGTTCCTGTGCCGTTACAACCAGCCTATTCTGGTCAATTCTGGTGTTTCCACCGTAATGGTGCTGAACCAGCCCCTTAGCTGTTCAAACCCCTGGCCGCTTGTCTGTTAAAACTGGCCCTGTTACCTCACATTCTGGCTGGTTTGCTCATGCAACCATCCCCTGGCCATACAAATGGCCAGGTGGGACCCAGGACACACCTGGGTCCGTTCTCAGACTCACCTGGGGGGGTGTAACTGGCAGACATGCTGCCCCCCCTCTTTTTCTCAAATCCCTTGAGGGCGCGGTCAAATCCCCCTACCAGGGGCCCTGGAGGTTGATACCTCCAGGGCATGGTCAAGTTAAGTGGGCTGGGGGGTGGTCAAATCCCCTCTAGCCCGTAGCTCCTCCCCCTTGGTAAATGGGGTGGGAGAGCTCCCCTTTCAATGGTGGAGGGGTGATCAAATCCCCCCCACCGCTGGTTGCCTTGCTGCAACCAGCCCAGCCATCCTCCTGGGCAAGGGGGTGATGAAATCCCCCTCACCCTGACTGGTCACCCTCCTGCAGCCGGTCACTGGCTTGTTCAACCCAGCCAGCGTTCTCCTTCCCCCTTGCAATGGCAAGCAAGGGGAGGGAGGGGAGCCGCGGCCCCTGGCCCCTGCTCCCATGGCGCTGACCGCCAGTTGCAACTGGCCGGGCCTGCGCAGTGTTTCACCGTGCAAGATCCCTTGGCCCCCGCAACAGCCCAGCCCCGGCCGTCGGGCCCCATATGGGCCAAACCAAGGGAGATGAGTGGCCCCAGGCGGGCCGCAAAACAGGAAGCAGCCTCAAATGGGCTGTGACATGGGCTGCGGCCCCAATAGGCCACCCAAAGCCCAAAAAGAGAGTTTTAACATACTTTTGCTGGCCAGCCCGTCTGGCCAAGTATGTCCAGAATAAACCTTGGGCCCAATTATGCCCATACAAGCCCATCTGGCTGTATATGCCCATATACCCCATCGGGCCCAATAGGGCCCGTGTACCAATAGGCCTGTTTCATGCATTTTGAGGCCAGTTTCCCCAAATCCATGACATCCACACAGGCCAGTATGGTCCCTGTGTGTGTACAATGGGCCCCAGAGGCCAACATGTGCATCCCATTTGGCTTACACTTATACGTAGCACACGCATAAGTGCATACATATTTTAAAACTCTCTGGATTGAATTTTTTCGATTTTTGCTGGCTAGGTTATGAGTTTTTTTTGGGTATGGGCACGGCGTGAAAACAATTCTGCGGACGCAAGGAAGAACCCTGAATTTGGGAAAAGAAAAACATCCAATGGATGATTGAAGGAACTAGGGAAGCGCTTGGTGCAAAAGAGATTGGGGTCAACAAGCAAGTTGTAGGGTTGTAAATGGGTTGGTGCTTTAAAAATAAAAAAAATCAAAAAACTCTGTCTCTCTTTTCAGGTTTTCTTTGTTTATCTTATGGATGGAAGGTATAGATGGTTGGGGCAGATACTATTTTTCTCTTCCTCTCTCTCTGAAGGATGTGCGTGCGCAGCGGTTTTTCTTTATGGTCTCTCTGTTCTGTAAATGGGTTTTGGGAACTGTGAGGCAGTTTGTCTGGGGTGGTCCAGGTACCTTTAGCAGATACTTGCAGTGGTGCGGATTTTTCTCACTCTCAGTGGATACTCTCAGTGGCACGGATTCTTGTCAATTTTTCAGATCTCTCTCAAAGCTCCAATCTTCCACGCAGCTATTATTTCTCTCAAGGTTCTCACAAGCCCAAAGGCTACTTAGGTTGGCGTAGCAAAATTCCTTTTTATTTGCTAGATAGGCACAGAAAAAAGATAGGAAGAAATAAGAGAACTCTGCGGCTAGGGTTTGGAAGGCGGCCAAAAATTTGAATTGCCCATTGATGGTGTGCGCGTGGGGGACGGCTAGGAAGTGCCAGAGTAGTTTTTACGTGTTGTTCACCATTGCATCAAACCTTGCCAGTGGAAGTGCTGGAATTAATGGGATCTCAAGAATCTGGGAAGTGGCGGCCAGAGGAGTTGCAGCAGCCGCGGGTTCCAGTGATGAATTGATAACCACAGCAGTCTGCGCACGCATTGCGGTGACAACCTGGGAACTGGTGATGGAGACGGGGGGGAGGAGTAGGAGAGGGAGGAGCGGGTTTTGTGGGATTACAAGGAAGCAGTTGTGGTGGAGGAGGAGCATGTCTTGGTGGAGTAGGAGGAGGCAGTGGCGGTGGGGGTGGCATGGCCGGATTGTTGAAGATCCTTGGGTTGGTTGCTGGTATGTTAATCAGTGCCTGTGCGGCCCACTTGTGTGTGGTGTTCCAATTTGCTGCAGAATGTGGAAGTTCCTGGCGCCGCAGTGGTCCAGCCCGACAGAAGGGGGAGCCCAAGTAATGGCTCTTTGCCCCACAGACGGTTTTGAGTGGTGCCTTGCAGCCGGTGGCAAGGCAAGCCGGGCGGGGTCCACTTTTTAGTCAAAATTTTTCCATCAATCAAGACCACAAAAGAGTTGCGCTGGGTCCTCTTACGCAGACAGCCTTGAGGACGGTTGCCAGGCATACTGTTTGGTAAAGAGCAGAAACGGTGGCAAGCTTGGCACAAAACACAGAGGCGCTGGCCTGGAAGGATTTGGTAGGAGAGGCCATTCAGGCTGCAGAACATGCAGGACATGTTGGGTGAAGGAGGGTGGATGGGGTGCTTTTTTTCTCTTTGGTGTGATTTAGCGGTGCAAAGGGGAAAGATGGGATAACTAGGAATAGTTGGGGGTAGCTGAGATAGTGGTGGATCTCTGGGAACAGAAATCAAGTTGGTGTGCATTTGGTGGTCTTTTATGGACGCGAGTTGGAATTGGCTGCGCGCTGCGGCTCAGCAGTAGTGGAAGGCTCATTGGAGGCAGTGCACTCAGCAATGGTGTTTCTTTGCTGCAGTAAGCCATGCTGCGTGCTCAGAAGCAGTCAAATTGGGCTCAGCATCTTGAGAGGCGGGGTTGATTGTATTGTATTGGACAGATTGCACGGATCAGACTCCTTGCAGCGCCAAGATTGGAAGCACAGATGTATCTTGGATATCTAGAACGGCCCTTCAGGGGGATGCCAACATGTGCAGGGGGCTCTAAGTTGGGCCCAGTGCAAGAACCGCTTCATGAGAAGGAAAAACCCGGTGGATGTAATGGCAGGCGGGGAATACAGATGGGTATGGGGTATGGGATATTGATAATTGGATGGGGTTGGAAGGATAGAGTTGGGCTGGGATTCTGTAATTAGGGGTTGTATTTCATTATTCTTGTTTGCTTGTGGTTTTAACTAGGTTAGGGTTGAGGTGAAGGCTGCTTAAACCACACCCTCAACCCGGATGTGGAACAGATATCAAATACCATTGGATCATCATAGGTTTTGGAAGAATCTTTTCCCTCATCTCTCTATCTCTCAGTAGAAGGGTGAAAAATTGCACTCAGGGTTTACAAACGCAAGGGATCAATAACTTCCAAACTTGGTAAAAATTAAAGCAGAATTACTCTTCTGAATTCTACAACACCCACAAGCTAATAACTCTGGTCATCAGCAGAAGATTGGGGATGATCAACTAAAACCCCAAAAAACCTCTGGGATCTCAATGAAACTTTCCAACTCTCTGCAATCAAGCACTTGAAGGGTACCAGTTAACTGAATTTGGTCCTACAAGAAAAAGCAAAATGTTTTGAGAAGCTTCAAAAGCAAACAGTGACTGATTTTAACACAGATAACCCCAACAATTCTCAAGGAACTCAAGAGTAGGCTGGAAGAATGCAACTTCAAGAAAATAAAAGGAGGTATAAAATTCCAGGTTTTAAGCTCAATAAAACCTCTTCAATGAAACTTGATTGGCTCCAGAAAGAAAATCAGGGAAGGATCAGGACTGGTATGGTCAGAGAAAGGGATAAAAGAGTGGTGTAACACACTCAAGAATTCTGCATAAAGAACTGTCTTCCATCAGCAAGGCTATGGTTGGTGATAAGGATCTGGCCAAAGAGGGGCAAAGACTTAAAGATCAATGTATCAGGGGCCAATCAAAAGATATACCCAGGATAATGATTTTGAATTACTATGATACCTGGGGGACATACGCACAAACTCCCATGTGTGATTACAAAAAAGGTAGGGGAGAGCCCCTCCTTTTATAGTCCATGGGTCCCTGTAGACTATGTACAAGTGAAAAAACATATAGAGTGGAAAAAATCAATTGGAATTTTTTTTGGATCATGAGAAAACAAACAATAAACTGAAAAAAAATTGAAATAATGAAAAAAATCATGGATGATCAGGAATGGAACAAAACAAGCCCATTCCAATAATTGGCACGGGCAGGATAGGAGCAGGTGAGGAGCCACACAGACAGGCTGAAGGTCCCGGGAAAAAACTGGCCCACCAATGATAACACAAGAGCAGAGACCTTGATGGATGAGAGAAGGAACTTGCACTCTTGCACAAGCAGTGATGGTGAGGGATCAGGTGATGATAGGGGGGGAGGAATAGGACAGCCAGGAGAGGAGTGAGACTTCCAACCAATTGAGAAAGATTTGGTTGGTGGTCATGGGAAGAGACGGATCAGGTGCTTGCAACAACTCCAACCGCTGCAAGCAACAGCTTTCCGTCTGTCAGATGAGCGTAAACCTGGTTGCAAGGAGCTGGGACAACTGTTGGAGATGTTGGTCATTGGATGACCATTGAATTGATGATGCAGATGGAGTTAAGAGATGGGAAGGAGAGGATCAGGAAATGGTGAGTTTGAAGGTTGCTTAGGAAGATGTGCTTGTTTGTTGCCTTGCTGAAGGTGGTGCAAGTGGGCAATGATGAGGTTGGCATTGCTGGTGATTATGCAATTGTTCATTTTTTCAATGAAGGGGGGGGGAGATTAATAAAGGAGGAGGAGGCCTTGGGTGGCTGATGAGGATGATTGATTGGTTGGTTTTCCAACCAATGAGGAGGATGCCGGTTCTGGCAAGGTTTGAGACAAGCCAAGCTGCTCTTGACCTCATGCTTGGAAAAAGGAATTGGAGGATGAGGAGTGGAGAAAGAGGGACTTGAACACCGGGAACAGGGGTCTAAACACCTGAGAGATCCTCCTGGACAACTAGGAGAAGGGAAACCTGGGTACTGGAAACTAAAAATGGTTATCATTCAGGAAAAGATTTTTTTTTTTGATGATGAATGATAGCCATAAAAAAATCATAAAATTTTTTAAATTTTCTGCAGTGCTCCTGAGGTGTCCATATTTTGTCTTCCATCTCTCCCCAGCTTACAGGCTGTTCCAAGTCTGCATCTGAGTTTTGTGACATATATAAAAAAAGAAGAAAGATGATTGGAACCAAAGAATGGCCATTTGATCTTGAGGGTGATTGGAAAAAAAATATCTTGTACATCCCACAAAAAGTCCTAGAAGTGATGAAGATAAACAAATTAGGCGTCCCAGGTGCTCACATATGTGGCATACAGTCAAGTTTTACAAAAAAGATGCAGCACATTACCCTGGTGGTGCACAAATTAGGAGGACTTACTTCTGATCTAAGTTGCCTCCACAACAATGAAATTTCTTGACTTGATCAGCAGAGAACCTCCTGGCCATCTGAGTAACATCTAGTTCTTCAAAAAAATATGATCCACCTCTGAGTTGGCGGACAATCCAATAAGGACAATTCCAGCTATTAGAGAAAAGCTTTCCCCACTGATTTTCCAAGGATTGATTATAAGATAAAACAAGATCACCAGGATTCAAAGGGTCCCTGATCTGCTTTGAATTTTTATCTTCCCAATAATGAATCAATTTTTCTGTGGATTCCATCATCTTCTGATAATCTTCACTGCAAAAATCCTCACTCCGCTCAAGTTGCTTAGATTGGGCAACTAATAGATCAGTGGTAGGAGAAACCTGCTCCCAGGAAATACCTAAGAAAGATTCCATTTCCAGATCCAGAGGAAGGAAAGCCCTTTTGTCAAAGAAAATTTTGTGGGGTGAGTAGCCAGTGGTTTGTTTAGTTGAAATTGAATAAGAGGAAAGGACCAGAGGAAGAAATTTACAAAAATTCTTCCCACTTTCATGGTCCAGCTTGACAAGAGCAGCATTCAAAGGAGCATGGCCTCTCTCCACCATGCCTTGGCCTTCAGGATAATAAGGGGTTGTCACCCTATGTTGACCAGGAAGTGATTGGATAATTGTGTCCAATTTTCCACCAAACTCAGAGCAACCATCAGTTGAATAAGATTGGGCCAAGCCCTAGCACATTGTACAGGTCTCATAGAGAAAAGCTGCTACTTATAAGAACTGAGGTTCTTAATGAATTTTGCTTCAACCCATCCAGAAAAATGATCTCTAGCCACAATGAGGTAATTAGCTCCACCAGCCTTGATTTGAACCATATCCTGAGAAATCCTTCCAAAGACAGTGGACTCCCCAGTTGGATAGTAAATTTCAGCCGGGTGCCTAAGATCACATTTCTGACAGATCTCACAACTCCTGCACCATTGAGAGACATATTGCTTCAAAGATGGCCACCAGAATTTTTTGGATATTTTTCAATAATTTTCTGTTTCTCCAAAATGACCAAGTCCTTCATGGAGACTTTCCAAGATCCAATCCTGTTTAGCAGGGATAGTGACAACTATAAGGGTACAAGGATTGCCTCTTTTCATAATCCTAGGATCTTGTACAAAGAAGTTGGAGGAATTTCTTTGAAAGGATAAAAAATCTTTATCTGAGAGATCAGGAGGTCTTTGGAGAGTGGAAAGGTACTGCTCTATTTTAAGCTAGAACCCTTGCTGGAAGCCAGAATAATTTTGAGAGGAAAATCTGAATACAGGTTGAATAAAAGATTGCTCCTTGTCAAAATCCACTCCAACATCCAATTCATCATCTCCAAGAGGACTTAGAGATAAAACATCAGGCATGGTGAAAGACTTTCTGGGCCTATGAACAATATCAAAAGAGAACAACTGAATAAAAGCTACTCAAAAAGTCATTGGAGCATTTCTAAGGCTGGGGTCATTGATCATTTCAATGATTGGTTGTGCATCAACTTGTAATTCAAAGTGTTGACCCCAGAGAATAGTTTGGAGCTCTTTTTACATTTGGGCCAAACCGCAAAGTTCCAGTTTTGGCTGGGATTACCTATATTCCACAACTGAAAATAGAAGAGATCCATACAGAGAAGGAAAATCCAAACCATTTTTGTCTTCCTGGGTAAAGACAGCACCAACAGATTGATAACTTGAATTGACAGCCAGCTTTATCTTACAAGATTGAGGTCCATAAGTTATTTTGATCAAGACAATGTATTTCCCAAAAATTGTTTTGAGCCTCTAAAATGATTGTTCACAAGCTTGGGTTCAAATCCATTCAGCATCCTTCCTGGTTAAGGGATTCAAGGGAATACAGATAAATGATAGAGAAGGGATGAAGATCCAAACATAAATGAAAAAACCTAAAAAACCTCTGAATTCAGTGGGATTGATTGGAGTGGGCCAAGAGAGGATTTTGTTGAATTTTGATGGGGCCATTCCTCTTCCTTCCTTGCAGACCAAATGACCAACAATTTCCAAATCAGGGACACGGGAAGCCAATTTTTATCCAGACACACTGAGACCAGAATTCTTGACTTCAAACAAGATCCTTTCCAAAGTGGTTTCATATTCCCAGATAAATCAATGGATTCCTGAGTGCCAAGGTAAGAGCCTGGGTTTTAGTCAGAAACTGGACCTTTAATTCCGCCATTGTCAATAAAGGTACCAGAATGATCAGGGATTTCATCCTGGAGGATCCAAACCATCGGAGCCTGATAGACTGCAACCAAATTGGTGGCTCATTAGGGCAAACAAGTAAGGTAAAATCAACCAAGAGGAGTATTGAAAGTAGTGAGAGGACAAGAAATTGGATTTAAGGATCATTTGTCATAGCCACCCATAATATTGCCTAGACCATAGCAAGCTCTTCCAGAGAAGGATTAAAAAATTCTTTAGTAGCAGGGGGAATACCAAAGTCTTTCATAGTAAACTTATTTAGAGGCTGGAGATCATCAACAAGTTTACCATTAAGTTTGAGGACAAAGAAGACAGGACTGGAATAGCTGGAAGTTGAATGCTTGTATAAACCAGTACAGACTTGTTTGCAGACCAAATTGATGAATTTTTCAACCTTAGCAGCAGGGATAGGGATTTTTTTTTCAGGGATCATGTCCTACTACTGGAATGATATTAGGTATGCCATAGGATTCTTCCAAGAGACCTCTCTCTTCTTCACAGAAAGAAATATATTTTTCTCTAATAGCTAAAACATCTTTTTTCAAATTTAACTCATCAGGAAGGAGCCATCCATCTGGAGCAAAGTTGACCACCTTCCTAAGTGCTTCAGTAATACAACCACAAGGAACAAAGGGACCAGTGAGAGATAGGGAGAAACCGCAATAAGGATCACAAGATAGAGGAGGACGCATAAGAGGATGGTTGAGGTTTAAAGGCATTGGTTGGCTGAGTTGTTGAAACTTTTCTTCAACTGGTTTATAATTAGTTGCAAAAGAGAGAAATCCAGCTTGCTCCAAGGATTGACCAGTTAGACCTGACTACAAAAGCTGAAACCAAGTTCCAACATCTTCCAAGTTCAATTTTACGCAAAATCCTTGAAAGTTTCCTTTTCCATAAAAGAGGATCCAAATGATGACACATTGCTCACATGGGTGTCACAGTGTAGGGTTTCAAAAATGAAATTAGTAGGAGCCACTGATGGTTCACAATTGGGAGGACTTACTTCTACCCCAAATTGCTCCACCTAAGGCCATACTCCTTCATACCAAAACCACCAAGAAGAGAATCAAGATCAGGATCTAGTTTAGACTCATTGCAAAGATTCAAAAACAGAATAGGAGAAGAATTATCAGGCTGAAAATAAGAAGGAAAAGAAGACACAATAGATCCAGAGAGAGAAGAAATATTTTTAGGATTTTTATTTTTTCATGTTTTTGATATTTAATCTTATTTGGATGAGAAGGAAATGATGAGGAAAAAGAAAATTATGCCTCTGAGTCAAAGGTTCATCCTTTAGTTAAAGTCTGAGGCTGAGACAAACTACAAATATTGTTAGGACCATTTAATCCATAAAAAATGAAAATGAGAGGAAGAAGAGGTTGCTTTCTGTTTCCCTTTCAGAACTGATTTAGAGGATGAAACAAAAAATCTTGTTCCCAACAATAGGGCGTATCAAAGTTAGCAAACCCGCCATTAGAAACCCGCAATTTTTTTTGACAAAACCCGCCATTTTTAATGGCGGGTTTCTGAAATACACATACCCCCTAACTGGTGTATTTCAAAATGGCGTGTTTCATGAAAATGGCGGATTTCAATCATCAAACACGCCATTAAACCCGCCATTTATGCATCATCATCCATCCACCATCCATCACATCAAAAACACCCATCCACATCAGCAAAGCCATACCGGTCTCATCTCCATTGCATCACACACATCTCTATTTTTTTTCACATACCTTCACATACCCATCTTCACACCAATCCCATCATCATCTCATCACCCCACATCACTCACCACCTTTCTCAACATGTCCAATCAAACATCCCGCCAGCAAGTTGAAAACGCAAAAAAGCTGACTGAACTTTTGCTACTTTTTGACTCCCATTCAGACTCTGATTCAGACTCTGATTTGGAATCAACTTGGTTAGCTTTGAATTCTCTGTTGGCAAAGCAATACATGGTTCCAAGAATACACACTCTCCATAACCCTATGTATGAAAGGCAAAAGCTTCATCTCATCCCTGACTTAAGCTTCCAGCAACTGTTCCAAACTTTGTTGCCTTCTTTCATGAAACTTTTGGCAATGATTGAAGACCACAACATCTTCCAGAACAATTCTCGCGATCCTCAATGCGATCCAGCCATCCAACTTGCCGTTGCTCTTTGTAGATTGGGGTCAAATGGAAATGGAGCAGCAATCCATCAATTGGAAAATCTATTCTCAGTCAGTTACGGAAGCATTGACTTATACACCAAAAGAGTCATGATTGCTATCCTATCTTTCCGTTGCTCAGTCCTTTAATGGCCAACCAAAGAAAAACGCAATGAGATATCTCAAGTAATGGAGAAAGAAGGTTTTCCTGGTTCCATTGGTTTTGTTGATGGAACCACCATCCCCTTGAGTCAAAAACCCAACCTTGATGGCAACCACTATTTTGATCATAAAAAAAGGCAATTGATTCATTTATTTTCCAATTGCTATGATAAAACTTTGGATCACACACTGACCAAATATGTTCCATCTCTTTGTTTAGATACTCCGTGGCACTACAACTTGTTTGAAATAACAACAAGAAGTTCATCTCCCTCCATGCTGGCCTTCCAGGTTCTTGTCATGATTCATATGTTTTCCATTGGATGCGGATTGCCCAACAACCAGAGATCTACTTTGACCAAGATCAATACCTTCTGGCCAATTTGGCTTATGCTAGTGGGAAATATGTAGTTCCAGCATACCGGAATTTTTTGTCCAATGATCAAGGAAAAACCAATTTTAACTATCATCTTGCCCAATCACAAGTTTGGATTGAGCATGCCATAGGAATTCTGAAAGGAAGATGGGCCAGCTTACGGGAGATGCAAAACCAGCTCCAATGTTCCAAAGATATGAGGTTCCTCATCAACTGGATTATCACTTGTGTAATCCTTCAAAACCTTTTGGCCGACATCAAAGATGAATGGGGCAAAATATTCCAAGTTAATATTCCTGATCCACCTCAAGTCATCCCTATCTCATCTGGTCCCTCATCTTCTTCTATGAGAGAGCGGATTCTTCCTCTCACCCTTGCTTGCTTTGATGAGTAATTTTTGATTTTGAAATTGGTAAAAATTCCCTTCACCATATTTTTTTTGGTTTTGGTTGTTCACCCAAGATTCATAGGCTGACTTTTTTTTTATTTTTTTTTTTAGTGGACTTGAATCCAAAAAGACCTCCACCTCAAACCCTGCCACTCACCAAATGCCACCCCCGTCCCCCTCACCACTCAACCCTTTCAACCTCACCCCACTCACTCACCGGTCAAACCCTGCCTCCTCCTCACCAAACCACCTCACTCATCACCACCACCTTACTCACCACCACCACCTCATCTCACCTCACTCACTGAATCCCCTCCTCCTAATCCTGGTAAGCCCCCTCCACCCTCTTGCTCTTCCTTCCCCTCACCAGTTGCTGATCCTTTGATCATTCAACCTTTATTCCCCCCCTGGATCCATTGGTCAATCCATCAAGGTGAGCCTCTCCCCTCCTCCAATTCCTCCTCTCATCAATCAAGCAATCAATTCTTAATCAATTGCCAATCAATCAAGCAATCGATTGCCAATCAATTGCTTGATTGATTGCAAATCAATTGGGCAATCGATTGGCAATTGATCAAGCAATTGATTCGCAATTGATTGGCCAATTGTTTGGGCCAATCAATGCAGGGTTTTTGTAGGGTACAGGAACTGACTTCCCCATTGTTTTTTCTTTGTTTTTGTTTCTTTTTTTTTAGGTTTTCAAGCTCTGCCAGAACACATTCTCTCAATTCTTATGCCAACCAAGCTACGTCCTGGGACAGTCTGGTTTGCCTAGTATGATGCCGGCTGCGGCTCCTCATCATTACCACTCCTCCCCAGCTAATTCTATTCTTTTGATATCTATCCATTCCTTCACTGGCTACCAAACTCAAAATGTTATACATCCATTCAAATTTCACCTTGATCCTCACCTTGGGTGCAGCAAGTGCCTGTGAGGGAGAAAGATGGAAGGAGATGGTATGAAAAACATAAAGAGAGTTGGCAAGCAGAGGAATTGTTGATTTTCATCTCTTTTTTATTTTTTTAATCCCACCGTTTTGATAATGAGAACGTTGCTGACATTTTTTTTTTTTTATTTGTTTGACCGGTCTTTTTGTTTGTCCAACCCCTTTTTTGATATTGATTCCTTCACTGCCTAACAAACTCAAAATGTTATACATCCATTCAAATTTCACCTTGATCCTCACCTTGGGTGCAGCAAGTGCCTGGGAGGAAGAAAGATGGAAGGAGATGGTATAAAAAACATAAAGAGAGGTGGCAAGCAGAGGAATTGTAGAAAAAGGAGGGCTCAAATGAGGGATTTGGAAATTTCTTTGGAAGTGACTGACGACTTGATCAAGGAAAAGTTTGCCTGGTCTAGACAAAAGCTATGCCCTTTGGATCTGTACCCTGCTATCATGGCTGAAAAGAAAAACAACTCTTGAAAACCCACCCAGGAAGAATTTAAGCAAGCAAAACAGACAATTGAGGCTTTCCACCTCTTCCACCATGGAAAAGTTATTGTTCTTGACCAATCTGATCACCATGCTCTGGTTGCCATCATTGAATTGGTGCCTTTGGATTGACTATCTGAGCAAGATAAGAAAGATATCAACTTTGTGACGACATTCCTTCACTGTTCAAAAAAATTTGTCAACCCGGTTGGTCCCTAAAGATCTTGGGGTGGAAAAATGTGGTTGATTGGTTGGCAAAAATTGATGAACCCTTTGGAGTTATTCGGACGTTATGTGAAGAAATCATCCATTAGATCTTCTCCTCAAGAGTACGCTGTCCTCAACTTGAAGGCCAACAAAGTATCCCAAATTTTAGGACAAATGTTTTTTAATTTTGCCAAAATTGCCTTTGAATCAAACCGTGATACCATGAAGGACAGCAACATCCCCTCTTTCTCTTTTTTGGAATTTGGTTCCAAGCCTACACCTTTTGATTGCTCCCCACACCTCACTTTCACCTTGGATTCTTTTTACAATTCTCCTCATATTGACAAAGGCAACATCTCTGGCTATCCCTTTTTACTTTTGGTCCCAACCAAAAAATCAAATGGTTGACTTATTGAAGATACGGATGAACATCAAGTTTTGGACGGTATATTTGTTTTTCCTGGCCTTGGCTTTGGAATTGATTTCAAGCAAAAAGGTATAGTCAAAATGGTTTGGGCGGCTAACAAGTACAAGCACTGTACCTTTCCAGCTGTGGACACAGCAACCCATACCAGAATGGCCATTTCACTCCAAATTAATAAAAAAACTCAGAGCACTTGTAGGGACATGAAAAACGGCCAAATTTCCTCTAGAGAAAAAAATATCAATAAAAACAAAAAAGATTTGTATATTGGTGGGGTTAAGAATGCTCTCAAACGTTGTTGTAGTAAAAAATAATTTGTTTTTCTTTCATCCATGGAAATATATTTACAAGCCCAGCATTTGAGTAATCTGCTGTATTTCTTCTACCAATCTACCACTGCCAATTCAAGCCAAAGCTACTGATACCTTATACTTTTTTTTGTTTGCCCGTCGTTACCTCTCCTTTTCCAGTTGCACTTGCTGCCAATACTTCTCCTTTTCCTCTTTTTGAAACTCTAGCTCAGCTTGTTTCAACCTCCACTCAGCATCCAATTTTTGTTGATTAGCCGAAGTCTTGGCTTGCTGCTTTTGACCATCCATGGCCAGTTGGCAATCCCACTTTTGCTTTTCAAACTGAAGTTTATCTGATTCAATTTGTGATTTCACTTTTTTTTGGAGGGAAATTGCAATGACCATGATTTTGAAAGCAAGGATATTGAATCAATCAACTTACATGAATCTTGCTTCTCCATGATTTCTTCAAAGCCCAAAAAACTGGAAGTGTTTCTCCTCTTTTGATGACTTTTGGGGTTGAAATTGATGGAATTGGAGGCCTTTGGCTTACCCATGGCAGAGGAGGTTTAAGTCTGAAAGTCCTCACTAGTATTTGAAGGCAATGTGGGAGGCCCCATTGGCTTGAGTTTTTGGCCAATCAAAAATGGATGAGCCTGTTTTTTTACAATGTAAATCAGTCAGGAGCAACCAGACAGAATCAAAAACAATTTAGTTCCTTACTTGAGCAGATGTTGATCGAAACGGTGATCCAGGAATAACATCCTCCTCATTGGGCAAGTTCTCCAGTTGTTCTGCCCCAGGAAGAGAGCAATCAAAAGAAGGAAGTGAGGGGTCCAAGGTTGGGATTGACTGATCAATCAATACCAAAGTAGAAGTGATTGGAGCCAATTGTGTTTGAATATCCTCCTCGTCATCAGATGGGGGCCACTCCAAGGCCAAGGTTTCATCAAGGTCCCCGTTGTGGTGACCAATCCGGGACACCACGGAAAAAAAAAAAAAAAAAAAAAAAAAAAAAAAAAAAAAAATCGGATTTCAGTTGTACCCCTATGGTTACCTTCATTTCCCCCCATCTCTCAACTCCTCCCTGTCTTAGCGGTCTAGGACAGGCCTCTTGCCTGTCTCTCCGCTTTGCTCCCCTCTTCCTATGTTCAACTCCCACTTGTTGCGCTTGCGGCCCTGACTTTTGGCAACGCGAGCGATCGTCAAACCACTTTTGACGATCCCATCCACCACCAATTCCCTCTCCATCACATTTGATGATCCCATCCACCACCGATTCCCTCTCCATCACTCCCGACGACCCTTCCTCGATCTTGATCCCCGGTGCCTCCTTCTCTCAGTCGTTCATCAACCTACTCTGGTCATCGACAATCCCTAACCTATCCTCCTCCGAAATCTGCGACAAATGGGCCTCATCAATCGTCCCTCAGAACCTCATCATCCTCATCCTCCTCCGATTCAAACCTACTGGTTCACGATCATCATCATCCAGTCATCCTCCCCCCCCTTCAAGAACCCAAAAAACTTTTGATTGTCATTGATCCCCCAGAATCAAATTGATCCTCACTCACCAGAAAATTAAATGTTGCCCTACATCATCCACCATCCCCTTCCTATGAAGTATTAGTTGTCATCCAAATCAATCCATCTCATGGCCATCATGGCCTCACAAACCTAGCCCTCCTTGCCCATCATCCGATCCAACCGACAACCGCAAGCGACCGCTCGCGGCCGTCGGAACTTTCACCCCGTTGTCGCCGCCAATCGGGCGACAACAACCGTTGTCGACACCCGCGACCGCTGTCGCGGGTGTCCATCTGGTTGCCCGCGGTCACTCTTGACGCGGGCGACATCTCTTTTTCCTCTCATGTAATTTTTTTCATGTAATTTTTTTTTTTTTTTTTTTTTTTTTTTTTTTTTTTATGTTTTCATTTTTTTCCGCACCTATTTGTAAATCTCTCTTGTACATACTATACAGGGCCTCATGTCTATAAAAGGAGGGGCTCTCCCCTGCCTTTTGGCCCAGCATCAGAGCATCAGAGAATCCCATCATTCTATGAGACCATCATCATAAGCAATTTATCCGTGGGCATCCTTCCCCACTTATCTGAGCAAATTATCCGGGTATATCTATGATTGCCCCTTGATCCTTTGAGCCTCCATACTCAAACTCTGTCCTTTGTGACCTTGATCCTTATCACCAACCAATAGCCTTGCTGGTTGAAGAAGAATTCCTGTCTGCCTGAATTCTTGAGTGTGTTATACCACTCTGATCCCTTTTTCCGACCATACTGGTCTTGATCTCTCCTTGATCATCTCTCTGGAGCCAATCACGTTTGATTGAAGAGGTTTTATTAAGCTTAAAACCTGGAGTGTTATACCTCCCTTCTTCTTTGAGGTTGAATTTTGCCACGCTATTCCTGAGTTCCTTGAGAAGTGTTGGGATATTCTTGCTCAAATTCATTATTTATTTGCTTCTAGAGCTTCATAAACAAATTTCTTTTGTTTTGTTCAGCCTCCCACAGTTATCTGGTACCCTTCAAGCGCTTGATTGCGGAGAGTTGGGCAGGTTCATTGAGAACCTGGAGGTTGGTTGGGATTGAGTTGATCTTTCCTAATCAGCTGCTGATGACCAGAGTTATTAGCTTGTGGGCGTTTTTACTTACAACTGCCTTGTTATATTGAACTCTGAACAAACCTTGACTTATTTGTTCAAGTCTTTACCTGCACCATCTTGCCTCAGATAGTGTTGTTTCCATCGCTACCGACAACTCTTATCCTCTTCCCTTACTTTGATTTCTCATCCATAAGGTTCTGGACCTTGATTCCGGTTACATTTAAATATTATTGTAACTCCTAGGAGGGCAGCCTAAACAGCACCTTTCCCCTCCACAGAACTGCCACGGCTTAGCACCGTTTGGAGTCTTACACCGTTGGTAGGCTGAGCATCCCCAGCCAAGTCCTCGGCATCAACGGAATCAGATTTTTGGGCATTGAAAGCAGCTAGGGGGGTGATGTTTGCCTTCTTTCCGAAGATTTCATCCATTTGAATATAAAAAGGACAAATGGAGTCCAACTTATCAACCACCGAGTTGATTCCTTTGGCTTTGTCCAAGTTGGTGATACCAAAGCCAGTGGAGATAGACATGGAGTGGGCCTTTTTGTACTTGGCTCAATAGTTTTTGAACCGCTCCCTCATCTGTTTGGATGACAGATCCAGCCTACCTTTTGTTTTGTTCTTGAGTTCATTGGCCATCAGGAGATAACCATTGACCTTAGAGGATTGAGGTTGGCCAACACGTGTTTTGTTGTTGGATCCAAAGCAGGCATTGTAGTTGGAGGGAATTTTCAGCCAGTTTACCAGGATGATGTGATCAGCTCTCTTGAGCTTACTTGAGCCCTTGGAAGCTGATGGGGGAGGATTGTTTTTTGTGGAGTTCCTTAGCAATGTTCTCTTGGGTGTGTTGGACTTGTGGGGGGAGGTTTGCTGAGGGGCCATTTGAAAGAGTTCGGGCTACGCAAGTGATGAGAGCAATAAAGTGATGAGAGTGGTGAAGTTTTGAGAGCGATAAAGTGGATGAGAGTGATCAAGTGATGAGAGCGGTTAAGTGATGAGAGTGATGAAGTTTTGAGAGCAATGAAGTGGATGAGAGTGATCAAGTGATGAGAGCGATAAAGTGATGAGAGTGGTCAATCAATTTTATGATGAGGGTTGGGGTAAACAATTTTCCAATAAGGTCAGAGGTAGAAGGAGGTGGGAAGACAGGGGTGTATGAAGCGGACAGGTGGTGGAAGCATTTAAATACTTTATTTGAAAAAACCCACTTATTTCAGGTTAAATTTGACACTTCTGATCTGAAATAAGTGGGTTTTTTTGATTTTTAATGGCGGGTTTGAAATGGCAGATTTGGGTTGAAACCGCCATTAAAAAATGGCGGGTTTGGTTAACTTTGATACCCCCTAATAGGAATGCAAGGAGCAAAGGGGGAATTCAATCTTCCTGCCATCAGCCCCAGGGAGAAGAATTCTCTCCCCAACTTGATCAGAAAACATTAGGTTTGCACCAAAATCAATTAAGAAAGGCCTTCCCAAGATCATATGTCCATCCAAACAAGTAATCCAGAAATGACAAGTGCCAACAATATTTCATACAATTCAAACAGGGAAATTCTCAGAAATAAAAACTAATTCACATGATTGTTCCCTATACAATATATAGCAGAGTTAAAGCTGACCCTTGGGCTGAGTTTGAGTTTGAAATCCATGACATCCAAAATTTAATTGAGCTGGGAACCAGAATCCACCAGAAGAGAAAGCTTTTTAGAAGAGTTGTCAGCTTGCTACTATGTACAGAGCAACCTGTCAATAGCAACACAAAACTAAAAAAATAAGAATATCTCAATGAACAAAAGATGGAGTGAGAAATCCATAAGTATTACTAAACAAATGGATTCCCCACCCAAAATTAATTAGGGTCACTCACTGACCCCACCCTTGAATTCCAAGTCCTTACATTTTTAAAATAATTAAAAGGAAAAGTACTAAAAATTACAACACCAGTATGGCACCTTCTGGCAATTTGAACATTTCACACGTGTTTTCACATATAGGGTTTACACCTAAAATTTAATCAGAATTGAGGTGTTGTGTATATTTTAGGATTTGCACGCGGAAATGTGTTATGCCACAATTTTTCAGCTCTCTGATACCAGGAACCTTGCAGTCCTTTAGCTACAAAGAGTGATAAAAGAATTTGGAGCAATAATATTCCAAAGGATAAACACTTTACAGCTCCAATAATAATATGGTAAGAGCAATTGCAAGGTTTAATTGGTTTGGTTATAAATATTTCAAATATAATATAATAAGAGGGGCCACAGTAATATACTACTGGGGGTATTTACAGACTTGGCAACCTCTCCTCAAGGGGCCTCCTTAGGAAGTTTATAACCTTGGAATGAAGATGGGTGCCTTCTCAGGCCTTATCCACTAATTTGGGCGGGCAAAACAGCACACAAACCCAGAGCAGGAAGGGAACAACTTACTTGGGAAGTAATGCACAGAAATCCTGCAAAGATTCAGGTAAGAAGCTTCAGAACAGATGGGGTTGGTGGCTGGTTCAAACTTCTGGTTCTTGATAGTTATTTAGAAAATAATAATAATAATACTTCAGACTAGATCATAAATCACTTGCTTTCTTCTTGATAAGCACTTGACTAACAATTACACAATATCTGATTGATAATAATAATATCTCTGATAACTGATTGATTTTCTGGAACAAAAGGGCAAAAAGAGCCTGTTTAAATATTCCTTTTTGGGTTCTTGAGGGCCTCTAGAAGGGGTATTAGACATGGGCTGAGGCTAGGGGGGCAGTCAGGGCACGATTGGCAAGTCCTAAAGGTGCTGTTAGCCTGCTGGCCTTAGATCTGTCAAGGAACAGCTCCTTTTTAGCTGCAGGATCTGTTAATCAACAGATTAATCATTTTGCTGATCCTGCACTGATCCTCAATTTTTACTGTAAGTACTGGTCCAAAGTGAGCAGAAATGAATTTTTATTGATTCTCCATCATCTGCTGATCCTGTATGTAATTTCTAATAATTTTTACAACCACTCCTTGTGTAGTTTTGTGGTCTTTGAAGGTTCTGATCAGCTCATGACGTGGTGAGTCTGGATCTTTATTTAATTAATAAAAAATACTAAAAATTAGTTAATAACTAATTTTAATTGACTTTTAAGGTTTTTAAACTATGATCTACGCTTTTGAAGTAGCGTTACATGTGTAGAGTAGATCCTACTAGGTTGTAGCTCCTCTGAGTGGTACCTGGCTGTCAGACTGATTACGGCAGGCTAGGCGCAGGGATCAGTCCATTCAGATGCGCGCGGGGACTGATCCGCTGCTCGCGTGACTGGGTCACGGGATTGCCTGCGCGCGGGAGTTTGGGTGCGCAGGAGTCCAGCGCTGTAGGGATGCGGGGCTGCGTGCGGGAATTGTTACAAAACACAATTCCCTGTGTAACTCCTAAACTACACACAAAACCTGGATTTTGACTGAAATTTAGGTGTGAAACCTATACATGACATATCATGTGAAATATTAAAATGGCCAAAAGGTGCCATATTGGGGCCGTCGTCATTTACCATTTTCTTTTAAATTAATTAGAAAATATAAGGAGTAAGAATTCAAGGGTGGGGTCAGTGAGTGACCCTACCTTATTTTGGGTGGGAAATCCATTTCTGCAATAATATTTATGGATTTCCTACTCCTTCATTTTATCATAATTTTATTTATTTATTTTTTTGTTCTTTTTATTTTTGTTAATATTATTATTGTTGTTGCTTTGTCAGGTTGCTCTGTGCTAAGTAGCAGGCTGACACAATTCCTGCGCGCAGCCCCGCATCATTACATATCCCTAAATACTTGTAGTAGCAGATTCTGGCGTACTAGAGACCCGCGCGCAGCAAATTCTGCCACGCACACAGTGGATCCTACCTTGCGCGCATCTGTACTAACTGATCCCCGCATCTGCATCCATCGTGACTAATCTGATAACCAGGTACCGCTCAGAAGAGCTACAACCTAGTAAGAGTTGCCAAGCATATGTAAAAAATTGAAATATGCATTACTAATAATATAAAAGGATCAAAACTTAAATAAAATTAATTAAAATTAAGTTTAGAAAATTCTTTAATAATAAATCAAAGATCAAGGATTACCACGTAAATCACCGACCCTGATCTTTGAAGACCACAAAACACTACAAGGAGTGTTCATAAAAATTATTACAGATTATCTAAATGATCTGCAGATGATGAAACATTAGTAAACATCCCCATCTGCACGTTTTAAATCAATATCAATAGTACAAATAAAGGATGAGTACAAAATGATCACATTTACGCCATAACAGATTAACAGATCCTGTGGCTAAAATAGGCCAGAAATCCATCAGTTCTAAGGTCAGCTGATTGAAAGCACCAAGTGGACGTGCCAATTATTCCCTGAATGGCTTGCCAGTCTCAGCCCAGAGCAGAACCCACTCTACGTTCCCTGAGAAACTTAAAAACACCCCAAAAAGGTATTTATACAGACCTCTTTAGATCCATTATTCCAGAATCAGTTAATCAGTTTACCAGGAATTATTATTATCAATCGGAAACCGTGTCATTGTTGATCAAGTGCTTATATGAAGATCAGCAAGTGATTTATGACTTAGTCTGTAGTAGTATTATTTATTCTTATTAACCAATCAACCCTTGAAGTTTAGTCAAGAAATCCACCCCATCTGCTCTGAAACCCTTCCTATTATTGCAGGATTCTTGTGGTAAAGTGCTCAGAGTGAGTGCTTTCCCTTCCTGTCTTGGCCATTAGTGCTGTTACGCCCTGCCATTAGTGGAATAAGTCCTTTCTAAGACACTTATCCTCATTCCAAGGTTCTTAAACTGCCTAAGGAGGCCCCTTGAAGAGAGGTTGCTAGTCTGTAAAGAATGCCAGTAGTATAATACTGTGTCCCCTCTTTTATATTATATTGAAAACCATTTATTATCAAACCAATTAAACCTTGAAACTGCTCTTATTATATCATTTATTTGAGCTTCTAAGTGTTTATTTTTGGAATAATTATTATTATTATCATTCCAGTATTTTTATCACTCTCTGTAGCTAAAGGAATGCAAGTTTCCTGGTATCAGAGAGCTGAAAACTGGGGGTCTGGCTGGGAAATATCCTTAAATAATTAATTTTTAATTATTTATTCCTTGGACCAGTCTATTTATTGTTTTAAAAATAATTTAACATACTTATAACATATATTTTTGATCATTTGTTTCTCTAGTGGATCTTAAGATCAACGTAGAATTGATCAATTATTATTTGAACCTTCTTAAAAAGAAAAAAGAAGAAAAACTCCATAACTTTTTCCCTGTTCTTATAACTACTGAGCAGAAACAGGAGAAATTGCTTTATTATAAACAGCAAGTTATAAAAGACAAAGAACTTGAGCTTAAAAGAATTATCAATTTTAATTCTTTATTAAGGAAACATAGAGAGTGGAAAATTTATCAAAGGAAGCTTTATATTTATAAACTAAATAATCCTGAAGATAAAGAAAAATTAAAAATTAATAAAAGTGATTATTTTTTCTAAAAATATCACCTTAACACTTACAAATACAAAAAAAAAAAAACATTAAACTTGTATTTTTTTTATCCATCTCAGTGGATTTGATTTTTGGTGATCTCATTGACCAGGACCTCCTAGAGGATTCCCAGACAGTGTACCCTTGGACTTACCCTTGGATTTATCCCAGGATCTGATTGGAGCTCACTCAGACCCCATTGGAATACCCCACAAGGACAGTTGTGATCCCAACCAAGTGTTGGTACCCTTGAATTTAACTTTAAGTGAGTTAAAAATATATATATAAAATTATTAAAAATATAAAACACAAGAAAAATATTATTTTTTTATATTTTTTTTGAGTCTTTTTTCAAAAGTTTCAACAAAAGACTTACTCATTTTTTTTGGTGCTATGTATCAAAATAGGCGCAACACCCGCGCAACAGGTAGAGCCCCATTTTATGGATCTCTGCCCGGAGGAACCCATACACACAAAGACTCCAGTTACAAGCGCAATGAGGGGGCTTGAACCCGTGACCATAGCGTCACGCGGGACAACAATGGCAACAACAGCATCCGCCAACTCCACCAACAGACTGATGGAGAACCACCCTTTGCCCAACAGGTTATCCCAGGAGAGTACAGGTCCTCCTATGCCACCCCAGCTGTACTAAACCAAGGAGGAAAGAGTCAAGGTGTTAGTGAAAGAGCATGTGAGCTATTGGGAACAATTCAGGTTGGCTCAGACCCAGGAGGATCAACCAGGTATGAGAAAAGCCATTTCTCAGGCAAAGAAATCTCAGATTTCTCTGCAAAGGTTGATCCCAAAGAAAGAAGTAGAAGGCTATGTGCAGAACTTGAATCCTTGGGATTAGTTAGCTTCCTTAAAGGGAAAGGACCCCAAAAAGAAGAGGTCCTCAGCCCATCAGAAGCTAAGGAACACAAAGGATTGGGAAAGTATAATATCCCTAGCCCAGAAGTGGAAAAAGGTGTACCACAATGAGATGTAGAAGCTCTTAATAGCTTTTCTGTAAATTTGTCTCACAATTTTACAGTTATCAGCCAATTTTTTGACAAAGTTTATCAACAATTTGAAAAATTGAGTCTGAGTATTTTCAGAGTGATTGATACCCAGTCTCATAATATGACAATTAATGAGTTAGAAATACAACAAATCAAGGATAGTATAAAATCTAGTAAGTTGGAACTGATGAAACATATTGATGATAACCAATAAATTCTTCAGGAAGATATTCTTGCAACCATAAACCAGCTTAAGGAAGAAGTTAAGAAAACTAGTCCTACTCCTTCAGCTCACCTGAATAACAAAAATGATTTACTAAACAACAAACTTGATTTGGAGTTAGGTATGATTGAGAATGATCTCAGAGATCTTAAATTCAATTCTACTAACTCCCCAGTCATTGACCTGGAAGAAACTAGACCTGCTAGGCTCACCAGTACTCCTAGTGTTCCTCCCAGAACCATGAAAAATAGGAATGAATCTTTTAGGCCCAGTCCTACTCCTGAAATAGAACCAGCTTTGAAGTTACTTCCTCCCATTACTGAATGGCCTAAATTCTCTGGAGACGGCAGAACCCTCTTTATGTGCCCTGAGAAACTCAAAATCACCCCAAAAAGGTATTTCTACAGACCTCTTTGGATCCATTATTCCAGAATCAGTTAATCAGTTTACCACTAATTATTATTATCAATCAGACACCGTGTCATTATTGATCAAGTGCCTATATGAAGATAAGCAATTGATTTATGACTTAGTCTGTAGTATTATTATTTATTCTTATTAACCAATCAACCCTTGAAGTTTAGTCAAGCAATACACCCCATCTGCTCTGAAACCCTTCCTACTATTTCAGGATTCTTGTGGTAAAGTGCTCAGAGTGAGTGCTTTCCCTTCCTGTATTGTCCATTAGTGCTGTTACGCCCGACCATTATTGGAGTAAGTCCTTTCTAAGGCACCCATCTTCATTCCAAGGTTCTTAAACTGCCTAAGGAGGCCCCTTGAAGAGAGGTTGCTTGTCAGCTTGCTACTATTGCAGAGCAAGCTGCAAAAGTAACTAAAATAACATAAAAATAATAATAATACAATTAACCTAAGAAGGAGTAGGAAAAGCATAAATATTATTACAGAAATGGATTCTCCATTCAAAATTAGGTAGGGTCACTCACTGACCCCACCCTTGAAATCCAACTCCTTATATTTTTAAATAATTAAGGAAAAATGAACCAAAATACTATGGCCCCAGTATTGAGCTTTTTGGCCAATTAAATATTTCACACACATTGTCACGTATAGGTTTCACACCTAAAATTCAGTCAGAATTGAGGTGTTGTGTATATTTGAGGAGTTACGGGCGGAAATGTGTTTTGTCACAATTCCGGCACGCAGCCGCGGCAGCCACAGCACCCGCGCGCAGCTGAGATACAGCCCTGTCAACCCGTCAAGGTTGTGTACGCAGCCCCGGGCCTCTGACAAGTACGCAGCGGCAGGACTACAGGCTGACATAGTGACAGGTGGCCCGGGTACCGCGTAAACAGGCTACAACATACACGGGAACTTGTTACATATGTAATAAAGGTTTCCGTAGATAGTAGACTGTCTAAATATACATAATATTAATTAAAAATACCCAAATAATCTTTAAATGTATTTTTTATTTAATATAATGCAAAGAATCAAGAATGTCAAAAATAAGACAATGACAGCTTCAAAAAATATTAAAATACTTTAATATACTTTTATGAGAATTACTATACATCAAAATATTTGTGACATACTAAGGAAGATAATGATGTAATAATATTACATGAATTCTCATGACTTACATTTTTAAGTAATTAGCTTAACAAATCAACTGGAACTTGTAGATAAAGAGTAAAAACAATATTATGACCTTTTACTCCAGTTATATGATACGTAATGAGAACTTACCTGAAATAAAAATGTCCGTAAAGATGTCTAATAATATAATTATTATATTACAGGGAACATATACTAAGGATAATTAATTAAATAATACATAAATAGGACAGATTAGTGTCATTCACACGTCCTAATGTCCATTATAAGGTAGAATAATTCCCATAACCCAAGGAATTAGATGCTACCCGGGCTATAGCACCAAGGGCACATGACAGGCTACCGCTGGTTACCCTGCTAGCCTTAGTGTCCGTCCCTTTGAGCACCTACAACCCTCAGAAGTACCATATTTGGACCCCAAAAAACTATAAATACAGAGCTCTTTTGAGGATGTTGTTGGGCAGAGACCCAGTAATATTCATATCCAGAGGCCGTGCCAAGGTAATCAAATACTTATAAGAGATAAGTCAGTGATTTATGGCAATGTCTGATCAGTAATATCCGTCTTCAAACCTCTTTTTATCAATTAAAACTGCTGAAAAACCTTATAACCCCAGTATACAGGTTTAACCCATCAGTACACGTCCCAAACAGATACCCAAAGGATTTAATAATATACTAGTGAGTCTTGTCATCCTTTCTCTGTCGTGGTAGCTTGGCTACAAGGCCCTACCACTCCATTGTGTATTTTATATACATATTATCTTTGGGTATAATAATCTTTAAACTAAAGAACCCAAAGTAACCAGGACTACGTGTTTTCATACTGAAATCCCTGAAGAGAGGTGTTAAAGATCCCCAATATAATTGTGGCCCCTCTATAAATATTTAATAATCAATTTTGATTTGAAAAAATAAACAATAACCAAACCATTTAACCTTGCAATAAGCTTAATCCAAGAATTCTACGGATTTTTGCTGCAATTATTAAATAATATATTTATTATTTACAATATCACCTCTGGTAGCTAAAGGATAGCAAGGGTCTTGGCATCCAGGAGGCTGACATTGCTAGTCTGTAAAGATCCCCAGTAGTATAATACTGTGGCCCTTTTTTTATATTATATTGAAAACCATTTATTACCAAACAAATTAAACCTTGCAAATGCTCTTATTATATCATTTATTTGAGCTTGTAAGTGTTTATTTTTGGAATAATAATTATTATTATTATTCCAGTATTCTTATCACTCTCTGTAGCTAAAGGACTGCAAGGTTCCGGGTATCAGAGAGCTGAAAAGAGTCACCAAGACAGCAGGAGAGGAACCCAAGAGGACTGGAATACAAGTTGGCATCTGAATAGGGATCTTTTCCACCAGAGTCCTCCATCAAAGTACCAGAAGAAACTTTTGATTTTTCAGGACCAATCTCCACACTTCAATGATAAACCCATTTCTTCATCCCTGCAGCCACCAATGGAAAAATTGAAAGTAGTTCAGCCACAGAAAGATCAGTAGTTTTTAGGTCAGATATTTTCCTTAATACTCCTTAAACAGAATTGGGGTGATCCTTTGAAATGCCCCTCTCAAATTGAACTTTGGGCTGGGTGGAGGGAGGATGATCAGGTTGAGCAGTTACTGGAACAGGATCAGAAGGTTGAGGAGTTTGAACAGATTGAACAGGAGGAGCATCAGAGTGGTCCTGGAACCTTTCCAAAAGTGGTTCCTTTTCCACTTCCAAGTCTTCCACATCAGAGGAAGGGGGCTCAGGTGAGGATCAACTTTTGATGGGTTTTTGAAGGATTGAAGATGGAACAGGAAGAGACTTGTGAGTTTTGGGTTTCTCATGGCATTTCCTAGCTGGATCACACTGATAAGGGCCAGAGAAGCTGGAAGAAGTGACAGCTGGAGGATACCAAGGTTTTCAAGTGCCACAAGATGATTGAAAATCCAAGGAGACCAAAGATGCCTTCTTGGGAGTTGTCAGCTTGCTACTATGTAAAGAGCAACCTGTGATAGCAACACAAAACTATAAAAAATAATAATATCTCAATTAAAAAAAGGAGGATTTAGAAATCCATAAATATTACTAAAGAAATGGATTCCTCACCCAAAATCAGGTAGGGTCACTCACTGACCCCACCCTTGAAATGCAAGTCCTTACATTTTGAAAATAATTAAAAAGAAAAGTACTAAAAATTACAACACCAGTATGGCACCTTTTGGCCATTCTAACATCTCACACGTGTTGTCACGTATAGGGTTTGCACCTAAAATTCACTCAGAATTGAGGTTTTGTGTATATTTTAGGAGTTACACGCAGAAATGTGTTATTTCACAATTCCCGCCCGCAGCCCCACATCATTACATACCCCTACATACTCGTAGTAGCAGTTTCCTGCGTACTAGAGACCCGCGCGCAGCTAAATTGTGCCACCAATGCAGCGGATCCTACCCTGTGCACATCTGTACTGACCGATCCCCGCGTCTGGATCCATTGTGACTTACCTGGCACCAGGGACCGCTCAAAAGAGCTACAAACTAATTAGGGTTGCCTGGAATATTTAACAAGTTGACATATGCATTAGTAATGATCTAAAAAGATCAAAACTTAATTAAAATTAATAAAAATTAAGCTTAGAACATTTTTTAATAATAAATTAAAAATCAAGGATTACCATGTAAATAATTGAATCCAATCTTTGAAGACCACAAAACACTACAAGGAGTGTTCATAAAAATTATCACAAATTATCTACGTGATCAACAGATGATGGAAAATCAGTAAAAATCCACATCAATTTACTTTAAAGCAATACTAATAGTACAAATAAAGGATGAGTGCAGAATGATCAAATTTACGCCACAATAGATTAACAGATCCTGTGGCTAAAATAGTACAGAAGTCCAGAAGATCTAAGGTCAGCTGATGAAAAGCACCAATTGAAAGCGCTAATTGTGCTCTGACTGGCTTTCCAGCCTCAGCCCTTGAGCAGAACTCTCTCTACGCGCCCTGAGAAGCTCAAAATAACCCCAAAAAGTTATTTATACAGACCTCTTTGGATCCATTATTCCATCATCAGTTTACCAGGAATTATTATTATCAATCAGACACCGTGTCATTGTTAGTAAAGTGCTTATGAAGAGTCTAAGCAAGTGATTTATGACAAATTCTGTAGTATTATTATTCATTTCTTAAAAACCAATCAACCCTTGAAGTTTAGTCAGGCAATCCACCCCATCTGCTCTGAAACCCTTCCTATTATTGCAGGATATTCGTGATAAAGTGCTCAGAGTGAGTTTTTCCCTTCCTTTCTAGGCCAGTGTGCTTTTATGCCCAGACATTAGTGGAATAAGCCCATTCTTAGGCACCCATCTTCATTCCAAGGTTATTAAACTGCCTAAGGAGGCCCCTTGAAGGGAGGTTTCTTTGTCTTTAAAGACCCCCAGTAGTATAATACAGTGGCCCCTCTTTTATGTACATATTGAAAACCTTTTATTACCAAACCAATTAAACCTTGCAACTGCTCTTATTATATTATTTATTTGAGCCTCTAAGCATTTACTTTTGGAATAATTATTATTATTATTATTCCAGTATTTTTATCACTCTCTGTAGCTAAAGGACTGCAAGGTTCCTGGTATCAGAGAGCTGACAGGAGTTGGTGGTTGATAAGAGGCCACCACATGACAGATTGGAAAAGAAAAATTGAAAGGGATCAAAGTACCATTAGGAAGAAAGAAATTGTTTCCCTTCTGCTCCACCAATTTTTCCTGTTCAGGACATCTCCCAGTACCATGGCCTTCCCTATGACAGTAATAGCAAAGGAGACTGGTTTTAGTAAAAGAGTTAGAAGGTTTAGGAGTAGCTCAAGAAGAAATTTTCTGATATATTTTGCTTTCAAAAGCCTGAGGTAATTTAGTGATCTCATCTATGGTAGCTGTTTCCTTATTGACCTGGGGATTCTTTTAGGTCTATGATTTGCTCCTATCTCTTTCATTATTTCATTGCACTCTTTGAAGGAAGGAGCATGTACTGGTTCAGTGACTCTAGTTTTTTCAAAGGCAAAATCTGTTTTACCTTTCATCAGGTTATCCACTGCAATCCTTAGGACCAGAAAAGCAGGGAGCTTGAAACAATTATCTCTAGTAGTAATCATAGATCCAGATTTAACTAATTCATCTTTAATCCTTTCCTGCACTCCTGTTGAAAAAAAACTGGAAAAACCAAAGTCAAATTTCTTCCACCGTGTCAATGTGATTGTTTTTGCTGAGGTAAGACTGAATAGGATCGCTGGATTTTCTAAAAGACTGATAATCAGAGGCTGAAGAGACACCACCATTGGAGATCCATTGAGAAACCAGAGCATCCAAGTCCTGTAAGGTAAACCTAGACACATCTACTTTTCCCCAATAAGCCAACATAGCCTCCTTCAAGAGCCTCCAGTTATGAGTTTCAAATCCATCAAACAATTCAATCACTTCAATAACTTCATCAGAGAAGATAAAAAATTGTAACTGATAAGCCATATCATGTTCACTTTCACCATCCACTTCAGCAGCCATCTCATAGGAGTCCAAGAATTGTTTGACATTTGTTCCATTGAAGCCTAAGTTCTTGTTTTGAGGCTTGATTTTGACCATCTTGACCCAAAAAGAGCAGGAGGAGGTACCAGTAGATTCAATTTTGAATAGCAGAGTTCCTAAGAGATCCAAAGAGCAGAATTCCAACAAGGCACACAGGTGTGGCACTAGTAGAGTTTTCACAAAAAAACAACAAGGATCTTTCCCATATGGTGCACAATTTGGATGATATAATTCTGGAACAAGTTACCTCCAAGGATCAAAGGATTGATTTGGATTTTGGAGTTGATTCTTCAAGTTTGGGACTGTAAATCCCAAGTTTGCTGTTTTGATCCCAGCCTGGGGGACCAAATGTAAAACTCAAACAGTGGTAGGCCTTGGAAGTTCTGTGGAGGGGAAAGGTGATGTTTAGGCTGCACTCCTGAGTGTTACAAAAATTTTTAAATGTAATTGAGATCAAGGTCCAGAACTTTTTAAGTGAGAAATCAAGTAGTAAAGGATAAAGTTTGATAATAGTTGGTAGCTATGGAACAGCAATATCTGAGGCAAGATTAGGTGAGAGATATTTGAACAAAATAATTTAAGGTTTGTTTAAATTTAAAAAGAAAAAAGCTTTTTTATGTAAACAACACCCACAAGCTAATAAATCTTGTTGTCAGAAGAAGATTGGGGATGATCATTTCAAACCCCAACCAACCTCCAGGATCTCAATGAGCCTGCCCAACTCTCTGCAATAAAGCGTTTGAAGGGTGACAGATAACTGAGGGTGGCCATACAAAAAAAAGAAAAATTATTGGAGAAGCTCTAAAAGCAAACAATAACTGATTTGAACAGGGTTAAGCCCAACACTTCTCAAGGAACTCAAGAGTAGGCTGGCAGAATTCAACTTCAAAAAAAACAAAAGGAGGTATAACACTCCATGTTTTAAGCTTAATAAAACCTCTCCAATCAAACTTTATTGGCCCCAGAAAGATGATCAGGGAAGGATGAAAACCAGTATGGTCAGAGAAAGGGATCAAAGAGTGGTGTAACACACTCAAGAATTCTACAGACAGAATTCCCTTCAACCAGCAAGGCTATGGTTGGTGATAAGAATCAGCCAACAGAGGGGTCAATGTATCATGGGGCCATCAAAAGATATACCCAGGATAATGATGATGGATTAATGTTGATACCGGGGGGGAAATATGCACGCACTCCCACGGATGATTAGAAAAAGGTAGGGGAGAGACCCTCCTTTTATGGGCCATTGGTCCCTGTAGACTATGTACAAGTGATAACACATATTGAGCGGAAAAAAATCAATTGGAATTTTTTTTTTATCATGATAAAACAAACAACAACCTAAAAAGAATTGAAATAATGAAAAAAATAATGGATGAGCAGGAATGTAACAACACCAGCCTGTGCCAATGATGGGCACGGGCAGGAGAGTAGCAGGTGAGGAGCCGCGCGGACAGGATGAAGGGTCTGGGCAACCGCTGGCCCCTAGATGATCACACAAGAGCGGAGACCTTGAGGGATGAGGGAAGGAACTTGCGCTGTGGAGAATCCTTTGGGATTGGGTAAAGTTTTAGCAAATAGCTTGCTTGCAGTCACTTGAGGGGGAATTTAGTACTACAACTACTAATAAGATAGATGAAGACTAAGGGTGGTTTTGAATTGCCTGCCCCTCTAAGTACTATAGTAGTCTCACAACAATAAAAGAAAAGAGATTGGTGGCTGATTTTCAAATAGAGTTGCTACTATAGTAGTCTCTATCAGACCTAGGATCAATTTATTCAAGCTTGATAAGGAAGAAATGGTGGAACAGATAGGTAACCTGGTGGATAGAAGCTGAGTAAGGGAAGAATCCTTTCTCTAGTCTTATCCTTTATATATTCTTTATGTTTTTTTATTGGTTACTGATGAATACTCCCTTGATGTTACAGGTGTTGAGTGATAAAGCTGAAATGGTTGAGACTATGCTTGATAACTGATGATGATGGTTGATGATGCTTGATGATGATGATGATGGTTGAGGTAGGTGATGATGATGGTTGATGATGGTTGATGAATGATGATGGATGAGGTAGGTGATGATGGTAGTTGATGATGGTGATGGTGGATGATGATGATAGTTGATGATGGTGATGGTGGATGATGATGTTGGATGATGATGTTGGATGATGATGGTGATGATGGGTGATGTTGATGATTGGTGATGGTGATGATGGTGATGGTGGATGATGATGATGATGTTTAGGTTATGGGGACATGGTGGTGATGTTCAAAGGTATGGGGTATTGGGTAAATAATGGTGGTGGTGGATGGTCAAAAGTATGGGTTATTGGGTTGGCCCATGGTCAAAAAATATGGGGTAATGATGATGGATGGTCAAGGGTAATGGTGGTGGTTGATGGTGGATGGTGATGGTGATGGTATGGGTTATGGGATTGATGATTTTTACAGTATGGGTTATGGGATAATGGGTTGAGTATGGTCAAAGTATGGGTTAAGGGTGCCTAGGAGGCATGGTGATCCCTGGAGGGGAGGATGGGGGGAACTGATGGGACCTGGATGGGGGAGAGAGGCCCTCTACTTATAGAAAATCCTGCCCTCAGGGCTTCCCCTGAGGGTCTCCCTGATACAGTGAATACAGTTCATGAGGCATTTTTGCTGGTCAGAGGAGGAGGCTGTGCAGGATCTACATGCATGTACACCCTTGCATGCATTGCTGTGCTGCATTGATACAGGTGCCCCCTGCATAAATTACTTCTGTCTAGTGGTGGTTGGTCATTTGTTTGGTCCTTTATGCAGTGTCTTGCATATATTTCTTCTGTATACAGCAGCTTTTTTGTTTCTGGATGCAGTTCCTTGCATATATTGCTTCTTTATTATGTCCTGTATGATTCTGTACAGCCTCTGCATGCAGTGTCTTGCATATATTGCTGTGTATACAGGTGATTTGTTTGGTTCTTCATGCAGTGCCTTGCATATATTAATTATGTATACTGCTGCAGGTTTTTTTGGTGCTGTATGGTTGTAATGTATGGGGTATGTACTTGAAGGCATCCAGGGTATTTCTATGAACCTTCACTGGTCTGTGACACCTGGTAGGGGTGTGGGTAGGCCAGGGTTGATTTAAGCTGTATCTTCTAAACCATGAGAGATAGAGGGGTAATTTGGCTGAGTGACTAGGGGTTATGTTTGGTGTAGAATCCATTTTTGAGTTCTGTTTGATGATTGGAGCTTTCCTTATACTAGAAAAGTGAGTCTGATGGCTATAGGTTAGGTTTTGGAGCACCACAGCGCTCTGACGCAAGAAGTGACAGTGAGGGATCAGGTGATGGGGATCAGTTGATGATAGGGCATAAGAGATAGGATGGCCGGGAGAGGATCAAGACTTCCAACCAATTGAACAAGATCTGGTTGGCAGTCATGGGAAGAGATGGATCAGTTTCTTGCAACTACTCCAACCAACGCAAGCAACAGCTTGCGGTCTGTGGGATGAGTGCCAACCCAGTTGCCACAAGCTGGCAACAACCAATGGAGATATTGGTCATTGGTTGACCAATGAATGGATGATGGAGATGGGGGTGAGAGATGGAAAGGAGAGGATCAGGAAATGGTGATTTTGATGGTGACTTGGGACAATGTGATTGTTTTTTGCCTTGCTGAAGGCGGTGTAAGCAGGCAATGATGAGGTTGGAGTCCCTGGTTGTTATGCAATTTTTCATTGTGTCAATGAAGAGGGGGAAATGATTGGAGGAGGAGGAGGCCTTGGGTGGCTGATGAGGATTATTTGTTGGTTGGTTTGCCAACCAATGAGGAAGAGAAGATGAGGAGGATTCTGGTGCCGGCAAGGGTCAAGCCAAGCCAAGTGCGTCTTGCCTGCACGCTTGGCAAAAGGAACAGAGGATGAGGAGTGGAGCAAGAGGGACTTTAACACTGGGAAAAGGGTTCTAAAAACCTGAGAGATCCTCCTAGACAACTAGGAGAAGGGAAAGCTGGGAACTGGAAACTAAAAAAGGGTATCATCCCAGAAAAGATTTTTTTTTTGATGATGAATGATAGCCATAAAAAATCATAAAATTTTTGTAAATTTTCTGCAGTGGTCTCAAGGCTTCCAGATCTTGTCACCACATTGCATGGGGCCCTTCAACGCAAGATAATGTTTTGTTTCCAAAATCTGGGTTTATACAAGTCCACGCTTTTACAAAAGTCTCTTTGATAGGGAAAATGTTATTTTACATATACTCAAGTACATCCTCATAGTCTTTCAATAAACACTATACAAGTCAAAATGTCAGAAACCAAAACTGAGAAGAATAAGAAGAAGTGATTTGGACCTTTTCTGAGTTATGCATCATTGAACTCTGCCTCCTCCTTGGTCTTTGAGGCCCCATACTTTTCCCACAGATTCAGAAAGCTTTTCCATCCTTCAAATTCATTAACAAAGCCCACTTTAAAGTTTGCTTGTATTTTTCTAGAAAAGTGCCAAGTGCAAAATTTTCTTGATGACTCAGGGAAACCAGATTCAATAGCACAAATAAGAGCTTTTTCATGGTCTGTCACAAAGACTTTTGGAAGTCTCTCAGTATCATAAGCCGACTCCTTTGATGCATTTATAGACCAACTGTAGAACTCAAAAATTTATTTTGTTATAAAAACAAGAGCTTTTGTGAAATTTTTCCAATTGGCTGTCATTCCTACAACATGAAAAAGTGGGGTTTTGTACTTTTTTGTTTTATAAGTACAATCCAACATAGCAATATGATGGAATTGTTTTGAAATCTTTACTGCCTCTGGATGTGCTAAGTACTGGGCCTACAAGTGACCCTCTCCACTGAACTTTAACTGAAGAATCCAACTTGTTTCTTCAAGCTGTTCATAGAGTACCTGCATAACACTTTTTCCCTTTAGTTCTGCAAGTGTTACCTTCCAGTTAGTTTTATAGATTATTTGGTCATCAACATAATCCTTCCCATCAATCTTGCTCAATTTTCTCTCAATTTGTAACTTATTAAGCCCATCTTTCATGCCTTCCTTAAGTAGATCCAAGGCTTGCCCAGAGATTCTCCTCAATTGAGGATGCACAGAGGTATTTTCAGATGGTTGATGGTTATTTTGCATTTCTTTAAAGGAGATTCACCACAAGGGATCTGCCTTTTTGTAACTTGAATTGATTAATAACTTGCACCCAACCTTCCTTTTGTGAGTTTGTTTAGACCGTTTGGTAAGAAGATTTCATGAATAGGAACCATGTCTATCACAGGATAAATCCACATATTGGTCAATCTTGGAGTTGAAAACTGTTAAAGCATAAAAATGCTTCATTTCCCATGTTTGAAAATATTTTTGTGCCTCTTCCCTAGTAGGAAAAGCTCTCAAGGGAGGTGGGGCTAGTGGATCTGTCAGAGTTACATAGTTATATTGATGGCATGCACTCCATCATTTTCAATCAAATTAAATCCAGCAAAGGCCTCAGTAACATAATATGTTACTCACAACCAGAGTTCAAATACCACTGTTAAAAATTTTTTCCCTCAATTGTCACCCTTGATGAGGATGCAATTTGGCCTTCCAATGTTTCATTACCCAAGTCATTTTTTTATTTTTCCAAAGCTTTGTTGATGGAACTATCAATGTAGACCTTCCACCCAGCCACGTAAGAAGAAGGAGGGCTTGCAACTTTTCCCATGAAAAAAAAATGCAATGATATACCTCAGTATTCAATCAAACTTTCAATTGAACAAACAAAGTTTGCTAACTTTCAACTTGGGAAAGAATTGTTTGCAGAATTTTATATGATTTCAGTTTTCACTATAATTTCACTTTGTTTTCACTTTAATGTCTCTTTTGTATTCCTAGTTGTGGAACAACAGGCCCAAAAATTTGGGTTCACAGAACCCAAGTGTGGTAGAGGGGGTTCCCAAAATTCTGGCACAACTTTGAGGGGGTTGTGCAACCCCCAAACATGGGAGCTTTGAGCCATGTACAGGGGTACACAGCTTGAATTTGCCACGTTTGCGGGTTACACGGCTCCTACACGACCCCCCAGGGGTTTTGCATGTTTGAAATGGCCCTTTGTAGTCCTCTATTGGCGCCCATGGCTCATTCAAGCCTTTCAGGGCCCTACACAACTACCACACGGTTGGAGCGGTGAATTTAACATCACCCCAAAGATAAAATTAAAAATAACAATAAAAATAAAAATAAAAATAAAAATAAAAATGAAAATAAAAATAAAAATAAAAATAAAAATAAAAATAAAAATAAAAATAAAAATAAAAATAAAAATAAAAATAAAAATAAAAATAAAAATAAAAATAAAAATAAAAATAAAAATAAAAATAAAAATAAAAATAAAAATAAAAATAAAAATAAAAATAAAAATAAAAATAAAAATAAAAATAAAAATAAAAATAAAAATAAAAATAAAAATAAAAATAAAAATAAAAATAAAAATAAAAATAAAAATAAAAATAAAAATAAAAATAAAAATAAAAATAAAAATAAAAATAAAAATAAAAATAAAAATAAAAATAAAAATAAAAATAAAAATAAAAATAAAAATAAAAATAAAAATAAAAATAAAAATAAAAATAAAAATAAAAATAAAAATAAAAATAAAAATAAAAATAAAAATAAAAATAAAAATAAAAATAAAAATAAAAATAAAAATAAAAATAAAAATAAAAATAAAAATAAAAATAAAAATAAAAATAAAAATAAAAATAAAAATAGAAATAGAAATAAAAATAAAAATAAAAATAAAAATAAAAATAAAAATAAAAATAAAAATAAAAATAAAAATAAAAATAAAAATAAAAATAAAAATAAAAATAAAAATAAAAATAAAAATGAAAATAAAAATAAAAATAAAAATAAAAATAAAAATAAAAATAAAAATAAAAATAAAAATAAAAATAAAAATAAAAATAAAAATAAAAATGAAAATAAAAATAAAAATAAAAATAAAAATAAAAATAAAAATAAAAATACAGAGAAAATTAACATAAAATAAGAATTATAAGATGAAACCCTTAAGGAGTGAGGGAAGCAGAATTATTATTGCAGAAATGAGTTCTTGGTTCCAACTTGGTTAGGGTCACCTGCTGGCACCACCCCTATTTCCTACTCCTTCAGGCACAACCATGACACCCTTGGGTATCACACCCATCACATCCCTGGGTATAGTTTTCTGACCTAAAATTTTGTCAGAAACCCCCAATTCTGTATATTTTAGGAGTTATGCACAAAAATGATTTTTTCCATAACTCTGCGCACAGGAGCTGTGAAACAATTTGGCCCCAAAATCAGTCCAGCAACTACCTTGCATGGGCTTGAGGTAGTTACACCATAGCAACTATCATGCAAGGTAGTTGCCAGATAGCAACTACCACGCAAGGTAGTTGCTACTGGCTAAACTTGCGGGTAGTCAGGCAACTACCGCTGTGGTGCTCTTTTATGGACGCGAGTCAGGAAAGGGCTGCAGGCGGCGCGCTCAGCAATGGGAAGGGCCTTGTCGCAGCTAGCCGCACTGCGGGCTCAGCAGCAGTCAGGTAGGCCCAGCAGCGGTTGGGTTGGGCTCTGCACCTGGAGACGGGAGACGACGGATTGTGCGGACCAGAAAGCTTGGGCGGATTGGAAGGCTTGCGCGGATCGGAAGGCTTGCGCGGATCAGAAGGCTTGCGCGGATTGGAAAGCTTGCGCAGATCGGAAGGCTTGCGCGGATTGGAAGGCTTGCGCGGATTGGAAGGCTTGCGCGGATCGGAAGGCTTGCGCGGATCGGAAGGCTTGCGCGGATCAGAAGGCTTGCGCGGATTGGAAAGCTTGCGCGGATCAGAAGGCTTGCGTGGATTGGAAAGCTTGCTTGGGTCGGAAGGCTTGCGTGGATTGGAAAGCTTGCTTGGGTCGGAAGGCTTGCGTGGATCGGAAAGCTTGCGCGGATCGGATGGCTCGCGCAGACCAGGCGGACCGCGCATTGCAAGACGCGCGGATTGGGTCACGCGGGTACGTGGATACCTGGAACGGGTTGTTGGGCGGACGCGCGCGGACAGGCAAGCTGGGCGTACGTTGATATTGAGGGGCATGGGTTATGGGGCAAGGGATGGAGGGGTAGGATTGGGCTAGGGTTCTGTGCTTAGGGGTTGTATTTCATCATTCTTGCTTACTTGTGGTTGTACTTAGGTTAGGGTTGAGAGGGAGGACTTAAATACCTTGCTCTCAACTCTGGGCGTAGGGGGGGAGGAAAAAAAGGACTTCACTTCACGGACTGGACTGCACTCTAGGATATCACTTTTTATGGCATCGGATTGGATTGGATTGGAAAGGAAGGAATTCATCTTATTATTTCTCTCTCTCTCTCCCTCTCTCTCTCTTGAACGGCTGCATCCAATCTCCTTACAGACGCTTTGATCAATAACTTCCGGAACTTGAGGACGACTTCTGGGGTGTTGCTCCCTAAAGTTTCCACATCTGGGGGTCTGCCCGGGAAAAATCTTTCGTCAAAGTCTCTCGAAGGTACTCAAGGATGCTACCAACAGCCGCTTCTCTTCCTTCCTCCTCCAACGGCTTCCGCGCTACCCCATGGATTTACCCGCATATTTGACTCAACATTGTGGAAGTGGAGCGATTCATCTCGTGGTATGAAACAATCACGGACTCTGAAGGCGTTTTGGATTTTGAGAAGGTGCGCCATGTCGTCCTGTTCATCGAGGACGCGGAAGCGCGTCGGGAAGTGGAGGGGATGGGAGGATACCTGAACCTGGATTGGCCGGAACTGAAGGAGGACATTCTGGCAAGATGGGGGAGGCACGGTTCTTGCTTTCGGAAGGACAATCTCAAGCCATCCGCGGAATTGGGTTACAAGGCAGGCGCGCGCGACGGGACCCAGATGCAAGCAGAAGTGGACTACGCGGAACTGAAGTACTACAGGGCAGAGTATGTTCCGGCCCCACCACCGGCAACCATCTCTTGGGCTAGTGAACTTGCGGAGGTGGCAAGGGGCCTCAAGGCCTTTCTGGAGAGTATTCAGTCCCCCAGCGCTTCTGCGCCCCGCGTGTACGCAAATGGGGAGGAGAACAACCGTTGGAGGACGGGACAAAGGGACCGGACAGCGGATTCAAACGCGGAATTGGTTTCCCCAGTGGGGGCTAAGAACGTGTTGGGGAAGCGGGACTCGATGGAACCGGTGCGGCCTACTGACAGGAAGCGGGCAAGGACAACGGAACGGGAAATGGATGCTCCATGCGGACTTGGAATTGGCAAGCGGCGGACGGATCTTGCTAAGAAGGTACACGCGGCGGCGGAAGAGACGGACCACGTGTTGAAGAATCACGACCCAAGCTGGACCTCTTTGGTGGCAGGGAGCGCGCATTTGGAAAGGGTAGTGGCAGCAATGGAATGGACGGGCGCGGAATGGACAGACGGTGGGGCGGAGCGGAAGGGTCAAGTGGTCACGCGCGGTCTGGCGAGCAGGGAGCGGTCAGAAATCTCCGGAGGGGAGAACAAGGCCGCAAGAAGGGCAAAGGGCAAAGGATGTTGTGTTGAAGGGGTGGGGAAGAAGAGAGCTGGGATTGAAAGGGTTTCAAAGCCTCTTTCCTCCTCCACGGCGGGTTGTTGTAAGGACGTCTGGGGGTGTTCGCTTTTGTTTGGGTTTTGCGCGCGGATGGGCTCAAATTTCAAAGGATGCAGGAGGGTCTTGGCGGCAGGAGGTGCACCTAGGCGGCCTGGGACAACAATTTGCAAACAAGGTCCCTGCGGGATTGGTTGAGGCAACGCTCTGCGGATCTGGCGATGGGTGGGGCGCGGTCGGCTGAGGACAGCGGCAAAGTTGGGGGGGAGCTAGCGCGGGGTGGAAGGTTGGAGTTGGGACGCAGGACGCGGGCTCAAAAAAAAAAAAAAAAAAAAAAAAATCTCTTGTTCCTTCTTATCTATTCATTCTTCCTTTTCTATCTACCCATGTACTCTTGCGGATACTCTCACTGGCGCGGATTTCTCACCTTCAGACTCTCACTGGCGCGGATTTCTCACCTTCAGACTCTCACTGGCGCGGATTTCTCACCTTTTCCGACTTCTCACTGGCGCTGATCTTCCCTCTCCAAGGTGCGGATATTCCTTATTCTTGCTCAGGGACTCACAAGCCCAAAGGCTACTCAATCACGCACAACAATAACTATGGAAGGTGAGATGGTGGGAGATCTCTGGGGAAAGAACTCAAGTTGGGGGGGGATGTGGTGCTCTTTTATGGACCCAAGTCAGGAAAGGGCTGCAGGCGGCGCGCTCAGCAATGGGAAGGGCCTTGTCGCATCTAGCCGCGCTGCGGGCTCAGCAGCAGTCAGGTAGGCCCAGCAGCGGTTGGGTTGGGCTCTGCACCTGGAGACGGGAGACAACGGATTGCGCGGACCAGAAAGCTTGCGCGGATCGGAAGGCTTGCGCGGATCGGAAGGCTTGCGCGGATCAGAAGGCTTGCGCGGATTGGAAAGCTTGCGCGGATTGGAAAGCTTGCGCGGATCGGAAAGCTTGCGCGGATTGGAAGGCTTGCGCGGATTGGAAAGCTTGCGCGGATCGGAAAGCTTGCGCGGATCGGAAGGCTTGCGCGGATCGGAAGGCTTGCGCGGATTGGAAGGCTTGCGCGGATTGGAAGGCTTGCGCGGATTGGAAGGCTTGCGCGGATCAGAAGGCTTGCGCAGATCGGAAGGCTTGCGCGGATCAGAAGGCTTGCGCGGATTGGAAAGCTTGCGCGGATCAGAAGGCTTGCGTGGATTGGAAAGCTTGCTTGGGTTGGAAGGCTTGCGTGGATTGGAAAGCTTGCTTGGGTCGGAAGTCTTGCGTGGATCGGAAAGCTTGCGCGGATCGGACGGCTCGCGCGGACCAGGCGGACCGTGCATTGAAAGACGCGCGGATTGGGTCACGCGGGTACGCGGATACCTGGAACGGGTTGTTGGGCGGACGCCCGCCGACAGGCAAGCTGGGCGTACGTTGATATTGAGGGGCATGGGTTATGGGGCAAGGGATGGAGGGGTAGGATTGGGCTAGGTTTCTGTGCTTAGGGGTTGTATTTCATCATTCTTGCTTACTTGTGGTTGTACTTAGGTTAGGGTTGAGAGGGAGGACTTAAATACCTTGCTCTCAACTCTTGGCGTAGGGGGGGAGGAAAAAAAGGACTTCACTTCACGGACTGGACTGCACTCTAGGATATCACTTTTTATGGCATCGGATTGGATTGGATTGGAAAGGAAGGAATTCATCTTATTATTTCTCTCTCTCTCTCCCTCTCTCTCTCTTGAACGGCTGCATCCAATCTCCTTACAGACGCTTTGATCAATAACTTCCGGAACTTGAGGACGACTTCTGGGGTGTTGCTCCCTAAAGTTTCCACACCGCCCAAGGTAGTTGCTAACAACCAGCCAACTATTAGTCAAGCAACTACTGCACGTGGTAGTTGCTACCCATTGCCAATCCCGCCTTTAGTAAACCAACTACCATGCGCAGGCTCCCAGCAACCAACTGAGCCAGTGTGCAAGGCAACCAGCCAGCTAGCCAGCTTCCCCTGTTCCAAAAGCGGAAACAGGGCTGTAGGGTACCACCTATGTACCCTAAAGCCTTGTTAGACACTGAATGGGGCCCAAAGAGCGCCACCATGTGGTGGGGAATAGCACAATACTGCTATGGATATCCTAAAATCTGTCAAAATGAGGCCCTGCATCTTTTGAGAACTGTACCAAAAGATATCAGGACCCCTTTAATGAATACTGTAAAAGGAGTCTAAGCCCCGAAGGGGACAAAATAAAATACTCTAGCACCCTGGAAGTTTAAATAGGTAGTAAACACATTCCCATTTTTATGCTTACAAAATACTAACCACCTAATTAGTCCTCCAGTATCCCTTTGGCAAAAGAGGACCTGAACTTAACTTAATTAGAGGGGGTGTTTGCCCTTTTAAGGGACAGTAATCAGACTAGTATGGAAAGAAAGGGCTCAGACTCAAAATCATCCCTCAAAGCAAGGTCCACAGAGCATTTCTTCAAGGCATGGCCTCAGGATGCCATGGCTTATTAAAAACTACCCACTTGGCTGATACAATGAGTTCATTAATGGCTTGTAAACTTGTATCCAGCCCCTAGTATGATGACATAGGTCTTTCTGTACCTCTTTAATGGCTAGAGAAGCTCCAAAAAAAATACACTGATGGTTCCTTGGCCTCAGAACTAGCCTGGGTCACCCTCTGTTGGCTAGTATATGGACTGTATCATGAGGGGACCAAAACAACATAAATAAGGGCTACTACCCAAGCCATTTATAGCTCATTCATCCAAGACATATATTCATTATTGCTTTAGAAGCTTTCATCCTCAAGCCATAAAACCCTTATAAGAAATAAGTGTGTTATCCTGTACCAATTTCTGATAAAATTATAGACCAAAACTCCTGAATCCTTAATTTTTGGCCAAACCAACATCCAACCATTCAGCCTACCCCAGTACCAACTTCCATCACCCTTAATCCTTGCATATTGGTTCATCAATTGAGAATAAGTCCGGATCTAGACCTAGTAAGTTATACTTCTGACTTGAACCCTTTTTTAAGTTTTTTGTATAACCCAACCACCAAGGAAATTATACATACCCTTCTTGAAAGGAGTCCTTGTAAACCCCACAGGCACCAAAATTGCTCCTATATTGTCATAAAAAAATACATATAACTGTGTTATGGAAGGCTCAAAAACCCCATTAAGGTCTTGGTTCCTCCATTTAAATTTATATTAATTAATATATAAATAAATTTGAACCTTTTAGCCAAAACATATCTGTGGAATATTTCCCTATTTTTACTCCAAAATTTTCATCAACTCTAGTAGCTAGAAGGAGCTAGGTCCTTGGAATCTAGTAGGCTGACAAGACAAAACTTCTCCAAACTAGATCCCAAGGGCAATAAAGGTACTCTGATTGGCTTTAACAACAATCTAATATCCTACCATATTTTGTCAGACTTTGGTAGAATTGTTGGAACCAACAATGTCAAATTCCTCACTTTTTTTACCAATACCAACACCAGAACTTTCATTGAACTCAATTTTGAAAACTCATACCAAAAAAATCTGATTAAACAACTCAGAGAGCCAAAACAATTTTCAGATTACAATAGTGAAGACAAAGAGCCTTCTGAATATAGTTAAGACAAAGAATCTATTGAGAATTCTGGTGAAGAATTGTCCTCAGATAATGAACCTTAGAAAAATACTTCAACCAACTCCCCAACTCAGGGAAGATCACCTTCTCCTCCCAGATAAAATCTTAGAGAAAGATCCTCAAAAGTCAATCCTACCAAATAAAACAATCTCAGTACCTTGGACAAATTCTCAGAAGCAATAAAAAGCAAATTTGATTCAATCCAAAAAATGGGAGTATGGGAAGATGCAACAACAATCCCTGAATCCTATCTGAAGACTTTAATTTTTCTCAGTACCAAGCCAGCTACTGCCTTGTCACCTGAAAAGGAAATAGCTAGGCTCTGCATTCAAGGATTTAAGCAAATCCCTGGCGATGACTATGATGACACCTTCTCACCTACTGGAAAATTCATCACTCTTCCAACACTTCTAATCCTCTCTATCTCAAATAAACTACCTCTCAGACAGTTTTATGTGAAAGCAGCCTTTCTATACGTACCCCTCAAGGAAGACCTCTACATCAAAAATCCTCCAGGATGCTCAAGAACTTCCCTTTTCCTCAAAATAAATAAATCTCTATATGGTCTGAAACAAGCCCCTGCAAACTTGTATAGAACTCTCACCCACTGGCTCAAAGAAATCAAATACTTGCCTTTCAAATCAGACCCCTGTCTCTATATCCACCAAGACAAAAAATTAGTGCTCATCTTCCATGTTGATGAGCTTATTGTAGCTGGAAAAAACCAAGAATTAAAAAAGCTATTCCTCAAAGGCTTTCCAAATTCCTCAGCCCAGAGCCCAGACACTCTCCTAGGAATGGGTTTAACCATTTCAGACATCAAAATAACTCTCTTGCACATTAAGCTTGTCAAGAAGGGACTTGAACTTCTCAGACTGTCCAGCTGCAGACTTGTCCTCACTCCTCTCTCAACCAGTATTCAACTCCTGAAGGCTAACAAAGAAGAAACAGATCAGTTCCAGAAACTCAATAGAAATTACAGAAGCTAAACAGGAATTCTGAATTACCTCTCCTGCCAAACTAGTCCCAACATAGCCCCTGCAGTGTCCATCCTCTCCCAACTCCACAAAAATCCAGGAATAAACCACTGGAAAGAGGTGCTTCACTACTTAAATACCTGGCTTGAACTACCTCAAACTCTCTTTCTCTCTCTTCTACTCCCTTTTCATCCTCTTCCAAACTCACATATTTTGGTGATGCTACTTAGGCCACCAATTTTAACTTGAGAAAATCAAGAAGTGGTTATATCTGCTTCTGGCTCAACTGTCCCATTTCCTTGAATAACTGGAAACAAAAAACATAACAATGGTATCTACCAAAGCCAAATTCAATTCACTCACAGAATGCCATCAGGAAAGCCTGTGGATTATAAAACTAATTCTAGAATTTTGGCCAAACAATTGTGAAATCCCCATCTTCAATGTAGACAACAAAAGACTGACCAAAAAGATAATGCATTTTTGGCTCCAATTCCAAAACTAAACACCTGGAAATCAAGATCAAATGTCTCAAAAACCTAAATTAAGACGGAACACTGAAAGTAAATCTGATTCCATCAGAAGATATTGTTGCTGATGCTCTTACAAAATCCTACAGCTCATCCACCCTTAGCAGACTAAATAATAGGCTCTTAACATTAAGGCCTGGGGGGTGTTGAAATTTGTCATTTAATCTTTCAAAAAAAAAATAAGAAGAAGAAAATTTAGTTGCCAAAAAGTGACTACATCAACCAAACATGAGTTATTCCAATTGGGATAAATCTTGAAGCACCAAGAACCTCTTTCCTGCAATCTGGAGTTATCCCAATTGGGATTACTCCAGTAGTTTCACAGATGCTCAATCCCCACGCAGCTATACCCTACTTCATCTGCTCACTGCTGTTTCCACTCCAATTACCACCACCTACAGCACTTAAGACAGAATGATCAAACCCAAGGCCAATAAATCAAACTCAATACCAATCAAGCATCTTCAAGAACAACCAATCAAACTCAAGATCAATCAATCATCCTCAAGATTGACTGACCAGACTCAAGCCCAAACAAGCACTCCAAGGCCAATCAATCAAACAAAAAACCCAAATCCTGTCACCAACCAAATGAGCTCATATCCCCAGCTGGAAAATCTGCCTGCTCATCCAAAAATGAAGAGGAGGAGAACATTGATAAATATTGCAAGACAGGGAGTTGAACACTGGAGAAAGTATAAAACAGTCAAAAAGAGACCAGCCACTGTCTCCTAGACCACAGGGATAGCTGAAATCATAACCCAACCCAAGACCTAGATCCATACAGTCCATTCAGGATCAATTCCTTTTCTTTCCTTTTCATCTGTGACCTGACCTGAAGACCAAGATTTCCATTACTGATCTGTCTGGATTCAACATCAAATTTATTTATTTTACCCACCTTTTTTCTCAAACAATTCTACTTCATCAGCATAGTTGCTGGCTCTTAGAAAAAGAGTAATAAAATTAAAATTCAGGAAAGAGGCCCCTTAATTTCATCAGCAAGAATGGGAAAAAAGGGGTATTTTGGAACTCAATGGTTATTATATGTTGAAATCATTGGTTTTTATTCTATATTGTGGCCACTGGTTTGCTCTTTCTGCCTACCTTTTGATCAATTTTTTCCTTTGAACCAACTCTTGTAGACTAATCCAGCTCTGCTTCTGAAAAAACCCAAGATTGATCAAACCAGAAACATCAAAACATGGAAGGAGTTTGGTTTCAATTTCAGTGATTTTGTAGGAGGAATTTGTTAAATTGAGGAATTGATTATACTGAAAACTGGGAACTGAATAGAAAATGACAATCAAAAAAAGACATGAGATGAGGATAGTTGAGAAACAAAGACAAACATTGGGCACATGGCAATTATGGGGTTGAGGTATTGATGTCAAGAATTCAGTTGAGGCTCTGTGAGGAACCAAGGAGACGAGAATGAAAGAGTTGTGTGAAGAATAAAACCATTCAATATGAAGAAAGAAAAATAAGAACAGAAAAGAGGAAGATCTCATTGGGCACACAGGCTAGGAGACAGACGAGGAGGGTTAAATGAGTCAGATGAGAAAAGAACAGGACAGGGAGATGAGATTGGAAGAGGAAGTTTGAGTGAGGTGGAGATCAGATGAGATGGTTGAAGTCATGATGTGAGGAAGAAAGAGTTGTCAAGGATGGAAGTGGTGGTGATTGGAGAAGATCATCCATCTGAGATGAGTTGTTGGGGTGAACAATCTCATGAGAAGGTCTACTAGAATTTGAAGTATCTACACTGCTCCCCTATTTGATAAAGACCCGCGCCTGCATGCCTAGTGGAGTGCCCTCATAGCTTAACACCCCACCATGCCCGGAGAGATATTGCTCTTGTAAATACAAGATGAGATAACAAATAAAACAAACAAAAAGAAAGAGAGGAAAAGAAAGATCACGCATTGACTGATGAAATGAAAGGAAAGAGCAGAGAGATGCTTTGGACGGAGGCTGCCTTTTTCAAAGAATATGCAATCATGTGAGCGGACTTCACAAGACTGATTTTGATCCGTTGAGCTTGAAGTTCATCTCTCATCCCTTTTGTCTTCAAATCCAAGTGTCTGGTTTTTGAATTAGACCCAAACTTGCGAATTTTATTGTTGAGTCCACTGTTGTCAATGTTGAGGGGAATCTCTGTCAGTGTGAGGCCAAAATTGTCTTTCACTAGCGCCTTAATCCATGTAGCTTTGTGATAAGATTCCACTAGGGCGTTCAACTCTGCATCTGTGGACGACCAGGTGATGTTCCGTTGTTTACAACTATTCCAGGATACCAGGCTGCCAAATACCGTGCACAAGTAGCCAGTTTGTGACTTCCATGTATTGGGATTGTCTGCCCAGGATGCATCAGAGTAAACTTCCAGAGGGTTAGCATGAGAGATGTGCTTGAGTTTGAGCTTGTAATGTTGAGTCAATTTCAGATATTTCCAAGTTTTCTTCAATTCATTCCAGTGCGTGATTCCAGGTTTGACATTGAAATGCGCCAGACTTGAGACCGCAAAGCTAACGTCAGGTCTGGTGTAGCAAGCTATGTGATTTAACAGTCCTATCGCAGATTGATAATTGATGTTGAGTGCCCGAAATTTTGAGTGTTCATCATTGGTTGCCAGTTTGAGTTGGAGGTTGCGTGTGAGAGGAGTAGATGAATCCCTGGATTCCGCTAGTCCCAATTTGTCAAGCCCGTGCTGGATGTGGTTTGGTTGACTGAGAAGTATCCTGTCCCCCTCCACTTCTATCTTCATCCCAAGAATAGTATTTGGGTCCTGGCACGTTGACCCTTTGAATTTTTCTTTAAACTTTTGCTCAAAGTCTTGACCATTGCCCACCAGGATTAAGTTGTCTACATGAAAAAATAACCGCGACTTACCATCCTTCAACAAATAAGGGCAGGGATTGCATGATGATTTGTAGAATCCAACCTCCTTGAACCATTCCGTCAAGGTTTCATACCAATTTTTGGGGGATTGCTTCAATCCATACAGCAATTTCTTGAGTTTGAGGAATTTGGAGGGCTGGTTGGAACCTTTGGGAGTTCTAATAATCACATCTTCTTCTATTGGTGAGTGCAGGAATGCGCTTTTGACATTGAATTTGCGAATCTTCTGCGCGGACCTCAGAGCATATACCAGTAACAAGCGGAGCGTAGATGGTTTACCTGTTGGGGAGAAGGTTTTGAAGTAGTTGATTCCCTCAACTTTATTGAAGCCCTGGACACACAACCTTGCCTTGAGCTTAACCGGATCCCCGTGGCAATTTTCTTTGATTTTGAAGATCCAGGTCATCCAAAGGGGGTTAACTGGTTCAGGTCCTTCGTATTCTTCCCACACATCAAGGGATTCAATTGAAGTGAGTTCACCCTCCAACGCCTCAATCCACCTTTGGCTTTCTTTGCACCGCACAGCCTCTTTGTAGGTTTTTGGTTCATAATAATGGAAAAATCCGTAACGTTGCGGAGGTTTAATATTGCGTTGATCTCTAAGAGTTCTCGCCGGCTGCGTTGCTGGAGTCATTGCAGGTGGCTGAGGTGGCTGCACTGTGCCGGTTGACAATGTAATCTGAGAGTCTGACTCCGCATCCTTGGAGTCCAATGATTCTTTGTTTGATGTTGGGTTGGTTTTGGGGTCCAAGTTGGAATCGTTTATAGACCCGTCTCTGTACTCAGTGAAAGCCAGAGTGTTTCTCTGAAGATTTTCCTCCTGGAAAATCTCCTGATGGTGGTCTTTACTTGGTTCCTTGGACTGATTTCCTTCTAACCAGTCGTCAGACGGTAATGACAGAATTGAATTTTGAGGCATTGGCATTTTCAAAAATTGTACTTGCTTTGAGCAAATGATAGAGTGGGATTTAGTAAGAATGCGGTAGGAACGGAAGATAGGGTTGAAGCCTACTAATATTCCCTCATCTCCTTTCTCCTTGAACTTGAGTCCTTGCATTCGCTGATTTAACAGGTAGACGCATGGACTTCCAATTGGTTTGAGGTATGATGGCGGTAAGGTATATCCGTGTATTTGAGTCCACGGTGAGTCTGAATGATTGTCCCTAGGTATGTGATTGAGCATTAGAGCGCTAGATTTGATTACCTCGTGCCATAGATTTGCCGGTATGAGAGCTTCCTTAAGAATAGTCCTAGTTGATTCTAAGATTGTCCTATTTGCTCTTTCCGCCTTACCATTGTGCTTGGGGTGGTACGGTTCTGAGACAACTTGGCCAATGTGATTCTTGTCATAGAATGCCTGTAGTTTCTGATTGACAAATTCCGACCTGCCGTTGGAGCAAACTTGTGATGGAAAATACCCTCATTGCCTATGTTCTTTTTTGATCAGGTTGATAATCATTTCTGCCGTTTCCTCCTTGGAGTGTAGCGGAAAGGCGCCAATGTATCCCATTGCATTGTTGACCAGGGTCAGTATGAACCGGTGACCGCCTTTGGATTGAGGTTTGAGCGGCCCCATGAGATCCAGATGAATACAGTTGAATGATTTTGATGCTTTGGGAGAGGTCCCTTTGAACGTAAACTTTGTTATCTTACTCTTGACACAGTGGATACACTCAAAATTATCCTTTACATCAGCCGGGATGTGTTTTGTGGCATTTTTTAATCTGGAAATGGAGGCGTGGCCGTAATTGTGGTGGATCTCCATGAGTTCCTCATCAGCTGTCGACGTAAAATTGGCTGAATGACTATTTTGGAGCACTCGCTTGAACTTTGGCGTCTCTAGTGTGTATAAGTTATCAATAATCTTCCCCCAAGACTCTAGATCCATCCTTAGCAATGAAGAATTGATCTTTTCTTGCCTGCAAAGCACATCCCAATTTGTTGAGAGCCCCTGCACTAATGAGATTGATGACCAAATTCGGGACGTAAAGCACATTTGACAGGTCTAGAGTGAAGCCATCCCATACAAGTCGCGCAGTACCCTTGCCCTTGATCTCAAATTCCGTGCCCTCCTTACCGGTTTTAATTGATTGCGTATTGCACGGAGCCATATCAATGAAGTATTGGCTATCATTTATCATGTGAGTTGATGCTCCACTATTGAGAATAAAGCAAGATTTAGGATCTCCGTGATTGATCCACATAGAGAGTAGGGCAAGGTAGTGAGCGACAGGATTGGACTTGGGCTGCATCTTCCTAGATTTCCATTTAGCTTGGTCTTCTTGCCACCAGTCGGGGGCTACTTCCGGGTGTAGATGCCAGCAGTTCTCTGCGGAGTGATGCTTATCCTGTCTGGGATTATGGAATCCTTCAGTGCATCTTTTTTGTTCTGCTGACTTGTTGGAAGTGTTTGAGGTGTTAGTTTTTGAGTTGATCAAGGCCACTCCAGCCTGCAATGCTTGATTTCCCCACGTAGTCTGAGCTCTAGATTTGTTATTTAATTGCGTTAAATGATTTAGTACGTAATCAATGGACAACTCTTTGTCTGTGTGTATTATCTGACGTTTGATATCTTTCATTGATTTGGGAAACTTGAAAAGAAGATGGTAGGCAAGAATGTCATTAGGTAGGATAATGCCGACTTCTGAAATCTTCTTCAGACACACTTTTGCCTTGGTGATGAATTCATTGATCTGATCTGGTGCAAATGTCAAGTAAAGGAATTCATTGAAGATTCAAACTTGGTTCAACGCTTGTAGTGAGGCATATTTATTGATAATGGCCTTCCACAAAATTTTGGCAGAGTTCTTGTTTTCCGGTGTGACAATGTTATCATGGGTAGAAGGTTAGAGTCTTGAGATGATGAGTAGTTTGATTTTGTCATTGAAATCTGAGTCCAGAACAGATGAGTTGTCATTAATGGCTATTGAGAATCCACGAGTGTCTAAGATGGCGTCTATCTTATCCTTCCAAACGCCATAGTTGTCCTCGTTGAGTCTAGGAATAGTATTGAGAGCTGTTTTCAACATTGCTTGTCTGAATCCCTCAGACATTGAGCCAGCCATTTTTTACCAGTTATTTGATGATTTGAGAGATTCAAGAGAGCCTTTTGGATTTTGAACGTTTTAAATTGAGGAATTGATTATACTGAAAACTGGGAACTGAAGAGACAATGACAATCAACAAAAGAAATGAGATGAGGATAGTTGAGAAACAAAGACAAACATTGGGCACATGGCAATTATGTGGTTGAGGTATTGAGGTCAAGAATTCAGTTGAGGCTCTGTGAGGAACCAAGGAGATGAGAATGAAAGATTTGTGTGAAGAATAAAACCATTCAATATGAAGAAAGAAAAATAAGAACAGAAAAGAGGAAGATCTCACCGGGCACACAGGCGAGGAGACAGATGAGGAGGGTTAAATGAGTCAGATGAGAAAAGAACAGGACAGGGAGATGAGATTGGAAGAGGAAGTTTGAGTGAGGTGGAGATCAGATGAGATTGTTGAAGTCATGATGTGAGGAAGAAAGAGTTGTCAAGGATGGAAGTGGTGGTGATTGGAGAAGATCATCCATCTGAGATGAGTCGTCCGGGTGAACAATCTCATGAGGACTATATGGAACCAACTGCCTAAGCCCCCAAAAATAACACTGAATGAATTATTATAATACATACAGAAATACAGAAATAATAAATTAAAATAAAAATTAAGAAATAAAAACTTAACCTTTAATAAATCTAAAAATATTATTAAAGAAATGGATTTTTGGTGCCAATATAGGTAGGGTCACTCACTGGCACCACCCCCAAAATTTTACTCTTTCAGGTAGAACCATGGTTCACCTGTGTACCCTCCCATCACATCCGCAGGTATGGGTTTCTGATCAAAAATTGGGTCAGAAACCCATAATTATGTCTATTTTAGTAGCTACGGATGAAAACAGGTTTTGTACATAGCCTCACGCGCAGCGGCATACCCTCCAAAACCGTGCAAAGGAGCTAAGGCATGCGCCAGCCCCACAAGCAGTCAAGCAACTACCTTGTGAAAGCCTGAGGTAATTTCTAGTCAGCAACTACCGCGCATTGCAGTTGCTACCAACTCCCACGGAATGTTGAGTGACTAAAATGTGAGGCAGTTGCTACCAACTCCTGCAGGTAGTTGAGTGACTACTGCATGCGGCATTTGCTACCTGTTTCCAGCCCTGCAATTAGTCAAGCAACTACCTTTTGTGGGCCCCTAGCAACCGGCTGGGCCATCAGGCAAGGCAAGCAGCTGGCTCACTGGACAGCCCCCCCCCCTCTCCCAAAACGGAAAAAGGCTGTATGGTAGCACCTATACATCCTACAGCCCTGTTCCACACCAAATGGGGCCCAAAGAGCGCCACCATGTGGTGGGGAATAGTATTAAAACAGATAAACCAACAAAAAATCCAGAAAAATGGGCCCTGCACCCTTTTTAAAACTATATCAAAGGTTGTCAGGGCCCCTGTAAAAGGGGCTGTACGGTATTTTTGGAGCCAAAAGGGTACATTTTAGTTACTTTAACACCCTTAGAGTGTTTACTAAGTATAAACAGAGACCTAGCTACGTGCTAGATGGCTCAAAATGTACCAAAAACCCATACCACAGCCCCTTGTGTCCCTGGTAACTAAAACTGTACTTCACTAATCATTACTAGGAGTGTACTGTCCAATTAAGGGACTTTAAAACGCTCCAATATGGACAAAAGAGCCTCAGACTCAAAATATTCTGGCAGAATGGGGTCCCCAGAGCATTTGTTCAGACCCCTGGTTTCAGGAAGCCATGACTTGAATTTAAAAGGGAAATATTAAATTCACGGCTCATCAAGTTGTGTACACAACTCTGTACACAACTTTTTGAGTTGTAAACATGGCTCAATGGGGTGTGTGGCACCCTAAACAACTCAAATTATCCATAGACCACTCTCTCCATAATCTTTCCAAAGCAAAGTACATAACCACAATGGATATGTTGAAAGGCTTCCATCAGATACCCATTGAAGCTAACAGCAGGAAGTATATGAGGATTATCTGTCACTTGGGCATCTATGAGTACCTAAGAATTTGTTTTGGGAAAAGAATGCTCCATCCCATTTTCAGAGGATAATGGTCACAGTCTTTGGAACTTTTATCTGGCAAGGTTGGATGATGGTTTACATTGATGACATTATCATTTACTTGGATGATTTTAAGACTCACCTAGATAAGATAGGTCTGGTGCTGACAACCCTAGAAGATTTTTGACTAAAGATATCTATGAAGAAAAGCAACTTTGGTTATTATGAACTAAAAGCCTTGGGACACATAGTCTCAGGACTATCTTTAGAAGTAGATCAGAACAAGGTTTGTGCCGTAATTAATAGTCCAATGCCTCAAAATAAGACTGAATTACTCTCATTTGTCTGTTTCTGTAGTTATTATTGGCAGTTTATACCCAACTTTGTTACCATAGATAAAAACTTGTATGATATATGTAAAAAGACTTTTATATTTGAAATGAATCATGAGAGAGTGCAGAGCTATGAAACTTTGAAGAAGGCCATGACCACCGCCCCTGTCCTAACTCAACCTGACTACTCTATGCCTTTCAGATTATATATTTATGCCTGTCTTGATGGACTAGGAGCTGCTCTTCACCAATCCAAAGTAGAGAATGATTTCCCGGTGTAATAAGCTATCATTTTAATATCTAGACAGATTAAAGATACAGAGAAAAGATATGGAGCAAGCCAGATGGAATGCCTAGCGTTGGTCTGGTCCTTAGAAAAACTTCACTATTACCTAGAAGGAAGTAACTTTGAAGTGATAAACAACTGAACGGCAGTAGGGACGCTCATGAACATGAAAACCCCTAACCACCGCATGCTTAGATGAAAAATAGCTATACAGAAGTATAGAGGACAGATGACAATCATGCACAAACCTGGATCCAAAAACCAGAATGCAGATTGACTCTGTAGATGGGCTCTCCCTAATGACCCTAGTAACCCTGCATATGACCCAGATGAGAATGACATCTTCCCAATCTTAGGGATCTATGTTTTTGATCTAGAACTAGCTTTCTTTGATTCCATCCAAGAGAGCTATGACCCAGAGCATCTCAAGTTACTAGAGATTGTGAAGAGCAAGAATACCTCTAATGAGTTAATACAGAGTCTACAAAAGGAACTCTCCTTTCCTTATAAGGAATGGAGATTCTCAATCTTAGATCTTCTGTTATACTTCCATCATAAACAATCTAGTGTGATAGTTCTCAACTCAAAAACCCACATTAAAACTATACTGCACGAATTCCATGATAACTGCACCTCATGTCACTTCTCAAGAGATAGGACTATTGACAAGGTCAAGCAGACAGCCTGGTGGTTTGAATGGAGAGAGAAAACCACTGACTACGTCAAGTCTTGTGAAAACTGTCAGATAACTAACAAACAAACAGGAAAGAGATTTTTTCTTCTTCAAAAGATATCAGAACCTACCAATAGATGGGAAATAATAAACTTGGACTTTGTCACTGTTTTAATGCCAGGGGGACCATAATCCTATAACTCTGTGGTAGTGATTGTAGACAGATTCTCCAGAAGAGAAAAATTAATACCTAATCACAAATATGAGACAGCTATGGAAGTGGCTCTGCTGTTCTGGAACAGATTCATGGCTGAATTAGGTATCCCTAAAATTATAATCAGCAACAGAGACTCAAAGTTTACTTCTGAATTTTGGAGGAACCTTAATGATATGTTGGGAAAAAAATTATATTTACTCCGCAGCTCACACCCCTAATGTCAGCCTCCTGGATGCCAAGACCCTTGCTATCCTTTAGCTACCAGAGGTGATAGAATAAATAATATATATATTATATAATAAATGCAGAAAAAATCCATAAAATATTTGGATTAAGCTTATTGCAAGGTTAAGTGATTTGGTTATGGTTTATTTCTTTGAATCAATATGAATAAATTGATTATTAAATATTTTTATAGAGGGGCCACAATTATATTGGCAATCTTTAACACCTCTCTTCAGGGATTTCAGTATGAAAACACATAGTCCTGGTTACTTTGGGCTCTTTGGTTTAAAGGATATTTTACCCAAAGATAATATGTATATAAAATACACAGTGTAGTGGCAGGGCATTGTAGACAAGCTGCCACGAAAGAGAAAGGATAATAAAACTCACTTGTATATTATTAAATCCTTTGAGTATCTGTTTGAGCCGTGCACTGATGGGTTAAACCTGTATACTGGGGTTATAAGGTTCTTCAGCAGTTTTAATTGATATAAAAGAGGTTGAGGACAGACATTATTGATCAGACTTAGCCATAAATCACTTACTTATCTCTTATAAGTAATTGATTAACTTGGCACATTGTTTGGATATAAATATAACTGGGTCTCTCCCCATCAATATCCTCAAAAGAGCTCTTTATTTATAGCTTTTGTAGTCCCAACATTGTCCTTCTGAGGGTTGTAGGTGCTCAAAGGGACAAACACTAAGGCTAGAAGGGTAACCAGGGGTAGCCTGTCATGTGTTCTTGGTGCTATAGCACGGGTAGCATCTAATTCCTCAGGTTATGGAAATTATTCTACTTTATAATAGACATTACAATATGTGAAGAACACTAATCTGTCCCATATATGTATTATTTAATGAATTATCCTCAGTATATGTTCCCAGTATTTTAATAACTATATAAATAGACATTTCTACGGACATCTTGATTTCAGCTATATTCTCATTATGTATTATATATCTGGAGTAAAAGTCATGATATTGATTTTACTCCTTATTTTTGAGTTCCAGTTGGTTTACTAAGATAATTACTTAAAAAAATAATTCATGGGAATTCATGTAATATTTTTCCATCATTGGTTTTTTTAGTATGTCAAGAAACTATTGATGTCTAGAAATTTTCATAAAAGTATATTAAAGTATTTTAATATATTTTTGGAAGTTGTCATTGTCTTATTTTCGACATTCTTGGTACTTTGAATTATATTAAATAAAAATACCTATAAGGATTATTTAAGTATTTTTATATAATATTATGTATTTTTAGACTATCTACTATCCGCGGGAACATTTATTACATATGTATAATGTTCCCGTGTGGGTTGTAGCATGTTTACGTGGTACCTGAGCCTCTCAGGCCGCCTGTCCCTCTGTCAACCCATAGTCCCACAGCTGCATACTTGTCAGAGGCCCAGGGCTGCGTACAGGACCTTGACGGAGTGACAGGGCTGTATCTCAGCCGCGCGCGGATGCATTGGCTGCCGCGGCTGTGTGTGGGAATTGTGACAAAACACATTTCCGTCCGTAACTCCTAAAATATACACAACACCTCAATTCTGACTGAATTCTAGGTGTGAAAACTATACGTGACAATGTGTGTGAAATCTTTAATTGACCAAAAACTCAATAGTGGAGCCGTAGTATTTTGGTCTTTCTTTCCTTAATTATTTAAAAATATAAGGAGTTGGATTTCAAGGGTGGGGTCAGTGAGTGACCCTACCTAATTTTGGGTGGAAAATCCATTTCTGTAATAATATTAATGGTTTTCCTACCCCTTCTTAGGTTAATTATATTATTATTATTTTTATGTTATTTTTGTTACTTTTGCAGCTTGCTCTGCAATAGTAGCAAGCTGACACCTAAATTGATTGGCTGGCTGAGCGCATGATCAAAAATTTGGAAGACATGCTAAGAAGTTTTTTCTCCTTTGTTTTAGAGCTTAAAAACCACAATGGGTACAAGCATGACTGGGTAAGCCTCCTGACAACCCTAGAAATAGCTTAAAACAGCAGTATGCACTTGACTATTCAAGAAGTTCCTTATATTCTAGAGAGATGATGGGTACCTAGGATGCCTAAAGAGATTTTCAACCAAAAACTTGTCAATTTACGCCCAACAGCCCTGGACTTCAAGAAAATGTTGGAAAAAGCCAATCATCATGCCCAAGAATGTGTTCAGAGAGCTGTTGAGTATAATAAAGTTAGGTGGGACAAAAGCCACAAGGAACCTTACTTTAAAGTAGTGGACAAGTTCTTAATTTCCATGGTGAACTTCAAAAAGCTAGGAGGCAATAAGAAACTGAAACAAGTCTTTGTAGGCCCTTTCTGCATAAAAATTCTCCATGGAAATAATGCGGTTGAATTTACCCTCAGTGAGTAATTGTCCAAGAAAAACCCAGTTTTTCCGGTTAGTCTTATTAAACACTATAACCCTACAGAAGCGGAAGAACCAACTGCCCAAAATATTCCCTTATAAATCCCACAGGAAGGGTGCAAGAGCAAAGCAAGCAAAATCCTTAAAGAAAATGAGTAAAGAGTCAATGGAAAGGATTTCAGGCTGTAACTTGTCAGATACAGAGGAGAATCAGCAGAAAAGGATGAGTGGCTACCAGAAAGAGACATACCATATTGCCTCATCCTTCTGAGGAATTTCAGAGCTGCAAAATGGAAAGATTAAATTCTCCACCCAAGAACCTTTTTTTTACCTGTTGCCCCTCCCAAAACTTCTTTTGGGTACACCAATCTTGAAAGGGGGGAATTTCAGCTGGCTACTAGTAAGAACCAGCTGACTAAAGCCCCCAAAAATAAAACTGAATGAATAATAATAATAATAAATACAGAAATACAGAAATAATCAATCAAAATAAAAATTAAAAAATAAAACCTTAACCTGTAATAAATCTAAAAATATTATGAAAGAAATGTATTTGTGGTGCCAATTGGGGAGGGCCACCCACTGGCACCACCCCCAAAAGTTGACTCCTTCAGGTAGAACCATGGTTCACCTGTGTACCCTCCAATCAAATCTGCAAGTATGGGTTTCTGACCAAAAATTGGGTCAGAAACCCATAATTAAGTCTAGTTTAGGAGCTAAAAACAAAAACCAGGTTTTTTCCATAGCCCCGCGCGCAGCCGCATACCTTCCGCAACCACGCAAAGTGTCAGCTTGCTAATATTGCAGAGAAAGCTGCAACAATAACAGAAATAAAATAAAAATAATAATAATAAAGTCAACCTAAGAAGGGGTAGGAAAACAATAAATATTATTGCCAAAATAGATTTTCCACCCAAAATTAGGTAGGGTCACTCACTGACCCCACCCTTCAAATCCAACTCCTTATATTTTTAAATAATTCAGGAAAGAAAGACCAAAATACCACAGCACCACTATTGAACTTTTTGGACAATTAAATATTTCACACGTATTTTCATGTATAAGATTCACACCTAAACTTCAGTCAGAATTGAGGTTTTGTGTATATTTTAGGAGTTACAGACGGAAATGTGTTCTGTCACAATTCCTGCATGCAGCCGCAGCAGCCAATGCACCCGCGCGCGAGTAAGATACAGACCTGTCACTTCTTCAAAGTGGTGTACGCAGCCCCAGCCCTCTGACAAGTATGCAGCCGCGGGACTACAGGTTGACAAAGTGACAGGCAGCCAGAGAAACTTAGGTACCGTGTAACATGCTACAACCAACAGGGGAACATTCTACATATTTAATAAATGTTCCAGTGGATATTAGATAGTCTAAAAGTAAATAAAATTATATAAAAATACTTAAATAACCCTGATACGTATTTTTTATTAAATATAATTCAAAGTACCCAGAATGTCAAAAATAAGACAATTACAACTTCTAAAAATATATTAAAATACTTTAATATACTATTATGAAAAGTTCTAGAAATAAATTTTGTTCGAAATACTAAGAAAACTAATGACGTAAAAATATTACATGAATTCTCATGACTTATATTTTTAATTAATTATTTTAGTAAATCAATTGAAATTCAAAAATAAGGATCAAAATTAATATCATTACTTTACTCCAATTATTTAACACATAATGAGAACTCAGCTGACATCAGAATTTCCATAGAAATGTCTATTAAAATAATTTTGAGGTTACTGGGAACATTTACTAAGGATAATTAATTAAATAATACATAAAAAGGACATATTAGTGTCATTCACACGTCCAAATATCAATTATAAATTAGAATAATTCCCATACCCTGAGGAATTAGATGCTACCCGTGTTACAGCACCAAGAAAACGTGACAGGCTACCACTTTTTACCCTGCTAGCCTCATTTTCCGTCCCTTTGAGCCCCTGTACCCCTCAGAAGGACAATATTGGGACTCCAAAAGCTATAAATAAAGAGCTCTTTTGAGGATATTGATTGGCAGGCAGCCAGTTATGTTTATATCCAGACACCGTGCCAAGGTAATCAAATACTTATAGGAGATGAGTGAGTGATTTTTGGCTTGGTCTGATCAATAATATCCATCCTCAAACTGTTTTTATCTATTTAAACTGCTGAACAACCTTATAACCCCAGTATACAGGTTTAACCCATCAGTACACGCCTCAAAAAGATACCCAAAGGATTTAATAATATACCAGTGAGTTTTATTATCCGTTCTCTGTCGTGGAAGCTTGGTTACAAAGCCCTGCCACTCCACCGTGTATTTTATATACATATTATCTTTGGGCAAAATATCCTTTAAAATAAAGCGCCCAAAGTAACTAGGATAACGTGTTTCATACTGAAATCCCTGAAGAGAGGTTTTAAAGATCCCCAATATAATTGTGCCCCCTCTATAAAAATATTTAATAATCAATTTATCTATATTGATTTATAAAAACAAAACATAACCAAACCAATTAACCTTGCAATAAACTTAATCCAAATATTTTACGGATTTTTGCTGCATTTATTAAACAATATATTTATTATTTATTCTATCACCTCTGGTAGCTAAAGGATAGCAGGGGTCTTGGCATCCAGAAGGCTGACAATTGGGGGTCTGGCTGGAAATATTCCATTTTATTATATTCAATACCTTGGATCAGACATTTCACAAAAAATTAAATCAAAGATAAATTTATCTGACTTTTTAACCATGATTTATTTTTAAATTCTTTTGCAGTGGATTCAAAAACCAATGCAGAATTAATAATCTATTATTTAAATCTTTTAAAGATAAAGAAAGACGAATATATTAAAAATTATAAAACTACTGGTTGGAAAGCTTTAACTCAAGCTGAGCAACTTAATATCTCTTCTGCACTTAAACACTTAGATCAACTCCTTGAACAAGAAGATCTTGAGAGGCTTATCAACTTCCTGGACCTATTAAGGAAACATCAAGCTTGGAAGAAATACTTTATAAATTACTTTTTTAAATATAAAAGTAATTATTCAACTTGTATTACCATATTATTTTTTAATAATATTAATATATTTTATTGACCAATAAAATAACCTTTTAACATCAGTGAACCCTCCTATACCAGAAACCACCACCACTGAAATTGATTTCTTGGATCAAGAAGTCCCAGATATTTCTGGACGCCCTGAAAATATTGATTGGACGGGTGAAGACCTCATTGGAACACACCAAGACCCCATAGGATTACCTACTAACGACCAATTTAATCCCAATAAAGTCTTGGTACCTTTGAATATCAACCTAAGTGAGTTTAAAATAAAACTTATTTTTACGGATTTTTTCTGTAGAAAGAAAAATACTTATAAACACTTTATAAAAATATGAATAGACATAACACAAGAGGCTCAGGGAGAATTCCCTCCTATGGATATTTGCCAGGAGCCCCCATTAACCATGAGACCACCAATAATGACAACCATGAGGGGACTGGAACCCATGAATCAAATGTTGATGGACAAGGAACAGCCCCAAGTACTTCTTCCCTCCCCAAACCTAGAGCTGGAGAAGGTAGCAGAATTAAGCCACCCCCCATTACAAGAAGATTCCCTGCAGCCACCCCAGCAGAATCTGTCCAAGGAAGCCAGGATCAAATACTTAGTCAGAGAGCACCTGAAATATTGGGAAGAGTTCAAAGAAGCCCAAGCCAAAGAGGACATGGTATCTATGAAAAAGATAATCTCCCAGGCAAAAGCTACCCAGATAGCTCTTCAGAAAATGATTCCAAAGAAAGAGGTAGAATCCTACATAGAAAAGTGGAATCCTTGGGATCAATTTGCCCAACTGAAAGGCAAAGGATCAGGAAAGAAGAGATCCTCTTCCCATCCAAAGCCAAAGGGAAAGAAGGATTGGGATCAGATAATATCCCTAGCTCAAAAATGGAAAAAGGTTTACAAAAATTAGTCTCTAATTTTGAGCCCAAACAAACTTCTGATGTATTTACTCCCTTTTCTAATGATATGCTTCATAATTTCAAAATTATTTGTGTAAATTTGGACGGTGTTAACCCAAATGGATAAATTTACCTCAGTACTGGCCAAATTGATTAATAACCAAACAAAGATGGTAGGAATGGAAGATATCAGAGAACACACATAACAGGTATTGGAGACAATTAATCAAGGTACAATCAGACAGACTCAAACAATTGAGAATATTTTATCAGGTATCCAAGAAGATTTTATTATGTCTTTCCAACCCTTAAAAGAAGAATTGTTAAACACTACTAACAGCTCCATTTTATCCATTAGTGAGGAATTGGAGCTGCTTAATAATAAAGTGGACCTGCAACTTAATCTGATCAAGAATGATCTTAGAGACTTAAAAGTCCGTCTGACCAACCCCTTTGGGAGTACCACAGGGGAACAAAAACCTCCCAGACAAACAACTACTCCTTATGCACCACCCTTACTAGGAATGCATAGGAGTGACACCTTCAGGCCTAGTCCTACCCCTGAGATGGAGCAAGCCCTCAAACTGTTACCCCCTATTTCTGAATGGCTCAAGTTCTCCGGTGAAGGGGAATACAATAATATAAATTTTATTAAATTTATTGACTACACTATTAACTCTTATGACTTACCAGAAGCTATAGCTGTAGCAGGCTGCCCAGATTATTTGAAGGAGTAGCTTTGGAGGGGTTTATCAGTAAAAGAGAAGAAGTAGGATCCTTACCATGGAATTCTTGGAAACTTCTAATTAAAGAAAAATTTAGTTCTAGAATGTGGAAAAGAAAAATAATGAAAAATTTTGAAAATTCCTCATTTGGCCCCTCCAAGAATAAGCCTCAAAAATGGTGCTTCTTTATCCAAATATTTTACATATTTTTGCTGCATTTATTAAATAATATATTTTTTATTTATTCTATCACCTCTGGTAGCTAAATGATTGCAAGGGTCTTGGCATCCAGGAGGCTGACACAAAGGTGCTACAGCACTCACTGTCCCCGCAAGCAGTCAAGCAAATACACACATGGCAGTTGCTAACAACTTCCCTGGGTAGTCTAGCAACTGCTGCGCGCGGCGGTGGCTACCTTACACCAGCCCCCCAAGTAGTCCACCAACATCCTTGCACGGGCCCCTAGCAACCAGCCGGGCCATTGTGCAAGGCAACCAGCCATCTCACTGGACAGCCCCTCTGTCAGCCTCCTGGATGCCAAGACCCTTGCTATCCTTTAGCTACCAGAGGTGATAGAATAAATAATAAATGCAGCAAAAATCCGTAAAATATTTGGATTAAGCTTATTGCAAGGTTAATTGGTTTGGTTATAGTTTATTGTTATAAATCAATATGAATAAATTGATGATTAAAAATTTTTATAGAGGGGGCAAAATTCTATTGGGGATCTTTAAAACCTCTCTTCAAGGATTTCAGTATGAAAACACGTAGTTCTGGTTACTTTGGGCTCTTTAGTTTAAAGGATATTTTACCCAAAGATAATATGTATATAAAATACACGGTGGAGTGGCAGGGCCTTGCAACCAATTGGCCACAAAAGAGAATGGATAATAAAACTCACTGGTATATTATTAAATCCTTTGGTTATCTGTTTGGGATGTGCACTGATGGGTTAAACCTGTATACTGGGGTTATAAGGTTGTTCAGCAGTTTTAATTGATAAAAAAGAGGTTTAGGACGGATATTATTGATCAGACCTAGCCATAAATCACTTAGTTATCTCTTATAAGTACTTGATTACCTTGGAAATTTGTCTGGATATAAATATAACTGGGTCTCTGCCCATCAATATCCTCATAAGAGCTCTTTATTTATACCTTTTGGATTCCCAATACTATCCTTCTGAGGGGTACAGGGGCTCAAAGGGACGGACACTAAGGCTAGCAGGGTAACCAGCGGTATCCTGTCACGTGTTCTTGGTGCTATAGCACGGGTAGCATCTCATTCCTCAGGGTATAGGAATTATTCTACTTTATAATAGATATTAGGACATGTGAATAACCCTAATATGTCCTATTTATGAATTATTTAATTAGTTATCCTTAGTAAATGTTCCCAGTAATTTAATAATTATTTAAATAGACATTTTTACGGACATCCTGATGTCAGTTAAGTTCTCATTATGTATCAAATAACTGGATTAAAGTCATGATATTGATTTTACTCCTTATTTTTGAATTTCAATTGATTTACTAAAATAATTACTTAAAAATATAAGTCATGAAAATTCATGTGATACTTTTACATCATTAGTTTTCTTAGTATGTCACAAAGATATTGATGTCTAGAAATTATCATAAAAATATATTGAAGTTTTTTAATATATTTTTAGAAGTTGTCATTGTCTTATTTTCGACATTCTTGGTACTTTGAATTATATTTAATAAAAAATATTTATAAGGGTTATTCAAGTACTTTTAAATAATATTATGTATTTTTAGACTATCTACTATCCACAGGAAAGTTTATTACATATGTAGAATGTTCCCGTGTGGGTTGTAGCATGTTTACGCAGTACCTAAGCCTCTCAGGCAGCCTGTCACTCTGTCAACCCATAGTCCTGCGGCTATGTACTTGTCAGAGGCCCGGAGCTGCATACACAACCTTGATGGAGTGACAGGGATGTATCTCAGCCGCACACGGGTGCATTGGCTGCCGGGGCTGCATGTGGGAATTGTGACAAAACACATTTCCATCCATAACTCCTAAAATATACACAACACCTCAATTCTGACTGAATTTTAGGTGTGAAACCTATACGTGACGATACGTGTGAAATATTTAATTGACCAAAAGCTCAATAGTGGAGCCGTAGTATTTTGGTCTTTCTTTCCTTAATTATTTAAAAATATAAGGAGTTGGATTTCAAGGGTGGGGTCAGTGAGTGACCCTTCCTAATTTTGGGTGGAGAATCCATTTCTGTAATAATATTTATGGTTTTCCTACTCCTTTTTAGGTTAACTATATTATTATTATTTTTATTTTATTTTTGTTAATTTTGCAGCTTGCTCTGCAATAGTAGCAAGCTGACACCCCCTCCCCCAAAACAGAAATGGGCTGTAGGGTACCACCTATACACCCTACAGCCCTGTTCCACACCACATGGGGCCCAAAGAGCGCCAACATGTGGTGGGGAATAGTATGAAAACATTTAAACCAACAAATAATCCGGAAAAATGAGCCCTGCACCCTTTTTAAAACTATATCAAAGGTTGTCAGGGCCCCTGTAAAAGGGCCAGTACGGTAGGTTTGGAGCCAAAAGGGTACATATTGGTTACTTTAACACCCTGAGAGTGTGTACTAAGGATGAAAAGAGGCCTAGCTTTGTGCTAGATGGCTTACAAGCTACCAAAAACTCATACAACACCCTCTTGTGTCCCTGGTAACTAAGACTGTGCGTAACTAATCATTACTTGGAGTGTACTGTCCCATTCAGTGACTGTAAAACACCCCAATATGGACAAAGGAGCCTCAGACTCAAATCAGTCTTGCAAAATGTGGTCCCCAGAGCATGTGTTTAAACCCCTGGCATCAGGACGCCAAGAATTATATCTAAAAATATCAATTGAATACTACTTCTTTGCTAGATACAATGAGGTCATTAAGGGTACAGAAATGTGTATCAAGCCTCAAGCATGATGACATAGGGCTTCCTGTACCTCTGTAATGACCAGAGCAGGTCTACAAAAACACACTGATGGCCCCCTGGCATTTGCACTAGCCTGGGTCACCCTCCTTTTGCTGGTAAAAAGACTGTACCATGAGGGAACCCAAACAATATAAATAAAGGCTCTTCCCCCAGCCATTTCTAACTCATTCATCCAGTGATATAGTCATTATTGCTTTTGATATTTTTTTCCTCAAGCCATCAAACCCTTAAAACAAATAAGTGTGCCATCCTGGACCACTTTCTGATAAAATTATAAACAAAAATCTTGAATCCTTACTTCTTGGCCAAAATCAACACCCAACCATTCAGCCTGCCTCAGCACCAGCTTCCAGAACCCTGAATCCCTGCATGTTGGTCCATCCATCAAGCATAAGTCCAGATCCAGAGCTAGTAAGTGGTCCTGCTGACTTATACTCTTTTTGTAGGTTCTGCATAACCCAAACCCCAAGGAAATTACACACACTCTTCTTGAAAGGATTCCTTGTAAACCCCACAGGCACCACAAATGCACCTATATTGTCCCAACAACCCCATTAAGGTCTTGGCCCCTCCTTTTAAGTTTATTTTTATAAATATATAAATAAATTTAACCCTTTTAGCCAAAATATATCTCTGGCATTTTTTTAACAGTTTTACTCTAAACTTTCCATCACCTCTAGTAGCTAGAAGGAGCTAGGTCCTTGGCATCTAGTAGGCTGACAGTCTTGGTGCCACCTTTGATATAGAACCACAGGACAGTGCTGCAGGATCCAAGTGGGACCAAACCAGCAGCGCGGTTCCCGCTGGTATTCAACTGTCTGAGCAAGAAGATGTTGCAACAACCCTGACTGTGACTCATGGGCAGGCACGCCCCGCTGGTGAATCAACTTCAGGGGCAATTTTACATTGCCAAGATGCCAGCCTTGGGTCACTGACCAGCCAACTGGCAAATTGATGCATGGGTTGATTGATTGACCATTGGCCATTCCAATTGTCAAGATTCCAGGCAGTCAACACGCAGGATGTTGAATTGACCCTTGTTGTCAGCTCCGTGGTCCTCAGAGCATCCACAATCATTGCTTGATAACTCCTTGTTAGCTAAGCCCTTGCTAGTGCAAAAAAATAGTAAGTAAGGGCTTTAGCAACTGTGAGGTGCAATTGGGGTTGCTAAGCCCACTTGCCAGGTAGCTAACAAGGGTTGACCTGCAATTGTCCACCCCTTGACAACCGCTTGCCACCACCAGTCAACAGGAATATTGGAGGGGGAGGGGCAAGAGGTAGGGGAAGGGGATATGGGACTAACCTTGGGTGGATACTCTGATGGTTGGACCTTGATGATGATGGATGGACAATGGTGATGGACGGGTGGATGTGGTGGAGTTATGGAGGGTGCTGTAAATCATGGCAAGGGTCGGGGTTAGCAAGCTCCATAAGTTTTTGTAACTTTGTCGATTTTGGACCGAACTTATGGAGCTCGCTGCGTAGCGATGTCCTATTTAGGACACGATTGCGGCCTGTGCTCGGTGTAACTTTGTCGATTTTGGGCCGAACTTATGGAGCTCGCTGCGTAGCGATGTCCTATTTAGGACACGATTGCGGCCTGTGCTCGGTAAACTTCGCTTATAACGAGCGGGTTTACCGAGACGATTGTGGATGCTCTCAACCGCCCAAAGTGAACCCGTGGTGTAGGTGAGTTGAAGAATTTCAAACCCGGCCATGAGTGGGTCTTACTCTCTGGAAAAAAAGATGGCTACCAAGTGAACCTCAAACAATTTGGACGCCAGACGTGTCGGTGCTTTTAGAATTTTGGAACTAGTCGGTTCTCATACTGCCAAGCTCCTTCTTTATCCTCCTTTCCATAAATCACACCCTGCTTTCGATACAAATCTTCTAGGCCCATACTTTGCGAGACTTTTGACTGAATGAGAACCATATTTGTCAAGTATTCTCCCCGAAAGATACTCAGAGAATAATCATGGAAATTTTCCATCACTAAAATTTTTCTCTGAAAGACTAAAACGTTTTATCTGATTGTACAAGCCTCAGTATTGTTTCATCACTCAGTCGAACCCAGTAGCCCCAGTCATTAAACTCAAGCCTTGTATTATAAAACCCGAAGAGCGTGACAGGAGCTTCGCCAAAGCCCCGGGCTTCGCTCCAGCAATTGGACTCCGGACGCCTGACTCCATAAGGCTACAATACAGATGACAATTTCTGAAACCCGGAAGGCCTGTAGGGATGTCAGTGGGACCGACCAAATCGCGCTATCGAAGCAAGTTCGGCCCGATTTTTAGGCTTGGACTTGGTTCGAGCACACCGGACGACGCCACCGCCCTGGATCCAGGTCGAATTATAACATCGGGTTCACTTGACTGCCTGCGCGACCTGGATTTACCCCACGCCCCTTCCCCATTCAAGACTTCTTGCATCCGTCACATCTCGCTCTCATGCGATCAAACTATTCTACGATGCGGCCCACAGCTTGTGCATGCATTTTCAGCTTCGTATTGGGAATGGTGGACTTGAGCTTTCAAAGCCCAGCGTTCTTCATTGGAGGATCGAGTGCTGCTGCCGATGCTGCAAGGGCAGCCGAGGCCACGCCATTGCTCTGGACGCCACCAAAGGATGCACAGGTCTTGAACGATCTCGAAAACTACAGGTTGGCCATCTACTCATCCAAACCTGAGGTTCCGCCGAATCCCAAACGCAAGTGGAGCCTCCTTCCTACGAGCTCTGGATCAAAAAGTGAGTAGAAAAACTCCTCCTGACTAGCGCTGGGAACTCGTGACTATCCCACGAGTTTCACACCCTTTGACGCACCTGCCTGTTGACTTGCCGGTTCTCAAATTTAAATGCACTGGTACTAACAAAGATCTTCCGCACCTAGAATATGCAATGCTGCCGGAGCCGCCGACATTACCAGACGAAAGTCAGTTCTACCTTCTCTTCTTTTTGATTTGAACCACCCAAATGATTCTAAGACTTCTTTCGATTTCGTGCCAACCATCTCTTTCTTTTCTTTTCTTCTTTCTTTCCTTCTTTCATTTCTTTTTTCTTTTTTCTTTTTCTTTTTCTTTTTGTTTTTTTTTGGCGGGGGGGGGGCTATCAGTCGTTCAGCATTTTGAGTTAGGTAAACCAATTCCTCTTTTTCCGCATTTTCAAATTTATTCCTTTGGAATCCACTTCGCTTGTGAGGCTAAGCTAGAATACTGATCCCCTCCAGACCCATCGAGCTTGGACGTAAAGCGACTCACCAACGACCAGAAAATCTTTTATCGAGAGGCTGTGCCCAAAGTCACTTTATCTCAAAAAACGGATCATCTAGTGGACTTGGCTGTCGAAAAAATGATGCGGAATCCCAACCTAAATGAGAGAGTAGCTTTCCAGTGGCTTCAGCTTTTTGCAATGATAAGATTCAAATCGAAAACCCCCATCCTGTATGGTCTCTACAACCTTCGAGTAAAGTATACTTCAGATCAGGTCATGCTTCCAATCATAAACATCTTGATGAGACTGGTGAAGGAGGAACCAGTTCCTTACCGGGGAATGTTGCATGAGACATGGTCGCAAGGTGCGTAAACTCTTTTTTTTCTCAGATTTCTATCGCCTAATGACACTTGCAACCTTCGATTTTCGTGCAAATCTCATGTCATCCGCCAGAAATACTCAATCCACAAGCCGGTTTTAGCAAAGGACTAAGTGCGTAAAATCAAACAAGTTGGAATCCTTCACAAGCTCTCCATTTTTATCATTGTCTTACGATGGGTTTTCTTGGCTTTTTTCGGTTCTCCTTTCGCTACTCGAAACAAAAAATCCGAATCATCACACAGGAAACATGAAAAGTCTGACAGAAAATACGAATAATGACCCTACATTAAAAGCCGCCCTTGGCGATGACTTAGGTCATTACTCAAAAGCTCTACAGGAACTCAGCACTCAATTTCTCACGTTTTCCTCGCAAAAGAGAGTGGCCACATTGGCGGTTTTCAACTCTTTGACGAATTTGAAGAAATTACCCGATTGGGCCCGATTGGCCCAAGAACAATTTCAAGTGCTCCTCCAAAATGATCAAACTGTTTTTTACGAACATGAAATAGAGTTATTGAGACATATTTCGTGGGAATGATAACTAGAATCGATTTCCCGAGTCCGAGTCGTATGAACCAAAACCATTTTTCATTTTCCATCGGATGCCGAGGACTTACTCGAAATTTGATATCCTTGTTCAGAAGCGACGCAATGACTCGGCGCTGCGCCCCACAATCGGGGACGAGAGGAGGATATCCAAAAGGGATTGAGGTTGAAAATCATGACCTCGGATTTGCACGCGCACTAGGTCCATGCTTAATATGAGGCGTCAGTTTTTCCGTTTACCTTTTCCTCATCTCATTATCCCCCTGATCATTGCTCATCTTTACCATCTAGTTGGTCTCTTACCTCTTGCTGTACTATTGTCATTTGTATCTTGTCCGTCTCACAAAACCTTATCTTGTCTGAGGTCAAAAAAACTATACAAACCACCATTCTACAATCATTTCTCTTAAAACCTTTTCCCTTTATCTGTATGGTTTTGTACCAATCAGCCTCACTTTGAATTTAATTTCACATTTCCCCCACAATTTCTTCTTCCCCTACTGTTACCAAGCTCATTCTTTGTCTTGTTTTCTGTCTCAAACCCACTGTTTGTTCTCTCAGATGCCCTTCTGGTCCCTATTCAAACCACCATCATTTATGTCTGTTAATCATTCTCACATCTTCCAGTGAGCCTTGTGGTTCTTATGTCTATGGAATAAGATAACCTTGGGAATCTCTCTTGAAAAACCTGTTCCTAGGAGTGAAGGATAAGAAAAAATAATTTTTAAAATCATCAAGGTTTAGAAAGCCTCTGTCAAATTGATCCAATTTGATTTGATGAAGCTATGAATTTCTAAATTGAAAAAAAGAAAAAGAAAAGACAAATGAAAAATGAAAAAACAAAAATCAAAATGAAAAATTAAAAATGGAAAAAAGAAAAAAGAAAAGAGAGAAAAGAGAAAATAACAAAGAAGAAAGAAAAGAAAAAGAAGAAAAGAAAAAAAGAAAAAAAGAAAAAAAGAAAAAAAGAAAAAAAGAAAAAAAGAAAAAAAAAGAACAAAAGAAAAAAAGAAAAAAAGAAAAAAAGAAAAAAAGAAAAAAAGGAAAAAAGGAAAAAAGGAAAAAAGGAAAAAAAGAAAAAAGGAAAAAAAGAAAAAAGGAAAAAAAGAAAAAAGGAAAAAAGGAAAAAAGGAAAAATGAAAAAATGAAAAAATGAAAAAAGGAAAAAAGGAAAAAAGGAAAAAAGAAAAAAAGAAAAAAAGAAAAAAAGAAAAAAAGAAAAAAAGAGAGGGTAATGTTAAATTCATAGCTCATTGAGCCTTGTACATAACTCTGTACACGGCTCTTTGAGTTGTGTACAAAATACTGTACACGGCTCTTTGAGTTGTGTACACAACTCTGTACACGGCTCTTTGAGTTTTGTACACAACTCTGTACACAACTCTTTGAGTTATGTACACAACTCTGTACACAGCTCTTTGAGTTTTGTACATGACTCAATGGGCCGTGTGGCACCCTACACAACTCAAATTAGCCGTGTGGCATGCTACACAACTCAAATGAGCCGTGTGGCATGCTACACAGCTCAAATGGGCTGTGTGGCATGCTACACAACTCAAATGGCTGTGTAGCATGCTACACATCCCATTTGAGTTTTACCGCACGCTAAACAACTAAAATCAAGTTGTGTAGCCTCCACTAAATCATAAATAATTAATAATAAATAATAAATTATAAGCTATAAATCATAAAAAATAAAAAATAAATAATAAAAAAATGAACAATAAATAATAAATAATAGGGTGTATCAAAGTTAACCAAATCCGCCCTTTCAAACCCGCCATTAAAAATCAAAAAAATCCACTTATTTCAAATCATACTTGTCAAAGTTAACATGAAATAAGTGGGTTTTTTCGAATAAATTATTTAAAGGCTTGCGCAACCTGTCCAGGTCATCCACCCCTGGCTAACCACCTTCTTCTACCTCCAACCTCCTTGCAAATTTTTGAAAAGTTGAAGAAAGACTATATTGCCATGAGGGATGAAAAGGTAATGGTAGGCTATGGAGGAGCCTGATGAGGAGGAATAATAAGGCTACAAAGAGCCAGTAGAGAGGGGATAATTCTTGTATAGTCAAGAGGAACTGATCTGATGAGGAGGAAGGGGCACTCTGGTTTTGTTGACTGGTAATCAGATGAGTTTTATTCCTGGTCCAAGGGGAGGACCAGTATTTAAGCACAACTGGAGAACCCCAAAGGGTGCCTAGGTTAGCAGGGTTAAAACAACTAGAGAGCCCCCAGAAGGGGCCTGAGACAATAATAATAGGATAATAAAAGCAGTAAGATAGATCTAAGGCTGACTAAATTGGTCAGTTACAAAATATGAACAGAAAAATGACAACACACCACCTTAACTGACAAATTTAGGAACCAATTTTAGACCAATCAACATTTCAGAGATTCATGAGAATATGAGAAAAGAACATGCAAATGAGAGATATGAGTTTTGAGAAAGGATGAAAAGACATCACCTTGTCAGCATATGAGATGGGGAATGAAAGCCTATTTTAAGAGGAGCAACTAGGACCTCAGGCATAGTTGCCTAGCATGATGAAAGCCTATTTTAAGAGGAGCAACAAGGACCTCAGGCATAGTTGCCTAGCATGATATGGGAGGAATTATATTACTATTTTAAGAGGAGAAACAAGGACCTCAGGCATAGCTGCCTAGCATGATGGGGAGGATGATATGATGATAATGATGATAGATGAGGGTAATGGTAATGGTAAAGCTAATGATGATGTGATGGTGATGGTGATGGTGATGGTGATGGTGATGGTGATGGTGATGGTGATGGTGATGGTGATGGTGATGGTGATGGTGATGGTGATGATGATGAAATGTATTGGTAGTAGTTTTTGAATAATGGTGGGTGATGATTGTCTTGAATTATAATGAGTGTGATTGTCAGAGTATTGCCTCTATTGCTATAGTAGCTGTGGCAGATACCTGCAAAAAAATAATAACAATTGCCAAATATCAGTTTTAATGATTACACTGATAATATCAATAAAAAAACTCAACTGATAGTAATTTATCAGGAGTAAAAAAGCCACAACTTGAACCTCTAAAGAGATAAGGGGCCTAGCTTTAATAAATAAAGCTCAAAGGATACTTGCTTACACAAGGAAGCTCACACCCTTTATGATAGCCTAAAAAGGACTATAACTCCAATAGGACCTTGGAATCAAAATTGAAGTTGATTGTTTGATTGATAATATAATAAGATGTTGAATAAAAAGGCCCCAGTCAATCCTCTTGGTGGACTAAGTTGGTTGGGCTTGTTAATATGCACTATCTGGTTTATGAAATACAATGAGGAATAGGTCTTGTAGGGACAAGACCCTCCTCTTTTATATTGCAAGAGTCCTCAGGGGGAATCAGGTCATCATCATGGGAGTACACCACTGTCCTAGATTTCGTCTCAAGTGGCTCAGAGCCGCAAGCAATCATCACCAATATATAATAACATTTACATACTCATTGGGGTCTATTTTCAAGGTAAGGTTGTAATTTATTTACTCAGAAGTTTAAAGTGATGGGGGGAATCACCCCAGTCACTTATTCTCCTTCAAGAGGACGCTCTCAAGGCTTCAGAATCCATTTACTTACCCTCTAACTGTCTGTTGATCCATAAGAGCATGTGTTCAAAGAATTACAACCATATTATTAGATATTCTTAATCCACATAGATATGTATACTCTGGGTAAGTATTCCCACAGAGTTTATCTGCACCAGGGGAGTTTCCTAGCTTCTGATTGTACGCCTTTCCAGCATGATTAACTTCTTGAAAGTTATCTACAAGCTGGAAGGAGAGTTCTTAGAAAATAATTTACAATTCACCTAAAAATCTGGGTTATGGTAGATAAGGATTATTACAGAATATAGTTTCCACAGAGGGAAATCTTTAAGGAAATTGATTTTACATCCAATTGGACGCTTCCAGAGGATTGTAATCTAGAGTAAACTTATAAGATCTCCCATAAACTATAATATAAACCTTCAAGGTTTTATGGGATGATTTCTAATATTAAGACACACTATAAAAATATGATTATATGAAACTTTATATGTCAAAAATATGGATATTTAATGGACTAATGGAGCTTGAACACACTACCTAGGTACTCCGAAGGGTACTAAGACATTCCTTAACCACTATACTACCAAGACTTGTGAGTTGGGCAGCCTATAGGACACCAATACATGTCTCATGGCTGACAGTGATTGTAGTAATGAAAGAGGGTGGATAATAGAAAGGTATATACAGATAGTATTGAACAAAAGAATGGGAGGATTCCAACACACCAGCCTGTTCAATACTAGATGGGAGGAATGTTAATGTGTTGTTGGAGTTGAATTGAATGTTGTTGATGGTGTTGAGAGTTGATTGTTGATATTGTTGATGGTTGAAGTGATGGTTGAATTGGATGGATGGTGGAGGTTTGGAGGAGTAATTTATGGGATGATTGATTTGGATGTTGATGGAGATTTGATGGCAAAGGATGATGGAGGTATTGATGATGTAGCAGGTGGAGCGGAGGAGATGGATGGGAGCAAGCAAGCGGTTGAGATGGAGCGGAGCAAGCGAGTGGTGATGTAGCGTGTGGAGCGGATGAGATGGAGGAGAGCAAGTGAGAGGTTGAGATGGAGCAATGGGAGAATGGTTTGGTGATGTAACAGGTGGAGCAGAGGAGATGGATGGGAGTGAGCAAGCGGTTGAGATGGAGCAATGGAGCAATATGGGGATGAGAAGCAACGAGCAAGATTGAGAGGTGGAAGAGCGAGGTTGCAAGGGAGGAAGCGAGCAATGGAGCAATGTGGTGATGTAGCACATGAAGCGGAGGAGATGGATGGTAGCAAGAAAGTGGTTGAGATGGAGCAATGAAAAGGATGAAAAGCGGAAGGACGGGCCAAACAAATGGACCACCCTAAGAATTATGGCTGTAGATTGATGAGTTGAAGAGATGAGCAATTGGTGGAAGAGATGGTGGAAGAAGTTGATATCAAGAGTTCTGAGTGGCATAGAAAGTTGGAGAAAATGAACAGGGACCTAGGTTGCAAGAAGTTGAAGAGCAGGCGGGGAGCAATGAGGCCGCCATCAAGGCAGCAAGAGGGGGAATTTTGAAGCAAGCGAGGTCGCGTTCAAGGTGCAAGCAAGATGGGGTGATAATGGGGGCAATCTCACTTTGTAATACTACAAGTGCCTTTTGGACTTGACGAGACTCCAAGAGTTCTAGGTATTTTTCCTGTATCACCAAGAATCTGGCAAGCTTCAAGGCTTGTGCTTCCACACCAAACAGACTCTTGGCAATGCCATGATTGTGGAGATTGTGCTTGTAGTGACTCTGAGGTATTGAATAGGCTTTGGATTTGATCCAATTGGGCTGATTGCAGTACTTGATATATTCCCGCTTGAGAAGCTCATCAACCTCTTGCCAATTTCTGTTGAGATCTTAATAGACTCACACATCATCTCAATTGCTTCTGCACTGTGAAGAGACCCCCGGGGGGGCTCCGGGGATGGTTTCTATTTCTTTTCTTTCCTATCTATCTCTTCCGTTGTGTCTCTTTGAGTGGGTTTCTCAGTTTTCTTTTTTTCTTTGGTCCGCTTCTGATTTTTATCTTTTCTGTTCTTCCCCAATCATCCGCTCATACACTGTTACTTCTCCTTGTCGAATCTCTTCACGTCTACATCCTTCTCTTCAACGAATCTCCTCGAATTGTCTCTCATAAATCTTACCTCAACCTATATCGTGATCTCTGCCTGGTAAGACAACTCAATATCTATCACTCATCAATCTCAAGGATCTGATGACGCTTCCACAGACCTGCTCCTTATAGTCTATCTACCTATACTCAACATGTCCTTCTTGTCCTGATTAACTCAAATCTCTATTCTGTCTGGTTGTGCTGTTGGTATCCTTTTCTTCTTTTTGATCATTCTTCTTAGCTATGTTTTCTTCTTTTGAATTCTGACTCTAACCCTGAAATATAGTCTGTTGGTTTAGTCCTCAAGCTCATCATCTGAATCTCCATCACGGTTAAAAGCCAAAGCTTCTCCTGAACAATCAAAATTCCCAAGATGACCAAACCAACAGGAGCCACCGATTACTTTCATCAAGTCGCTTTAAAAGCAGCAGTCAACGCCATACCTCTCCTCAACAACAAAAATTACTCCATATGGAGGGACAAAATGCTGATGCTTTTTGACCTCAAGGACGTCAAGGACGCTATCACGAGTAACACGGGTCAAATGTCTATGAAGCAGGATCGAGATATTAGGGCCGTTCTCCTCTCAAAATTGGACATTACTACACACGCCAATGTGGTTAACTCGACGAATTTCAATTCATCCAAACTTCTTTGGGCTGAAATAACTTGTTGGTTTGCTTCATCTGAAACTGCCAATTGTGCTAGGATCTTCAATCATTTTCTCCACATTACTTTCAACAATCACGCCATCAAAGATTTTGTTACGTATACCAGGAAGGCCCTCACAAGGATGTATGATGTAGGAATAGAACTACCTAAAGATGTCCTCGCGTATCTAGTCTTATTCAAATTTCCCTCTAGTCTCAAGAATCTCAAGCAACAGATAATGCACGTGGAGAAGCTCATAACGATCGAGGTTGTATACAACCATTTAATTCAATATGATAACAAACAAAAGGCTCAGCTAAAAGCCTCCAAAACCACGTCCACTCTATCTCTAGTAACAACAAGACCTCAAAATAATTGCAAAGATAAGAGGGTGAAGATGAGGTGCAAGGAAGGATATCATGACCCCAACGCTCCTCACTCTGAATCCTCTTGCTTTCATCTACACCCTCAAATCGCGCCCAGTTGGTGGATAGAACAGCAAAATGAATGGAAGAATAAAAACAAGAAGTCTCAACCGACCATCAATTATCACGCTCTCTTGACCTTATGGATTAATGCAGATAACACCCCAAATCTTCTACTTGATTCTGGCGCTAACATCCATGTCTTCAACAATCCTCAATACTTCACCAATCTCAAACTCCAAGATGAAAATGAAGTGATCAAAACAGGAAAGCTCAAAGCTAACCTGAAGATTGCGGGAAGTGGTATGGTCAGATTAGAATGGAAGAATTCTATTATCTCATTGGAAGACTGCGTATTTGTCCCCGATATTGTAATCAACCTCATTAGCCCCGGTCTCCTAGCCAAGAAGGGTTGCTGTCTAACTCAAAACAATGACGAGTTCTCCATCAAAAAAAATGGGTCAGTCGTTCTCAGTGGGTTAATCCGTGATAATCTATTTGTAATTGAGAAACCAACGGCCATTGGATCAAACAATGTGATTAATCACACCTCTCAATCCACTCGAGATCCTCCTTCTACGTCCCTATCCCTGATGGACATCCACAAGACTTATGGTCACGCCTCAGTTTCCACTCTTTGTCCAATCTTGAAAGATCTCTTTGCTCGAGAAGACTTGAATCAATTTCAATGTGACGCTTGTGCACAAAGCAAGATCACTCAATCTTCTTTTCCTTCTGTTTTGACAAGATCTAATCTCCCACTTGAACGAATCCACCTCGACCTGGTCGGACCCATCACTCCCCAATCCAAATCTGGCCATCGATACATGCTAACGCTAGTAGAAAACTATTCTGGATACCTTGCTGCATTTCCCTTACACTCTAAAGAAAAAACTCCCAAGACCATAATCAACGTACTGGAGGTTGAATTCAAGAGACTCAAATATTTTCCATCTGAAATCTATTCTGACAAAGGCTCCAAGTTCACCAACGCCACACTCAAGGAATTCGCCAAAATCAAACACATCAAGCTACTCACTTCTGAACCCTATCACTCCCAACACAACGGCCGTGCCGAAAGAGCAAATCAAACAATTGTTGAATCAGCCAGATCCACATTTTCCTCCTCTCGAATACCAAAAAATTATTGGCATATTATCACAAGAAGCTGCTGCTTCATGCTTAATCAGATACCTAGAGAAGGTAATCTACTCTCTCCTTGGGAGCTGATGTTTGGTAAGAAGCTTCCCACTAACTATTTGAGACCTGTAGGTTCTCCTCTGATCTATCTGGCAAATCGTATGCAAAAAGGCCGCAAGTTTGATGAAAAGGGACATGAGGGGATACTAGTTGGGTTCAATCCAACCTTCCACTCTTATATTGTTCTTAACTCATCAGGTTCTGTTTTTGAAACAAAGCACGTCACGTTTCTCAAGGCTCATACAAACCATTTTCCCCTTCTGGAGATCGTTGGGACTGATATCTTCTCTCAATCGTGTCAAGACTCAAACAAATTGGATTTTTCCTCTCCTGATAAATAATTCACGGCTAGGGATCCCAATTGCGAATCCTCAGACTCTGACTCTCCTCTCAACGACTCTATCTCCCTCAATTCTGATTCTTCCGGCCCTCAACCTGAACCTCCTTGGATCCCATCTCCCATTCCTGCTAATCCAGAATTCTATCAACGACCAAAACGAGAGACCCGGAAACCTCAACGTTATGGTTTCCACAATTACTATGAACCTCCTTTGTACAAGGCCGCTTGCAAATGCCCTGAATGGCCTAAGTGGGATAAAGCGTCTAAAGAGGAATTGGAATCCATCAAATCGCAAGAAGTGTGGGAGGAATATTATGGAATGCCCGACAACATCCTAAAAACCACGTGGGTCTTCAAGGTAAAGGAAAACTGCCATGGCAAGCCGGTGAAATATAAAGCAAGACTGTGCGTACAAGGGTTTGACCAAGTTCTGGGCGTTGACTACGATGAGACATGGGCACCCACCGGCAAGCTTGGTTCTTTACGAATTGCTCTTCTATATGGCTTAAATGGGAAGATGACCTTTACTCAATTCGACGTTAAGGGCGCCTTTCTCCATGCGCCTCTAAATGAAACTGTCATTATCCGAACACCTGAAGGTTCTCTCAGAAAATCCCCCTACCTCAAATTAAAAAAATCTTTATACGGCCTCAAAAAATCCCCAAAGAATTGGTACAAAACACTGACCTGTTGGATCAAAGCTCAGGGGTTCCAAGAATCTAGCAGCAATCCTTGTTTGTATATCAATACCAAATCAAAGGAGATTCTCTACTTCCATGTGGATGATCTCATCCATGTGGGAAGGAGCAAAACTTTCAAAATCCACTTTCTAGAAAGATTCAAAAACTCTTCTTGCCACCCGCAAAATACGATCCTCGGAATGTTGATGGAGATTGATAATTATCAAATACTGCTTAGTCAACCTAACCACATCAATCGTGGTCTGGAAGAATTGGGTCTCGCGGACTGTAGGGACACTCACTCTCCTCTTACTCAAAATCTCCACCTAGAACCAGCCTCTGATGAAGACCACAAAGAATTCTCAAAACTCAATATCAACTTTTGTTCAGTCACGGGACTTCTCAACCATCTCGCTCAATACACTCGTCCCGACATCGCCTACTCTGTCTCAAATCTTGCTAGGTTTAATGCCAAACCTGGCATGTCCCATTGGAGAGAAGCTTGTAAGGTCTGGAAATACCTCAAGACCACTAAACATCTTAAACTTACCCTCAGCCACAAATCCAAAGAAGAGATGATCTCTGGTTACAGCGACGCGACGTGGGGAGATGATCCGTCCTCTAGGAAGTCTCAAACAGGTTTTATCATATTCCACTATGGTAGTCCAGTAGTGTGGAATTCATCAAGACAACGAAATGTTACATACTCATCGACGGAATCTGAGCTCAATGCTCTTCTTGATTGCTTTCTTGAACTCAAGTGGATCACCCAATTAATAAGTGAAATTTATCAATCCTCAACAATCAAGCCTACCATCTACATAGACAACAAAGGATTTGACGACAAGATTAAAAATTTCGCATCCCATTCTAAATCTTGCCATATTGACATCAAGACAAAAGGTCTAAGAGAAGGTTATAATAAATCTAAGTACAAGTTATCACTCATTTCGACCGATGCGATGATTGCCGACTCTTTGACTAAGGCCTCCAGCCGTGGTTCTCTCCAACTTCTCCAAAAATCCATCTTTGCCAATGATTAGCAAACTCCTTCTTCAATTCTCTTCTCCCTTTGTTGTCCTACCAGTCACAAGGGGTGTTGAGATCTTAATAGACTCACACATCATCTCAATTGCTTCCGCACTGTGAGGAGACCCCCGGGGGGGCTCCGGGGATGGTTTCTATTTCTTTTCTTTCCTATCTATCTCTTCCGTTGTGTCTCTTTGAGTGGTTTTCTCAGTTTTCTTTTTTTCTTTGGTCCGCTTCTGATTTTTATCTTTTCTGTTCTTCCCCAATCATCCGCTCATACACTGTTACTTCTCCTTGTCGAATCTCTTCACGTCTACATCCTTCTCTTCAACAAATCTCCTCGAATCATCTCTCATAAATCTTAACTCAACCTATATTGTGATCTCTGCCTGGTAAGACAACTCAATATCTATCACTCATCAATCTCGAGGATCTGATGACGCTTCCACAGACCTGCTCCTTATAGTCTATCTACCTATACTCAAAATGTCCTTCTCGTCCTGATTAACTCAAATCTCTATTCTGTCTGGTTGTGCTTTTGGTATCCTTTTCTTCTTTTTGATCATTCTTCTTAGCTATGTTTTCTTCTTTTGAATTCTGACTCTAACCCTGAAATATAGTCTGTTGGTTTAGTCCTCAAGCTCATCATCTGAATCTCCATCAATTTCCAGTCAAAATGTTTTGCCTGAACAACGTGATTTTGGGACTCGGATCAAGTGTGAATCCAGACTTGAATTCTAACGTCCTTGTGGCCGCTGGATAACCAATCTCCTTGAGGCTTTGCAAGAGTAACCTGACAATCTCCCCTCCTTTGATATCTGATATGGTGGGCCAGCGAAGACTTTGGGGACAAATGTGAGCGGATGGTTTGAGCAAGTTTGACGGATTGAGATTGGTAGGGGCAAACGTTTGCTGTGGCGGAATGAGACAAGATTTGTTGGATGGCGGTAGAGGAGCAAGGGCATTCAAACCCTCAGAGAATTTCTTGAGCAAGCTCTTGAAACTCTGAGAGGGTGAGGTCAAGCAGGGATGAAGCTTGGGTGATATGGATGGGGATTGGAGACAATGGCTTGGGGCAAGGGGCAATGGTGAGGAGGAGAAGGATGGATTGAGTAATGGGAGGTGGTAGTTCCTTGAACCAGTGCCCAACATCTTGTTGTCCTCGTCCTCCTCTTTGTCCAAGTAGAGATGAGGTTGGTTGGACAAGACCGTTCCAGAGAGCTCGCCATTGTGCCCGCCAGAGTGCATGTCAACCGAGTACCGCACCCGTTTGGGGGGCCAATTGGAATCAATCTTGGGACAAGGATGGGAGGTGGATTGAGTGGGATGGGGAGAGGACTGCCTGGAGGTCTAGTGGGATGGAATTGAGGATGAAATATCTTGTTCAAAGAGGCAATTGATGAATGATGAGGATTTGAGCAATTGATGAGATGCAATTTGTGATGGAATCATGTAGGAGAGGATGATAGGAGAAAGTTGAAGGAGAGCAGGATAGTAGAGGAATTGGATCCAGGATGGCCACAGTCCGGTGGGATGAGACTATTTGAGAATCAGTGAGAGTTGGGAGAGTGCTCAAATTGGAGGAGGACTGATAGGACAAGGTTAAACGGAGATGGAGAGGCGTATAGGACTGATAAGATTGGAGGAAAAGCAACCAGTTGGAACAATGAATTTGACCGGATGGCTTGGTTGGATGAGTTTTGGCTTTTAACCGTGAAAATTTGAAGAAATACTATATTGCCATGAGGGATGAAAAGGTAATGGTAGGCTATGGAGGAGCCGAATGAGGAGGAATAATAAGGCTACAAAGAGCCAATAGAGAGGGGATAATTCTTGTATAGTCAAGAGAAACTGATCTGATGAGGAGGAAGGGGCACTCCGGTTTTGTTAACTGGTAATCAGATGAGTTTTATTCCTGGTCCAAGGTGAGGACCAGTATTTAAGCACAATTGGAGAACCCCAAAGGGGGCCTAGGGTAGCAGGGTTAAAACAACTAGAGAGCACCCAGAAGGGGCCTGAGACAATAATAATAGGATAATAAAAGCAGTAAGATGAATCTAAGGCTGACTAAATTTGTCAGTTACAAAATATGAACAGAAAAATGACAACAATTTTTTTACCTCCAGCCTCATCATAAAAAGATTCACCACTCTCATCACCACTCTCATCAATTTATCACCCTCATCACTTGACCACTCACCACTTTATCACTCTCATTGCTTCATTGATTCATTGCTCTCATTGCTTCATCTCTCTCATTGCTTCATTGCTCTCATCACTCTACCTCCAACAAGAAATTGTAACTCCAACCTCATCCAAAGAATCCAATCATAGTTTTATTGCTCTTGTTGCTTTATTGCTCTCATCACTTCATATCTCTCATCACTTTATCTCTTTTTTCACTATATCCCTCTCATCGCCTTATTGCCCTTACTCTTTTGAAATTGCCCCTCAGAAAACCTCCCCCTGCAATTCCACACAAAAGTCCAACACACCAAAGCAAGCATTGCCAAGGAACTCCACAAAAAACAATAATCCCCAATCAGCTTCCAAGGGCTCAACTCAGCTCAAGAGAGCTGATCACATCATCCTGGTCAACTGGCTCAAAATTCCCTCCAACTATGATGTCTTCTTTGGATCAGACAATGAAACACGTGTTGGGCAACCTCCATCCTCTAAGGTCAATGGTTATCTCCTCACGTCCAGTAAACTCAAGAACAAAACAAAAGGTTGGCTGGATCTGTCATCCAAACAGATTAGGGAGCAATTAAAAAATTATTGAGCCAAGTACAAAAAGGACCACTCCATGTCAGTCTCCACTGGCTTTGGTATTCCTGACTCTAACAAAGCCAAGGGAATCAAATCTGAGGTTGAGAATATGGACTCCATTTGTCCTTTTTATATTCAAATGGATGAATTCTTTGGAAAGAAGGCCAACATCACCCCTTTAGCTGATTTTGATGCCCAAAAATCCACTTCAGTCAACACTGAGTACTTGGCTGGTGTCAGGGATTTAACCTCTATTGCTATACCTAGCCGTGGTTAAACCTGCAAAAGAATAAAGTCAAACCAATATTTAAATTAGTTTTGACTTATATATTCCAAACAGCAACTTTAAAAGTTTACAGACTCGAATAATACCAAGGTATTATGAGTAAATAGCCACACCTTAAACCTTTATAATAGGTAAGGGGCCTTAGTCTTAAAGGATTAAGACCAAAAGGAGATTTGCTTATAAATAAGCTCACACCCTTTAAAGAGTAACACACAGGGGTTACTTATTCAAGTGAGACCTTCCACTCGAAATTGGTGTTGCCAGATAGTTTATTGATTGAATTTAATACCAAAGTTTATAGCCCCAGTCAATCTTCTTTTTGAGATTAAGGTTAATGGGCTTGTTAACTCTTGCTTGTATTCTTGTTCAAATAATAATATATAATGGATGATGAAAGGGCTATAGGGTAAAGACCCTGCTCTTTTAAGGTAACAGGAGCCCTCAGGGGACTCTAGTAATCACCAGGGGAGTGTCAGGCTCTCCTTGGTTTCGTCCTTAAAGGCCCAAGACATCATTACATCATTCTCAATGGGTAATGAAGAACTAGTACCCATTGGGAAGGATTTTCAAGGTAAAGTTTTCATTTTACTTACTAAAAGGTTACTTACTGGGTCTTAGGACTTATACATCACTCAGATGGACGGTATAGAAGCCTTAAATTCCATCATAATGATTATTTATATTTATTTAATGTAGCTTAATACCTTGGCAAATAATTTAATTTTAATTATAAGTATCTTAGCTCATACTATACACATAGAGTATGTATACTCTTTGCAATGTTTATTAAAAGGTTTAAAGCCTACAGATGAACTCTGAGCCCTCTGAGTGAACACACTCAAGGCTCAGTGAAGTATATTAAAGCATTATTACATCCAAAAGGGGATAGTATTAATTAATTTATAATTATACTATACCTATAAGGGGTATATACTCTTGGCAGTGCTACTAGAAGGTTCATAGCTTACAATTAAGTTCTAAAGCCTCTGAGTGAACGCTCTCAAGGCTCAGTAAGGTGTATTAAGTGTACAGAGGGAGTATTACTTATAATTACATCCCAAAGAAGATAATTACATCCCAAAGAAGGATAATGTGTAATTAATTTATACAGTATAGAGAGTATGGGTTAATATGATTACTGTAACTCCTTCCCAAAGAGAGGAAACACTTTGGGAACTTCTATATCGATAATTGGGACGCATCTGAGTCCTCATAACTTAATTTAAAGTTATATTGGATCCCCTTCTTGATAATATAAATTATCAAGGTTTTAATTCCATAATCCATACTCATAAAAACATACTTATAAAACATTATATAATATTATTAAGATTTACTATATAATTACAAAACTATTCAACATTTTCATTATTGTCTCCCTTGTGGTTTGAACCAGTGACCTTGGTATCAGATACTGGGAAGTGAGCCTAGTACTTAGCCACTATACCAGCAGGACATATGAGTTTCCAGACATTTGGACAAGTCTAACTGTCTCGTGGCTGACACTCCCTACCACCAAAAGAAAATTACTCTTCAGAGGAATTTTTAGCTCTCTTAGATGCTCTATATCTCCTCAATACAATATCAGAGTTTTTAATGTCTTTAGCTTCCAACCATAAGTCACTATCAGCTAATTTATTCTTAAACCTGACCAGATAAACTCTTACATCTGTACTGTCCTTTCTAATAATCTTATGGTTCAATATCTTGTGAGGTAATCCATCTTCAACATCCTGTAGAGGTGGGACCACAACCACAGGTACCTTCCTTAGTGGGAACTTTGCAGTGGGTTCTAAGAACTTTTTAACTAGACTGATTGTGAAAGTTGGATGCTTCCTGTCAAACTCCTTGCTCAGAATCACCTCTACTGCATTCTTACCATGTAAGGCTTTTACCACAAATGGCCCAACAAATGAGTCTTTGAGTTTTCTATGCCCTGCTATATTAGAAAAATTCACTGTCAAAACTAAAACCATGTCTCCAACTTTGATGTCATGATCCTTCTGTGTTCTATCCCATCTACCCTTATTGTACTCTACTGCTTCTTGAACACATTTGCTAGCAAAATTTTTGGCTTTAACCATCATATCTCTAAAGCAATCTGCAGTGGGATGCAGTACAATACTTTTGCTGAGGAGCATATCCTTGGGCATGCGCGGGATCCAACCTCTCTCTAATTCAAAAGGTGATATGTTAGTGGTGGAATGCTTACTAGAGTTGTAGGCAAATTCTAAGGCAGGTAACAATGATACCCAATCATGAGTATAACCATCATTGTCTTTGAAATCAATCCCATAGGCACAATACCTTCTTATCATGTCTTCCAAAGTCTGTATCATTCTTTCTGCCAATCCATCAGTCTGTGGGTGATAGGCTGTGGAGAAAGATAATTTGGTTCCTAACAAATCAAACAAACTCTTCCAAAATTCAGAAGTAAACTTAGGGTCTCTATCACTAATTATGTTTTGTGGGCAACCTACATCACTCACAATACTATTCCAAAACAATAATGCTACATCCATGGCAGAGCTATCCTTATAGCATGGCAGGAACCTAGCTCTTTTGGAGAACCTATCAACTATTACTAGTACACAATTGTGGTTATCCTTTCCCCCCGGTGGTAATCCAGATACAAAGTCCATATTAATAGTGGACCATCTATCCTTAGGTTCTTCTATTGACTGAAGCAAACCATATTTCTTTCCTGTGGATCTGTTAGCTTTCTGGCATCTCTCACACGAATCACAGTAGTCTGAGACAATGTTTCTCCAACCAGGCCACCAAGCTATCATCTTTATCCTATCTGTTGTCCTCTCCTTAGACAAATTTCCTGAACAGATATTATCATGGCATTCATTCATCAACAACTGTATGTGCTTGTCCTTTACTAAGACTACTGAACAGCAGTGGGCTGACTTATGATATAATAACCCGTCTAACAGGACTAGCCTGCCATCAATTAGTTCTTTCCTCCATTGTTCATCCAGTCCCTCAATCAGGTCTTGTCTATTGACTTTAGATTGCATAATTTCTACCAGTAGTGAAGTATTCTTTTCTCCTGAATAAGAGTCATACACAGAATCCCAAAACCTCTGTGCTAGACTACTCATTGAAATGGCCATGATAGGTAATGTACCTACAGTATCTTCTGGGTCATAAGCAGGATTATTGATGTCATTAGGTAGTGCCCATCGTGACAACCCATCTGCATTCTTATGTACCAGGCCTTCCCTGTGGACTATAGTCATAGAGCCTCTCCACTCCTGGATAGCAATCTGCCATCTCAACATATGCCTATTGGGTGTCTTCATGTTCAGAAGAGACTTCAAGGCTGTACAGTCAGTAATGACTTCAAACTGACAACCATCCAAATAGTAATACAATTTCTCTAAGGCCCACACCAAGCACAAGCATTCTAATTGTGAGGCACCATATCTCTTCTCACTATCCTTCAATTGTCTGGATATGAAGCAAATTGGCCCCTCAACTGGTTTATCATTTACAATCTGTATTTGGTGTAATGCAGCTCCAAGACCTTCCATACATGCATCCACATACAGTTTGAATGGTTTTTTAGGGTCTGGGTGAAATAGCAAGGGTGCACTTGTTAACTTTTCCTTAAGTACCTCATAGGCCTTCAACCTTTCTGTAGTCATTTCAAATGAAACATTTGGACTACATATCTTATACAGGCTAGAAGCTATTATTCCAAAATCCTTAATATGTAGCCTGTAATATCCTGCAAAACCTAGAAAACTCTGCATTTCTTTAATGTTACTAGGCGTGGGCTTCAGCAATACAGCTGCTACTCTTGCCTGATCTATCCCAAGTGACAGACCACTCAAAACATGACCCAAAGCCATCAATTCATTGAATCCAAATGAACACTTTGTCAAAGATATTTTCATATTCATCCTGATCACCTTCTTGAGTACAATGTAAATCCTCTCCTTATGTTCATCCCATGTTTCTGAAAATACAATTATGTCATCTATGTATACTATCAACCAGTTTTGCATTAATTCCTCATGAAATTCTGAGTCCATCATCCTCTGAAAATGGGATGGGGCATTCTTGATACCAAAAGGCATTCTCAAATAATCAAACACCCCTAGGTGGCATACTATCCTCAGGAATTTCCTGCTGTCATTGTCTACAACATTCTGATGAAAACCTTTCAGAACATCCATACAAGAAATATACTTAGCCTGGTGCAATTTGCTCAAAGACTCAACAATCTTCGGCATAGGATACCTATCAGGGGTTGTGTACGAATTCAGTGCTCTGAAATCCCCAACCATTCTGGACTTCCCATTGTGCCAAGCTATGATTACAGGTGTAGTGATGTCCACGTCCTCATTAGCTCCTACTTTCCTGATCACATTCAACCTCAATAATTTATCTATATGCTCTTTCAATGCCTCCTTGCTTCTAGGGCTAGCAGGGAAAGGATGTTTCCTCAAAGCTGGGGGATATGGCCGGTCTATTGTTAAAGTAATCTTGACCTCATGACCCCTGATGGACCCAAAAGGCTGATCTACTGTTGCAAAAGCTGCTTGATGCCTAAAAAACAAGGAAAATAGTTCTTCCTTTTCCTCTGCTTTCAAGGAAGAACTGATTTTTGAGTCTCTAAAGAGCTCTTGGCCAAAATCTTTTTCTGAAACATTGTTCACCATATCCATGCCAAAATTATTGAAGTAAAACCTTTCACTGTTTCCAATGGTAAAGGATGAAGAACTTTGCCCATGGAATAAACTAAAACAATACTTTTTCATATAGTCACTTCCAATGATGAAGTATTCAACCATTGTATTATCAATTATTACAAACTTGATCACCAGAGCCAAATCTTTCAGGAACAATCTGATCTTTACCATTCCTAAAGGTTCCAGTGCACCAGAACAGCTTTGTAAATTTAACTTGGGTGAGTCTAATAAGTGCTCTTTCCATTGAGGATAGAACTTCTCCAGATATTTCCTTCCTACTACGGACTTGCAAGCACCTGAGTCCAGAAGCACCTTGCAAGGCTTTCCGAAGAATGACATTTTTACCAAGTCATTTGCTGATTCTATTGAATTTATGCATCCTATGATTAAGTGGTTATCATCCTCTTCACTATGGTCATCACAAGAATCATAAGCAATCTCCACTTTTTCTTCTTTGTTAGTTTCTATGTTATTTACTTTGCTTGCCTTCTGAGGACAAGTCCTAGAAGTATGTCCTGCCTTCCCACATGTGTAACAAGAGACTTCTGTGCCCTGCAGATTCAATTTTGGCTGAGTTTTGCCTTTGGATTTCTCCATAGGAACTTCTCTGGGAGGATATGATTTCCTCCTACCTAGAGATGTGTCTTCTACTATGTCTTCCAGTATATTAATCAAGTTTGAGCAATCATCCGTAGTTTTCATACTAGTTTTTACTGCAAATGAAACTTCACCATCCATCAAGGATAGTAACTTGAAATTAATACTATCTTGATCCAGGTATGGATCACAGGCTCTAAGCCTCTTCCTCTGTCTGGTTACCCATGTTGCTGGTGGTGTAACACCTGGTAGGAATCTGTCTTTGTTAAAAGCATTCAAACAATTCCTCTTCCAATTTGCTGTACCAAATTTTGAACTTATTTCTTTTTTCCAAAATTCCCAGTCTTGCACACCTACTGAATTCCTTCTATCTCTATACCAGTCTGAGGCTATACCTTTAAACAAGATACTTAACCTGCTAGTGATCAAAGTATCAGGTAATCCTGTGTCCTCTTTCAATGTTTCAATCCATGAAATGAATTCAGTGTGGTCATATTCACCTTCTCCGGAGAAATCAGGCCATTCACTGATCTTGGGTAATCCCTGCAGTATCTGTTTGAAAACTTCATTCTTACTAGAATCTTGTACTGGATCAATTTTTTCCTCTATCTTCTTATCCATTTTATGACCTCTGTCATGGTTGGTGGTTTCCATGGTATGACTAAGGTTGCTTGGGGACAAGGAGAGCAATCTACGGACAAGCTTGTCATGGTTCTGCTCTAATTGTTGATGTACCTTATCAATCTTTGTACTCAAACTTTCTAAACCTTGTTTTGACACAACCTGACATTTCAATATTTCTTCTCTGACAGAATTCATATTTTGGTCAAATTTATGTTCCAGCAGCTCCAAGGAATGACTTATTTGTAAAATCATGGATGTCAATGAATGGACATCCTTCCTTACTGCTACAGATTCTTCTGCAGAATCTTTCAATGATTCACTAATACTTGTTACTTTGTCATCTAAATTACTTAAATCACTATTCTGGACCTTGATAAGGTCCAGTTCAATGGTCTTATTAGTCAAATCTTCTATATCTTTTGCAGAATTCTCTAAAATAGATTTAAGGGCAATGCTATCAGATACTATACAGCTGTACTTCCTGTCCATGGCTGCAAAGCCTTCAAAACAATATTGATTTGTGTGTACTACTGCCTTCTTAATGTGAATGGTCTCTTTGAATACAACATCACGAAATTTTTCTCACAAAATTTCTGATTCAAGGGATAATCTTAACCCCTCTTTGCCCTCTTGGCTCTTTCCTCCTCTAAATATTGAAATCCCCCTTGGAGAGATCTCGCCATCCTCATCATTTCTCCATAAATTGAATTCCTGTGATCCCTTCTTTTCCTCATCCTTCCTCCCTGGTTGTGAGGAGGAGAGGGATCTCTGTTCCTCAAAGGAACCTGGGAACCAGAGGCTACTGGTTGTGGGGTTATCCCCCCTGATATTTTCTTCTTTGCCTTTGGTTTGGGAGCCACTGGCTTCTTGATCTGAGTTGGATCCCAGCACTTGGTCTCCTTCATCAATCTCTCCCTTCCTATCAATTTTATGAGGGCCCTGTACGTCGCCAGGGCCTGAGTCAAGAACTTGGACTGGTTCTCGACGTTGTTCGCAGCTACCGCCTCCAGGTAGCTTATCTTGTTCTGACTGTGGCAGGTCAGAAGGTTTGCTGTTCCTGGAGGTAGGTCTCTTTGTTCTCTGACCAAATTCGCCGGGGGGCACAAGCTCAGCCCCCTTGCTTCTGGTGTTCATTGCCATGTACGCAGTTAGAAACAATAATCAATAGGAAATTCGATACGTTGTACACCAGTCAAAGGACAACGGAAGACTCACGGTGAGTCACGATATCCGTCGTTGGCGATCTCGCCCTTTCCGTAGGTTCAATGCTACGGATACTTGGTCCCCTTGCTTCGCTCTGCGGGACTGAGCTTGTTTCCAATACAAAACTTGGCAACCTTCCTTGGTTAGACGGAAGGAAGGAGGCGATAGAAAGTTGTCTTGACACTATGTCGTGTCAAGAGATAACTTAGGTACGTTTATATTATTCTTTTTTTTTTATTTTTTTATTTTTTTTTTTTGTTTTAAAAAAAAGAAATTATACTAACTTGTTCCTCTAACCAAAAATGGTACTGGTCAAGATATCAATCCTCTGTTTGGGCAATGGTAGGTCGCCGGCACCGCTAATCGATAAACGGTCAGTCGTTCTCTGCTCTGGCGCGAAATCACACGGAGATACTTTAGCCGGAATTACGCGGCAGTCGCTTTTTTTCAATCTCTGAGTTGACAGAGAGCAAGATCGTCGAACACACCCTTGGACAATAGACAACGTCTTCCCTTTTAGGATGCTGTGAAAAAAAAAAAAAAAACTTGGTTTTTTTTTTTTTTTTTTTTTTTTTTTTTTTTTTTTGTTTTTTTTGACGGTTTTTCCTAATCAAATCTTGTTTGTTTTTTTTTTCTCTCTTTTTTTTTTATTTAAAACAAAAAAAAAAAAAAAACCGGGTCAAAACCAAGCACACTAGATTAAGATTGCTTAATCTTAGTGAAATAATATCTGTAAAAAAGGCTAACTGTTTTAAAAGCAGTTTTCGAAAATTTCTCCCTTTTTTTTTTTATTTTCTATAATTTTTCTATAAAAAAATCAATAATCAGCACAAAACTTTGTTCAAAATTGGTCAAAAGTGCGCACAAAATATGCTTCAACACTTAAAACAGAAGGACTTTAAAGCTCAAAGCAAAAAATCCCAGAATTTTCGAAAATTTGCTGTTTTTTTTTTTTTTTTTTATATATATATTTACTGATTTTAATCAGAAAATTTATAAATCAGCAAAAAACTTTTGCCTAAAATATCACAAAATTGCGTACTTTAAGCAGACAAAACAATCTCAAAGGTACTGAAACCAGATGAGGCCCCCAATTGTCAGGGATTTAACCTCTATTGCTATACCTAGCCGTGGTTAAACCTGCAAAAGAATAAAGTCAAACCAATATTTAAATTAGTTTTGACTTATATATTCCAAACAGCAACTTTAAAAGTTTACAGACTCGAATAATACCAAGGTATTATGAGTAAATAGCCACACCTTAAACCTTTATAATAGGTAAGGGGCCTTAGTCTTAAAGGATTAAGACCAAAAGGAGATTTGCTTATAAATAAGCTCACACCCTTTAAAGAGTAACACACAGGGGTTACTTATTCAAGTGAGACCTTCCACTCGAAATTGGTGTTGCCAGATAGGTTATTGATTGAATTTAATACCAAAGTTTATAGCCCCAGTCAATCTTCTTTTTGAGATTAAGGTTAATGGGCTTGTTAACTCTTGCTTGTATTCTTGTTCAAATAATAATATATAATGGATGATGAAAGGGCTATAGGGTAAAGACCCTGCTCTTTTAAGGTAACAGGAGCCCTCAGGGGACTCTAGTAATCACCAGGGGAGTGTCAGGCTCTCCTTGGTTTCGTCCTTAAAGGCCCAAGACATCATTACATCATTCTCAATGGGTAATGAAGAACTAGTACCCATTGGGAAGGATTTTCAAGGTAAAGTTTTCATTTTACTTACTAAAAGGTTACTTACTGGGTCTTAGGACTTATACATCACTCAGATGGACGGTATAGAAGCCTTAAATTCCATCATAATGATTATTTATATTTATTTAATGTAGCTTAATACCTTGGCAAATAATTTAATTTTAATTATAAGTATCTTAGCTCATACTATACACATAGAGTATGTATACTCTTTGCAATGTTTATTAAAAGGTTTAAAGCCTACAGATGAACTCTGAGCCCTCTGAGTGAACGCACTCAAGGCTCAGTGAAGTATATTAAAGCATTATTACATCCAAAAGGGGATAGTATTAATTAATTTATAATTATACTATACCTATAAGGGGTATATACTCTTGGCAGTGCTACTAGAAGGTTCATAGCTTACAATTAAGTTCTAAAGCCTCTGAGTGAACGCTCTCAAGGCTCAGTAAGGTGTATTAAGTGTACAGAGGGAGTATTACTTATAATTACATCCCAAAGAAGATAATTACATCCCAAAGAAGGATAATGTGTAATTAATTTATACAGTATAGAGAGTATGGGTTAATATGATTACTGTAACTCCTTCCCAAAGAGAGGAAACACTTTGGGAACTTCTATATCAATAATTGGGACGCATCTGAGTCCTCATAACTTAATTTAAAGTTATATTGGATCCCCTTCTTGATAATATAAATTATCAAGGTTTTAATTCCATAATCCATACTCATAAAAACATACTTATAAAACATTATATAATATTATTAAGATTTACTATATAATTACAAAACTATTCAACATTTTCATTATTGTCTCCCTTGTGGTTTGAACCAGTGACCTTGGTATCAGATACTGGGAAGTGAGCCTAGTACTTAGCCACTATACCAGCAGGACATATGAGTTTCCAGACATTTGGACAAGTCTAACTGTCTCGTGGCTGACAGCTGGGGATGCTCAGCCTAGCAATGGTGATCCTGAAGAAACCTTTGTCTCAGAGTGGCCCCCATCCAATGCCAAGGAGGATATTCAAACACCATCAGCTCCAATCAACTTGACTTCCGTTTTGATTGATGTGTCAAACCATAACTTGGACCCCTCCCCTCCTTCTTTGGATTGCACTCTTCCTGGGCTAGCAGATATCATCAACCTTGCAGATGCCAAACAAGATACTCCTCAGTCTCCATTAACCTCAAAATTTGTTCAAGTAAGGAACCAAGCTCTTTTCTCTTCTTTCTGGTTAATTCTGACTGATTCAGATTGTAAAAAAACAGGCTCATCCATTCTTGAATGGCCAAAAGCTTAAGCAAATGGGGCCTCCCACATTGCCTTCCAAGACTAGTGACAACTTTCAGACTCAAACCTTCTCTGCCAAGGGTAAGCAAAAGGCCTCCAATTCCATCAATATCAACCCCAAAAGTCATCAAAAGAGGAGAAACACTTCTGGTTTTTCAGGATTTGAAGAAAACATGGAGAAGCAAGATTCATGTAGGTCCATTGGTTGAATATCCTTGCTTTAAAAATAATGATCATTGCTTTCCCCTGCAAAAAACAGTCAAATCACAAATTGAATCCAAAAAACTTGAGTTTGAAAAGAAAAAGTGGGATTGTCAACTGGCCATGGATTTTCAAAAGCAGAAAGCCAAGTGTTTGGATCATCAAAAAAAATGGGATACTTAGTGGAAGTTGAAACAGGCTGAACTATAATTTTAAAAAGAGGAAAAGGAGAAGGATCAACAGCAAGCACAACTGGAAAAGGAGAGGGAACAAATTGCAACCAAAAAAAAGGATAAGTTATCAGTAGCCTTGGCTTTCATTGGTAGCAGTAGAACAGTAGATGAAATACAGCAGATAACTCAAATGATGGGCTTGTAAATATATTTGCATGGGTGAAAGAAAAACAAAAAAATTATTTTTTGATTAAAACATTTGAGATTATTCTTAACCCCACCAACATAATTTTTTTTTATTTATATTTTTTTTCTAGAGTAAATTTGGCCATTATTCAATTCCCTACAAGTTTTTCTAGTTGTTTTATTAATTTGAAGTGACATGGCCATTCTGGTATGGGTTCCTGTGTCCACAGCAAAAAAGGTACAGTGCTTGTACTTATTAGCTTCCCAAACCATTTTGACTATACCTTTTTGCTTGAAATCAATTACAAAGCCAAGCTCAGGAAAAGCAAATTGGACATCCAATACTTGATATATGTCCATATTTTCAATAAGTTGACCATTTGATTTCTTGGTTGGAACCATGAGTAAAAAGGAGTAGCCAGAGATGTTGCCTTTGTCAATATGAGGAGGGTTGTTGTAAAAGAATCTGAGGTGAAAGTGATGTGTGGGGATAAATCAAAAGGTGTAGGCTTGGAAGCAAATTCCAACAAAGAGAAAGAGAGAATGTTGTTGTCCTTCATGGTATCACAATTTGATTCAAAGGAAAGTTTGGCCAAATTGCAAAACATTTGTCCTAGAATTTGGGATACTTCCTCAGCCTTAAGGTTCATGAAAGCATACTCTTGAGGAGAAGATAAAACAGATTATTTCTTCACATAACTTCCAAATAACTCCAAAGTGCCCATCAATTTTTGCCATCCAACTGCCCACATTTTTCCACCCCAAGATTTTGAAGGACCAACTGGGTTGACAAATTTTTTTGAACCATGAAGGAAAGTGGTGACAAAGTTGATGTCCTCCTTATCTTGTTCTGAGAGTTTATCAAAGGGCACAAATTCAATGACTTCCACTGGGCCTTGGTGATCTGATTGATTTAGGAAAATTAATTTTCCACTTTGAATGAAATGGAGCTTTTTGATTGTTTGTTTTTCTTGCTCAAAATATTGCTGGGTGGGTTTTTGAAAATTCTTTTTCTTTTTGGAAAAAATTGAAGGGTAAAGATCCAAAGGACGTGGTTTCCAACCAGACCAGACAACCTTTTCATTAATACTTTCCTCAGCAACCTCCAAAGATATTTCAAAATCTCTCATTTGAATCCTGTTTTGGTGACAGGCCCTATTCTTCCCACCTTTCATTGTGTTGGTCAATCCATCTCCTTCCATCTTGATCCCTGTCAGCTTGATACTATTGCAGAGCAAGCTGCAAAAGTAACAGAAATAACATAAAAATAAGAATAATAAAATTAACCTAAGAAGGAGTATGAAAGCCATGATTATTATTGCAAAAATGGATTATCCACCCTAAATTAGGTAGGGTCACTCCCTGACCACACCCTTGAAATCCAACTCCTTATATTTTTAAATAATTAAGGGAAGAAAGACCAAAATACCACAGCACCACCATTGAACTTTTTGGCCAATTAAATATTTCAAATGTATTGTCACGTATAGGTTTCACACCTAAAGTTCAGTCAAAATTGAGGTTTTGTGTATATTTTAGGCGTTGTGGTGAACCATTTGGGACACCTTGGGAAAAGATTTCAAATTTTTTTTTTTTAAAAAAAAAAAAAAAAAAATTGAACTTAGAAAAAAAAAAAATTGGATCCTTCACTCCAACTCTTCCTGTCCTAGTGGTGTCGCTCCTCCTCATCCTCATTGCTTTGCTCCTCCTCATCCTCATCCTCATTGCGTTGCTCCTCCTCCTCCTCATTGTGTTGCTCCTCCTTATCCTCATTGCGTTGCTCCTCTGATAAGATTTGAATGAGAATCCTCTGAACAGAAAACCAGCAGACTGTGGACAACAAGTTAGACTCTTGATAGATCAAATAGGAATTGAGAGAAAGAAAGGAAAAAGTGAGAGGACCAACAGCTTTGAATTATTTAGTAAATAAGAGAAAGATGAGACAGCATGAGGTTTTGGCAGAGTGTAAGTTGGAAGAGTTTAGACGTAGAAGATGGAAGACTACGAATCAAGTTAGATTGTCAGAGAGATCACGTTAAGTGCTAAGACGTTCTTGGGGATTGCATTCTTACCAGGCAGAGGTTAGTTCACGAAGAGACAGGTAGAATAGAAGAGTTTGATTGAGATGGATTTGAGTAGAGAGGAGTTCATTGAGCGAGTAGATGAGAAGTAGGGAGATACGAGTGAGAAAAGATGTGGAAGAATAAAAAGAGTAAATAGAAAAAGAATAATGAGACGAGAGACGGAAGAGATCTCGCCGGAGGAGAGGAGTAGAATCCGCGGTTCTTGACCGAGTTGTCAGTTCACCCGGGTGGTACAGACATGTCACGCGAACTTGTCTCAGAGTTCATAACGTAGAGAACGCGGGGTAAAATACCTCTACAATCTCAACACCCCCCCGTGACTGGTGAGAGTGTAATCCTAAAGTTCACTGATGTGTAACTCCGAAGATTGTATCTTGAAGAAGTTGCAGAGAGGATACAGAAGAGGCCTTCGTGAGAGAATCCGCGATCATTGATTGACTTTGAATTAGAGTGAGACTAAACTTGTTGCTCGCATAATCTTCGCGCAATCCTTTAGTCTTAATGTCTATATGCCTGGACTTGGAGTGCGACCCAAACCTCTTGATTTTATCATCCAGCCCTTTATTATCGATGTGTAGAATAGGCTTGGGTTCAGAGATTTGATGGACCTCACCAATGAGATGTTTAATCCATTTGATTTCAAGGTAGCAGTCGAGCAACGCGTTTAATTCTGATTCGGTCGAAGAGTAAGTGATATTTCTTTGTCGAGTAGAATTCCAGATGACTGGACTACCGTAGTGAAGAATAATATATCCAGTTTGGGATTTCCGGAAGGTTGGGTCGTCTCCCCAGGTAGCATCGCTGAAACTAGAGAGAATTTCTTGTTTTGGATCGTACGTAATTACAAGCTTGAGATGTTTAGTCGTCTTCAAATATTTCCATACTTTCTTAACTTCCCTCCAGTGAGTCATGCCTGGTTTGGTATTAAACCTAGCCAGACTAGACACGGCGTAAGAGATGTCGGGTCGAGAGTAATGAGCCAGGTGATTCAGAAGGCCAACTGCTGATCTATAGTTAATGTTGAGTTGCCTAAATTCAGCGTGGTCGGCATCCGAGGCCGGTTCGAGATTTAGATTCTGCGTCAAAGGAATATGGGTGTCTTTACAAGAAGTCAAGCCAAGTTCTTCCAGGCCCCTCTCGATGTGGTTGGGTTGACTCAGGAGGATTTTATCGCTTCCGATTTCCATGAGCATCCCGAGAATAGTATTGGGTGGATGGCAAGAAGAATTTTTGAATCGTTCGAGAAAGTTAATCTCAAAGAGGTTAGAGTTACCTACCTGGATGAGATCATCCACGTGAAAGTAGAGAATCTCACCCGTCTTGGAGTTTAGATATAAGCACGGATCACTAGTAGATTCGTGGTATCCTTGAGACTTGATCCATAAAGTTAAGGTTTCGTACCAATTCTTGGGGGATTGTTTCAACCCGTAAAGAGATTTCTTAAGTTTTAGATATGGCGATTTCCGAGTCGATCCTTCTGGGGTCCTTATGATGACAGTTTCGTCTATAGGGGCATGAAGAAAAGCACCTTTTACGTCGAATTGAGTAAGCTTCATTTTATTTTTCAATCCGTAAGTAAGAGCGACTCTAAGTGAACCAAGGTTCCCGGTTGGTGCCCAGGTCTCATTGTAATCGATTCCTAGGACTTGATCGAACCCTTGGACACAGAGTCGAGCTTTGTATTTGACGGGATCACCGTGGCAGTTTTCCTTCACTTTGAAAACCCACGTCGTATTTAGTATATTATCGGGATTGCCATAGTACTCCTCCCACACGTCTTGTAATTCTATAGAGTTCAGTTCATCTTCGGAGGCTCTCTTCCACTTCGGCCATTCAGAGCATTTTTGAGCTGCTTTGTAGGAAGGAGGCTCGTAATAGTGATGGAAACCGTATCGTTGAGGTTTTCTCACCTCTCTTCTGGGTCTTTGAGACATAGCTTGGATAGGAGGTTCAGGGACTGGAGACGTTGGAGAAGAGTGGTCGGAGGGAGGAGAGTCTACAGATGCCGAATCGTCCTGATCTGAGTCTGATTCGGAAGCAATTTCTTGAGATTCACGAAATGTAAATTTTTTTTCGAATGATAAGGGGTTGGATTCTTCTGCCTGCGGATTAGTTTGAGTGAAGAGATCGATACCAGGTGATTCTAAGAGAGGAAAATCGTGTAGCGGATTTTTAAGGAACTGTATATGTTTGGTTTCAACAATCGCACCGGATGAGTTGAGGATCAAATAAGAATGAAAAACGGGATTAAACCCAACTAAAATCCCTTCCACTCCTTTCTCATCGAACTTTCTTCCTTTTTGTAGTCCATTCGCCAGGTAAATGACAGAAGATCCTACAGGTTTGAGATAATTAGTAGGGAGCTTCTTGCTAAACATAAGTTCCCAAGGGGATAGGTCATTACCTTCCCTAGGGACCTGGTTAAGCATGAAGCAACAGCTTCGAACCACTATGTGCCAATAGCATTTATTCAATCGAGATGAAGAGAATGTTGCGCGAGCTGATTCTATAATTGTCCGATTGGCTCGCTCCGCTCGACCGTTATGTTGAGAGTGATATGGTTCTGATGTTAGGAGTTTGATATGTTTGTTCTTGGCGAATTCTTTCAAGGTAGCATTAGTGAACTCGGTTCCTTTGTCTGAAAAGATTTCAGTGGGATAATAGTTTAGTCGTTTGTACTCTGCTTCAAGAATATTGATGATGACACTGGGGGTCTCTTCTTTAGATTGGAGAGGAAAAGCTGCTAGATAACCCGTGAAGTTGTCCACCAGAGTCAGGACGTATTTATGGCCAGCTTTGGATTGAGGAGTAATCTGACCGATCAAATCTAGATGTATTCGCTCGAGTGGTTTCGATGCAGGTGTCGAGGTGCATGAGAACGGAGCTCGAGTGATTTTACTTCTTACGCAACCATTGCATTGAAACTTATCTAATTCATCTTTCGAGTATCTATCTTTGAGAATTGGTTTAAGAGTGGAAATTGAAGCGTGTCCATATGTCTTATGGAGGTCGGACAGTGACTGAGATTGAGTAAGAGTAGTGGTGGATGATTGGTTGGATAGATTAACCAACAAATTACTTCCAGCAGTTTGGGGCTTCTCTATTACAAATAGACCATCTCGAATTAAACCTTTAAGAACCATTTCGTTGTCTTGTGTAATGAAGAATCGGTCATGCTTTTGAGAGAGACTACATCCCTTCTTTGCGAGAAGACCTGGGCTAATTAAATTGACTACGATATCCGGAACGTACAGACATCCTTCGAGAGTAATGACGGAATCCTTCCACTCGAGTCGGACGGTACCAGTTCCTCGTACCTTAAGGTTCGCTTCTAACTTGCCTGTTTTGATTTCCTCTGCTTCATCTTGTAGATCTATGGAGGTGAAGTACTTGAGATCGTTAAAAGTGTGTATGTTCGCACCAGAGTCAAGGAGAAGATTTGGAGTGCTGTCTGCATTAATCCATAGAGTTAGTAGTGCGTGGTAATTGATCGTTGGTGCCTTCTTCGTCCTATTCTTCCATTCATTTTGCTGTTCGACCCACCATTCAGGGGCGATTTGGGGGTGGAGATGAAAACAAGAAGATTCCGGATGGGGGGCATTTGGATCGTGGAAGCCTTCTTTACATCTAATGCGGATCTTCTTATCTTCTTTATCTGATTTGTTTTTGAACGTGGCCAGTGAGACATCGGTTGTTGATTTTCCAGTCTTAAGCTGTGCCTTACGCTCGTTATTGTATTGGATTAAGTGATTGAATATAACTTCTACGGTTATCGACTTCTCGCCGTGCATGATTTGTTGTTTCAAATTCTCAAGTGTTGGAGGAAATTTGAATAGTATTAAGTAGGCCACAATGTCGCTCGGTAGATCTATTCCGACATCCGCCATACGAGTAAGAGACTTTCGAATGTCCGTTATAAAACCTTCGATGGCAAGTTCGTTGAACGGAGCGTGGAGAAACTGGTTAAAAATTTGTGCTCGATTTGCTGTCTCGGATGAAGCAAATCTACAAGTGATTTCATTCCAAAGTAATTTTGAGGATGTGATATTAGAGGCGTTGACAACATTTGCATGGGTAGTAGCGTCGAGTTTGGATAGGATGATCGCCCGGATTTCCCGATCTTGTCTTATCGGTAGTTGTCCTGCATTCTTAGTCATAGTATCCTTGATATCTTTGAGATCGAACAGCATTAGCATTTTATCACGCCAGATAGAGTAGTTGTCTTTGTTTAATGGAGGAATAGCATTGACGGAGGCTTTGAGAGCAACCTGGTGAAAATAATCGTTTGCTCCCGCTGGTTCGTTCATTTTCGATGTTGTAGAGTCGAATTTCGGCTTTTAACCGTGATAAGATTTGAATGAGAATCCTCTGAACAGAAAACCAGCAGACTGTGGACAACAAGTTAGACTCTTGATAGATCAAATAGGAATTGAGAGAAAGAAAGGAAAAAGTGAGAGGACCAACAGCTTTGAATTATTTAGTAAATAAGAGAAAGATGAGACAGCATGAGGTTTTGGCAGAGTGTAAGTTGGAAGAGTTTAGACGTAGAAGATGGAAGACTACGAATCAAGTTAGATTGTCAGAGAGATCACGTTAAGTGCTAAGACGTTCTTGGGGATTGCATTCTTACCAGGCAGAGGTTAGTTCACGAAGAGACAGGTAGAATAGAAGAGTTTGATTGAGATGGATTTGAGTAGAGAGGAGTTCATTGAGCGAGTAGATGAGAAGTAGGGAGATACGAGTGAGAAAAGATGTGGAAGAATAAAAAGAGTAAATAGAAAAAGAATAATGAGACGAGAGACGGAAGAGATCTCGCCGGAGGAGAGGAGTAGAATCCGCGGTTCTTGACCAAGTTGTCAGTTCACCCGGGTGGTACAGACATGTCACGCGAACTTGTCTCAGAGTTCATAACGTAGAGAACGCGGGGTAAAATACCTCTACAATCTCAACATCCTCCTCATCCTCATCGCGTTGCTCCTCCTCATCCTCATCGCGTTGCTCCTCCTCATCCTCATCGCGTCGCTCCTCCTCATCCTCATCGCGTTTCTCCTCTTCATCTTCATTGCATTTCTCCTCCTTATCCTCATCACATCGCTCCTCCTCATCCTCATTGCGTCGCTCCTCCTCATCCTTATTGCGTTGCTCCTCCTCATCCTCATTGCGTCGCTCCTCCTCATCCTTGTTGCTTTGCTCCTCCTCATCCTCATTGCGTTGCTCCTCCTTGTCCTCATAGTGTTGCTCCTCCTCATCCTCATCACTTGCATCCTTCTCATCCTCATTGCTCGCATCCTTGATTGCTTCCTCACTTTCATTGCGACCATCAGTCATTCATCATGACCCTCCCCATCGCTTGGCCATGCGCAAATCATTGCCTTCGCTCTCATCATCTATTCATCCATCATGGCATCCTCATCATCACCACCATCACTGCTTGTGAGCAAGGATCATTGATCACATCATGGCATCCTCATCATCACCACCATCACCGCTTGTGAGCAAGGATCATTGATCACATCAACCCCATCGCTCATCATCAAAACCATCCAGAAATAATGAGCATCATCATCATTGCGCTCACCAACTCCATCATAATCAGGATCACCCTCTCCTCCTATATTGACAATCGGCAGCAACCGTCCTTCTTTTTTTTCATTTATTTGGATGGGAAGGGGTATTGCATTGTTACTAGGTGTGCAAAATTCCGCACAGACGTTTTCAAGCAACAGGCTGGGGTGAGAATCTCTCACCCCAGTCTGGAAGATTGGCAGAAGGGAACCGGGCCTCCACAAGCTTGAGCCTTCCTTTGTGAAAAAAAAAATTCCGCTTTCATTTGTGTTATCCAATTTTAAATAGTCACAGGGCTCTCTAGCCTATAAAAGGAGGGGCTCTCCCCTGCTTTTTTCCATCATCAATTCTTCCCACTAATGAGAATTATGAGCTTCTAATCCAAGACCTCCTTCCTTTGTGAAATTGATCAATTATCCGGATATATCTTTTGATTATCCCTTGATCCTTAACCCTTACCCTTGACTTTTTTTAAGTCTGAAACTCCAATCTGCCCTTCTGTGGCCCTGTTCCTTATCACCAATCATAGCCTTGCTGGTTGAAGAGCAATTCATTAAATTGAATTCTTGAGTTTGTTATACCACTCTTGATCCCTTTTTCTGACCATTATTTGGTCTTGATAATTCATTTGATTGTCTTTCTGGACCAGTCATGTTTGACTAAGAGGTTTTATTAAGTTTAGACCTGGAGTGTTAAACCTCCCTTTAATTATTCCAGTTGCATTCTGCCACACTATTCTTGAATCCTTGAGAAGTGTTGGGTTACTCTTAGTCCAAAATTGTTACTGTTTGTTTCAGTGATCCATAAACATATTGCATTGTCTTGTGCAGCCACCCACCGTTATCTGGTACCCTTCAAGCGCTTGATTGCGGAGAGTTGGGCAGGTTCATTGAGAACCTGGAGGTTGATTGGGTTTGAGTTGATCACTCCCAAGCACCTGCTGACAACCAGAGTTATTAGCGTGTGGGCGCCGTTACTTACAACTGCTTTGTTCTATTGGACTCTGAGCAAACTTTGACTTATTTTGTTCAAAGTCTTTCTCCTCATCATCTTGGTTCAGGTAGTGCTGCTTCCCCCCTCAGCTATTGTTGCTATCAAATTATCCCTATCCCATTTGATTCCTCATTAACAAATATTACTGGACCTTGATCCAGGTTACATTTAAATATTTTTGTAACACTGAGGAGGGCAGCCTAAAAAAGCACCTATCCCCTCCACACAACTGCCAACGCCCTGCGCCGTTTGGAGTCTTAAAGCGTTACAGATGGAAATGTGTTCTGTCACAATTCCTGCATGAAACAGCAGCAGCCAATGCACCGGCGCAGGGATGAGCTACAGCTATTTCACCCTGTCCAAGTTGTGTACACAGCCCCAGGCTTCTGACAAGTACACAGCCGCGGGACTACGGGTTGAAAAAGTGACAAGCGGCCTGAGAAACCTAGGTACTGCAGAAACATGCTACAACCTACACGGGAACATTCTAAATATGTAATAAATGTTCCTGTGGATAGTAGATAGTCCAAAAATACATAAAATTATATAAAAATACTTAAATAACCTTGATATGTATTTTTTATCAAATATAATTCAAAGTACCAAAAATGTCAAAAATAAGATAATGACTACTTCTAAAAATATAATAAAATACTTTCATATACTACTATGAGAATTTCTAGACAACAAATTTTTTTTGAAATACTAAGATAACTTATGATGTAAAAATATTACATGAATAACCATGACTTACCTTTTTAAGTAATTATTTTAGTAAATCAACTTAATTTTGAAAATAATGAGTAAAATCAATATCATGACTTTACTTCAAATATTTAATACATAATGAGAACTCTCCTGAAATCAGAATATCCTTAGGAATTTCTTTTAAAATAATTACTAACTTACTGGGAACATTTACTAAGGATAATTAATTAAATAATAAATAAAAAGGAAAGATTAGTGTTATTCACACGTCCAAACATCAATTATAAAGTAGAATAATTCCCATACCCTGTGGACTTAGATGCTACCTGTGTTATAGCACCAAGAACACGTGAAAGGCTACCACTTCTTAACCTTCTAGCCTCAGTGTCTGTCCCTTTGAGCCCCTGTACCCCTTAGAAGGACAATATTGGGACTCCAAAAGCTATAAATAAAGAGATCTTTAGAGGATATTGATACCCAGAGACCCAGTTATATTTATACCCAGACAATGTACCATGGTAATCAAGTACTTATAAGAGATAAGTAAGTGATTTTTGGCTTTAGTCTGATTAAGAATATCCGTCCTCAACCCTATTTTATAAATTTAAACTGCTGAACAACCTTATAACCCCAGTGTACAGGTTTAACCCATCAGTGCACGTCCCAAACAGATACCCTAAGGATTTAATAATATACCAGTGAGTCTTATTATAATTTTTTTTGTTGTGGCAGCTTGGTTACAAATTCCTGCAACTCCAACATGTATTTTATATACATATTATCTTTGGGAAAAATATCCTTTAAACTAAAGGACCCAAAGTAACCAGGCCTGCGTGTTTTCATACTGAATTCCCTGAAGAGAGGTGTTAAATATCCCAAATATAATTGTGGCCCCTCTATAAAAATATTTAATAATCAATTTATCCATATTGTTTTATAACAATAAACCATAAACAAACCAATTAACCTTTTAATAAGCTTTATCCAAATATTTTACAGATTTTTGCTGCATTTATTAAATAATATAGTTATTATTTATTCTATCACCTCTGGTAGCTAAAGGATATCAAGGGTCTTGGAATCCAGGAGGCTGACAATCCCTCCCATCCATATACTCTGATTGGGGTGAGGAATAGGATGGGATTCAATTTTTTGTGCAACATTTTGAGGCTGGTGGTAGAAGAATTGGACATTCACCAATAGAGGTTGAGAGATTGAAAAAAAAAACCAAAAAAGAATATAAAGTCAGTCAAATTGACATCATCAGTGAAACAAGATTGGGTCAAAAAAAATGAATCCAAAGCTGTAATTGATTCCAAGTTCACCAGAAATGTGATCATCAAAACAAAAAAAAAAACCTCACATCAGCGCCCAAAGAAAAAAAAACTTACTGGGGTGTGAGGGAATTAGGCCAGGCCTTTGGATTGGGTTGGGGTTGGGCCTGGGGCCAGGTAGGCAGGGCTTGGGAGCCAGGTAAGGGGGGTCTTGGTCATCTGCAGGCATCAGTTGTCTGCAAAGCAAGCAAGGGGGGGGCGGCATTGGTTGGCTGAGCAAGTGAGGGGGGGGGCGGCGGGGCAAGCAAGGGGGGGGGGGCGGCGGGGAAAGCAAGGGGGGACTTGCATTGGTTGACCAAGCAAGCAAGGCGGGGGGGCTGGCGTCTGTCAGCCAAGCAAGCAAGGCGGGGGGGCTGGCCTCTTTCAGCCAAGCAAGCAAGGTGGGGGGGCCGTTGGTTGGCCAAGAAAGCAAGGCAGGGGGGCCTGCATTGGTTGGACTAGCAAGCAAGGTGGGGCAGACGTTGGTCGGCCAAGCAAGTGAGGTGGGGGGAGCCAGTGATGGTTGGCCAAGTGAGCAAGGTGGGGGGGGCCGGCGTTGGTTGGCCAAGCAAGCGAGGTGGGGGGGGCCATTGGTTGGCTGAGCAAGCAAGGTGGGGAGGGGGCAGGCGGGGTTGGCCAAGCAAGCAAAGGAGGGGGGAGGCAGGTTTGGCCAAAAGAGAAAGGGGGGGTGGGGCCGGCAAGCCAAGTGAGATGGGAGGGGGGAGAGGGGGGGTGTTGGTGAGTGAGTGAGAGGGAGTGAGAGGGGGTGAGAGGGATTGAAAAGGGGAATGAGGAGGAGGGAGGGGGGAGCTTACCTGGGGAATCAACCAAGGGGGTTGGGGGGCCTGAAGGGGTATGGAGGTGGATGAATCAAAGGATGAGAATTGGATGATGGGGAGGATGAGGAGGAGGGGGGGAAGCTTACCAGGGGGGCCAACCAAATGAGGAGGGGAGGTGGTGGGTCAGGTGGAGGTGATGGGTGAGGAAGAGGTGGTAAGTGGGGAGGAGGAAGGAGTGGACCAACTGGTGGTTTGGTGGGGTGAGGTGGGTGGTTTGAATGGTGGTTTGGTTGGGTAAGGTGGGGGGTTTGGGAGTTTTGAGTCTGTTTTGGCTAAGTCCACCCCACCAAATCAGAAAAAAAAATGGACTCAGCCTAGGAATCTTGGGTGAATAGCCAAAACCAAAAAAATTTGGTGAAGGTATTTTTTACCTAACTTGAAATCAAACATTAATCATCAAAGCTAGCAAGGGTGAGAGGAAGAATCTGTTTTTGCATAGAAGAAGATGAGGGACAAGATTTAACAGGGATGACTTGAGGTGGATCAGGAATGTCATCTTCAAATATTTTGTCCCATTCATGTTAAATGTTTCCCAAAAGATTGTGTAGGATCACACAAGTGAAATCCATTTGATGAGGAACTTGACCTCTTTGGGGTTTTGAATCTGGTTTTGAATTTACCTTAAGCTGGCCCATCTTCCTTCCAGGATTCCTATGGCATGCTCAATCCAAAATTGTGATTGGGCAAGATGATAGTTGAAATTGGTTTTTCCTTGATTGTTGGACAAAACATTCCAGTATTCTGTAACCACATATTTCCCACTAGCATAAGCTGAATTGGCCAGAAGGTATTGATTTTGGTCAAAGTAGTTCTCTGTGTTTTGGGCAATCCACATCCGATTGAAAACGTATGAATCATGACAAGAAACTGGAAGGCAATCATGGAGGGATATGAACTTCTTGTTTTTATCAAAAACAAGCTGTAGGGCCAAGGAGTATCTAAACAAAAATTGAAACATATTTGGTCAGTGGTGTGATCAAAGGTGTTATCCAATTCATTGGAAAAAAAATGAATCAGTTGCCTTTTTTGCAATGAAAATAGTGGTTGCCATCTAGCTTGGGTTTTTGACTCAAGGGGATGGTGGTCACATCAACAAGCCCAATTCAACCAGGAAAGCCTTTGGTTTCCATTACTTCAGATATCTCCTTGCCTTCTTCTTTGGTTGGCCAAGAAAGGACTGAGCAACAGAAATATATGATAGAAATCATGACTCTTTTGGTGTATAAGTCAATGCTTCCATAACTGACTGAGAATAGATTTTCCAATTGATGAATTGCTGCTCCATTTCCATTTGATCCCAATCTACAAAAAGCAACAGAAAGTTGGATGGCTGGTTGGCGTTGAGGATATTGAGAATTGTTCTGGAAGATGTGGTGGTCTTCAATCATCTCCAAAAGTTTCATGCATGAAGGAAACAAAGTTTGTAATAGTTTCTGGAAGCTTAAGTTGGGGATGAGATGAAGCTTTTGCCTTTCATACATAGGTTTGTGGGGGGTGTGTATTCTTGGAACCATGTATTTCTTTTCCAACAGAAAATTCATAGCTAACCAAGTTGATTAAAAATCGGAGTCTGAATCAGAGTCTGAATGAGAGTCAAACAGTAGCAAAAGTTCAGTCAGCTTTTTTGCGTTTTCAACTTGCTGGTGGGAAGTCTGATTGGACATCTTGAGAAAGATGGTGTTGATGTGGGGTGATGAGATGATGATGGGATTTGTGTGAAGATGCAGATGTGAAAATTGATAGAGATGTGAAGCAATGGAGATTAGATGTGTGTGATGAAATGGAGATGGATGTGATGTGGAGTGATGCAATGATGATGGGATTTGTGTGAAGATGGAGATGTGAAGCAATGGAGATGAGATGTGGTTATGAAATGGATATGCAACCAGTATCAATTTGATGATTTGGATGTGTGTTTTAGATGTGATGGATGGTAGATGGATAATGATGCATAAATGGTGGGTTTAATGGTGGGTTTGATGTTTGAAATCCACCATTTTAATGAAACCTGCCATTTTGAAATACACCAGTTAGGGGGTATGTGTATTTCTGAAACCCGCTGTGGTAGTTCAAACCTGTCCTATAGCCATCAGACTCACTTTTCTAGTGTAACAACAGCTCAAAACCTCAAATTAACCTCAGAAATGGATTCTACATTGAAAATAACCCATAGTCACTCAGCCAACATACCCCTCTATCTCTCATGGATTAGAAGATGCAGCCCAAGAAACCTTCAACTGTGGCAAACTCATACCCACCCAGGTGTCACATCTCTGTGGAAGACATAAGGCATACCTAGTAAACCCTCAAGTAAATACCAGTGGCAGCTTATCCTCAAGACCAGGACCACACAACAACCAGTCCATCCAGAATACAGCATACAGATACAGGAGGCAGTGCAGCATGCCAGATCCAGTCACCTCATCCAGAATACAGCATACAGATACAGGAGGCAGTGCAGCATGCCAGATCCAGTCACCTCATCTAGAATACAGCATGAGGATACAGGAGGCAGTGCAGCATGCCAGATCCAGTCACCTCATCCAGCATACAGTATACAGATCCAGGAGGCAGTGCAACCAGTCCAGATCCAGTCACCACAGCCAGAATACAGCAATACAGATACAGGAGGCAGTGCAGCATGTCAGATCTGGTCACCTGAACCAAACAAACATGCAGCAAATACACATACAAGAGGCTGTGCAGAAGTATACAGGAGCAATATATGCAGGAGAAAGTGGAACCAGCCTTAACCAGAACCAAACAAACCAACAGTATTGCACAGCAATACATGTAGGTAGAAGCAAGAATCACTGAATAAACTACCAGTACAGCACAGCAATATACCTTATCTGAACTACACAGCAATCTATGCAAGGCTTTGCATGCATGAAACCCCTGTACAAGCTTTTCCCAACCAGCAGAAATGCCTCATGTAACTGTACAAACTTTTCCCAACCAGCAGAAATGCCTCATGTAACTGTAAAAACTTTTCCCAACCAGCAGAAATGCCTCATGTAACTGTATCTAACTGTTCCTCACCAGAACAGGGAGAACCCTCAGGGGAAGCCTTGAGCACCCCTGGGGGCAGGATTTGTCTATTTAAGGAGGGCCTCTCTGCCCTATCAAAGTTGTATACCTACTCACCCATCTCATCATCTATCCATCCACCCCATCAACCCATCCATCTGTGGTACCTACCCAGATACATATTAGTAGTGAACCAATTATAAAGAAACAGGAAATCAGAAACCAATTTATTAACCATATTTAACCAGTTAAACCACCCAACAGGTGCTTGAATGAGGGTTCTTCTGTGACCTAAATATTCAGCACCAGATTAAAGAAAACCAACCCATTAATTAATAAATAACCCTTACAAAGAAAGAGAGCACAACAAAAAGAAACTACCAACCTTTCCTCTACCCAGCCCCCTGTGGGTAAACCCATCCTTGGGTCCTCTCCTGAACCATCCCTTTGATAAAACCCTTGAACCCTTTGATATTGGGATACTGGTTAAGATCACATATATCTGATCAATAATTAACCAATAATCCAATACATCTGGTCTATTCTTCAACAAACCCTACCAATAACAATTAATAACTAACCTAGGTCTGATCTGAGACCTATTTTAAGTCTCAAAGAAACCAGCCATTAATTTAAATAAATTATTGTGCAGACTTACTATAGTACTAGAAGGGCAGGCAATTCAAAACCACTTTTAGTATATACTATTACTCCAAAGGAGTAGAAGCAATACTAAATTCCCCTTCAAGGACTGCCAGCAAGCTATTTGCTACTTTATTTATATAATCCCCTAGGAGTCTCTACAATTGGTGTCCCAACAGTGGCTGTTTCCTTCAGATTTGATTAGTTATTCAAAACCATAAAAAATATTGGTGGATTATTAGCCTCAAGAATTAACTCAACATTCAGCAGGCAGAAAGAAACCCATACCAGATAATTGGAGACCTCAAGGACCAACTCAGAGGGATTGAAGATAATAACCAAGAAGTACTATCTTCAATAATCAGGATGGAGAAAGAACTGCAAGAAAAAACCAAAATACCCAGTGGATCCCAAGAAAATCCAGAGGAAGACCAGGAAAGAAGGCAGAATCAGCCAGGACCTGCAGAAGAAGCAATGGGGAAACTTGCCAACATTACCAAAGTCATAAACCAAATACTTGAAGAAAGAACACCACAGGGAATTCCAGATACCCCATACACCCAACCAAGAACCAGATTTCAGACCCCAACCCCAAGATCAGCATATGGAAGAATCCCAGCAGAAACCATGGAAGAATCAACAAACCCCTCCATAAGCCCAGGAATAAATATATATCCCCAAGCTAGAGAAGAAGGAAGAAGAGCTCATAGGAGCCAATATACTGAAGGAACCCCAGCCAGAAGACCAGTCCAGGATAACCCAATAATCAATAATAATGAACAAAATGGAGTGTTATTAGATGGAAAGAAAGTGAACCTTGAATTTGATGGAACAGAGGTGGAACAGTTTATTAAAAGAGTGGAGAAACTGGCCAGGATTCAGAAGGCAGGGGGAATAGATATAGCCCTACAATTACCTTTTCTAGTACAAGACAAGAAGATCAGGGAGTCTATTGAAGATATGGAGGGACATTAATATGCAGACTGGGACCTTTTGAAGAAGGAACTAAAAAGGAAATGGGGCACAGCTACCCCCCTTAGAAGGTTTAATGAGGAGTCCATAACAAGGCTTCTCAGACATACTCAAGAACAGGGAGGCATCAAGACCAAGCATGACTTCAAGAATTTCATTGGGAGTTATGAAGAAATGGTTCTTTACTTCATCAGGATGGGTTATGACAACACCAACTGGGAAAGTGGGGAAAACCTCTGGAAAGCCTTGTCCACTGATCTTGGGAGGGAAGTGAACAGGGAATTGGCCCATGCAGGGAGAATCAAGATTGCAAGAGATGGCAGATACCTCCAACCAGATTTGGAGACCTTGAAGGAATTTGTGGAAATGACCTTGGCCTTATGGGATGTAGATGAAGAAGAAACTCCTAGACCTACCATCAAGAACTTAGTGGAAACCAAGAAGGAAGTCAAGTTTCAGCAACTGGGAATTGATGAGCTCTTGAAAATGAAGGAAGATGTTGCAAAACTCACTGTGGCTTTAAATCAGAAGCAGGCACCTCCCCACTTTGATAGGATCAACCAAGGAATGACACAAAACTTCAGACCCTCATCTCCCAGTGCAGGACCCAGATGGCCAATCAGATGCTACTATTGCAAGGATGAACTCCATACCCAAGTCAACTGTCCAGACTTGGCAGAAGATATAAAGGCCAAAAGGGTGTTTAAACAAGGACCCAACTATTACTTCCCAAACAGAGAGCCCATACCTTTTAGCCAGCAGGAAAGCTTCAGAGATCAGGTCAAGAAATTCTCAGAGGCTCAACAAGTCCCAAAATTGGAGGAACCTCAGAAGCAGGAAGAACCAACCAATGTTGCAGCATTTTTGAAGACTGGAAATTGGGAAGCTTGGACACCACCAGAGGTAAATATGAAGGAATCTCAAGTGCAATGGGGAATGAGAAGATCACAAAGGTTGGCTGGAAAACCACCAGAGAAGGATAACAACCAGGAGGCACCAGTGGAAGACCAGGGACCTTCAGCACCAACTAAAGAAAAGGCCCCAGAACCAAGGAAGAGGAAGCCAAGCTATCCAGGAGCATGGGTGGAAATGGATCAAGATTCTGAGGATGAAGAAGAGCCCCCCAAAGCACCTTTCAAGGAACCAGTAACTGAACCTGTAAAGAAGAACCCAGTAAAGTCAGAACCAGTGGATAATCAGGAAGGAACCAAGATGGAAGAAAGTTTGAAGAAGAAGATATTAAAGCAGAACTTTAACCTTACCTTGGAGGAGCTCCTTTCAGTTGCACCAAATTTCTTCCAGCAGTTAAAAGATATGAATCCTGAAGGAACTTTGGACTTAAACAGGGCCACTAAAGAATCAACCATCAAGACCAACAGGAGGGTCAATGGATGTCAACACCATTTTGAAGACTATTCAGATGATGAATACCCATGCTCCATAGGCAACAACCTCACCTATGCTTGTCCATTGGGATTTATTGACATATGGATTAAGGGAAAGAAGATCAAGGCTCTTGTGGATACTGGTGCTGAGTTAAATGTCATACCAGAACATTTGGCCATTCAGACAGGCTTGGTGTCCAGAGAACTATTCATGAAGGTTACAGGAATTGGAGGCCACTCTACCCCACTAATTGGATTGGCTGAAAGAACAGTATTTGAAATAACACCTGGGGAACCAAAGTCTGCCCACTTCTTCATAGCCAAAGGATCAATTCATACAGTACTTGGGAGACCCTTCCTAGTGGATCATAAAGTCAGGCTGGAATTATCAAAGCATAAAGGAGAAGTCTTAAGCTATGAGATAGCAGGAGGGGAAAGGTTATGCATCCCAATTTTTTCACCAGATCAAGCAGGATGGCAGGTCACACCACCTAGAAGACCCATGGGTATGAAAAGTATTACAGCAAACTTAGAGGAAGAAGAAGCCTGGCACAGTGGACAGAACATACCAGAAATACACCTTGAAGACTTTCCAGACCCCTGGGAAAATAAAATCATCACCCCTGAAGCACCAGCAGAAAGAGGATGGGAGGAAATACTGAAGAGACAAGAAGCTGAAGAGACCTTGGAGTTATTCCAACAAGTATTTGGGGGATTCTGGACCAACCTTGAAGACATGGAAGGAACCAATTGGGAAGAGCTACCTGGAGCAGGATTGGACAACTCAGAATTTATGGACTTACTCAACACTTACACTGGAAATACCCTCTTAATTCATGGGCAATGGCCATCCCATCATGGGAGGGTCCCATGGATTGTCAGGTATTGTTTATACTATGGGGAGGACTGGGCTAAGTCCTGGATAAGCCATATGATCATGATGGATCAAGTTGTACCAGACCATGTTAGGTGGTCAGGATACTTGGAAGAATAATATCTCATTTTACCTTACTGATGCAGTAGTAGGCCTTCAGTTTTCTTTGAGGAGCTGAGGGAACGGGTGGGCATTTCTCTTTTTTTAAAGGAAGTCTCCAATTCTTGCTATAAAATAAATAATAAAAAATTGTAATAATACATGATTAAAAAAAAAAAAAAAAAAAAAAATAATTGTTATAACACCAAAAAAGAAAAGCGGATTCTCGGCAAGATACAAGTTTTTTTGGTGTATGATTTTTTTATTGATGTAGCAGTAGGCCTTCAGTCTTCCTTTGAAGAGCCGAGGGTATGGGCAGGCATAGTTCTGTTTATTTTTATTTTTATCTTTAGTTTTACTTGGTATTGCTTCACCTTTTTTTGTGTTCTTGCTTTTTTTCTCTCTGTCACTGTAAAAAAAAAAAAAAAAAAAAAAAAAAAAAAAAAAAGAAGGAAAAGGGGGGGGAGTTAGTATACACAAACCAAAAAAAAAAAAAAAAAAAAAAAAAAAAAAAAAAAAAAGAAACTCACCAACAACGCATCAAATAGCCAACTTCCCGTTAACAAAACAAAAAAAACAAAAAAACGACGAGAAGCCCCAGCGACTATCATATCCAGGCAGTAGGGGGGTAGGACGCAACCGGAACGGCCCAGGTGGCCCTACGGGAAGAATGGGGAGGGAGATCCGGTTTGAACGGGAAGGAGCGTCAGTTAGATATGTATTAAAAGAAGAAGGAAGGAGAAGGAAGGGGGAAATGGAGAGGAAGGGACTTGCTAGTAGTAGCGAAGGGTGTTAAGCCACACTCGGGTCTGATCCAACCGGGCCTTAATCCCTTCAACGGTCCTACGCAGGTGGGTTCCTTGGGGGAGGCTGATCATCAGACACCACACAGCGAAATGGACCGAATCAAAGTTTTCGGCAACCGCGTTAGGGAGCCAAGGAGGGGACAAAGGTGACAAAAGACCGGAGGAAGAGTTGTTGGAGGACCCAGAGCTGAAGCCGTGACCGGAGAGTGAGTCGGAAAGGGAGCGAGCGGTGGCGCACGCGTCGGCAGAAGAGGTGGTCGGGACGGGGATATTGACCAAGGCGAGGGACGGGGCGGCATCGAGATCAGTAGTGGGTAGCAACTTGGCTGCATCGCGAACGCCCAAAACGTCCAAGGAAGCCAGGCGCGGATCAATGGCGGGGAGGTTTCCTGGGGGATTACTGGTCGCAGGAGTATCAAGGCCCGCACCAACGGGGTCCTCCATCAAAGACAAAGGGGCGCCCCTCGGCCTAGCTTGATGGGGACTCTTGGCTTTGCGCTTAGCTTGACGACCAGGACGGACGATGACAACCGAGACCTTGGAGCTGGCATCATCAAAATTGGCCGATTCCTGAGGCATCTAAAAGGGCAAAACGCGTGAAAGACCCAATTAGCCACCTGGGGTAAAACGGAAAATGAAACAACAACAAACCTTCAAATAAGTAAGGGGAGGACCAGCAGATGAGGAAACGTGAGAGACTCGTCAGGACGGGCCTCCTTAAATAGCCGAGGAACCCACCAAAACAAATGGGAGAGGGAGGGCGAGTGAAGTTCAAAAAAAAGGGGGGAGACCTACGGGGTCCCCAGTATACCATGACCCAAGCCCATGAACAATCAATCGGAAGGGGCCGACCGGAGAACACAAAGAGGGCATCACCACCAGGATTGCCGGGACCCTAAAAAAAAAAAAAGGGGGACGGGACCCCAGAGATAAGAGAAACCTTAAGTAAGATAGATTAAAAAATAAGAAAAAAAAAGAAAAAAGAAGAGGAAAAGAGAAGGAGGAATGAATGGATCTGATGCAAGCAATCAACCAAATACGGGAAGGGGACGTAAAACTTACATCGAGTGGCTGGAACTACGCATTGGTACCTTGATTTCCACCTAAGAAGGGACCTAGCCGAGTAAAAGCTCGGCCAACAGTACGAGAGAAGAGCAATAAGGAAGCGGACAGGGGGAGGCGTCAGCAATCTAGATAAATTAAATCTAACGTGACAGGTGGACTCACGTACCCGTGTACAGAAAGGATCGGCAAACGTACTGGATTTTTTGGCTGGAACTACGCATTGGTACCTCGATTTCCACCTAAGAAGGGACCTAGCCGAGTAAAAGATCAGCCAACAGTACGAGAGAAGAGAGATAAGGAAGCGGACAGGGGGAGGCGTCAGCAATCTAGATAAATTAAATCTAACGTGACAGGTGGACTCACGTACCCGTGTACAGAAAGGATCGGCGAACGTACTGGATTTTTCTTGATGCAATAAGGGAAAGGACCAATCGAGATAGATGAGGGGGGGGTCCACCCTACGGTATACCTGGAAGACCCAGGAGTAAAGAAAGTGGGGTGTGAGCGCGACAAGACATATTGAAGGAGACCCAGAGATCGGGTGTACAATACAAGATAGAGAAGAAAGAAGAAGGCTTACCTGTATGCCTAATAACGTCAATCCCTCAAGCTGTATGCGTGTATGCATGTACGACAAAGTGGCGAGGAGGAAATGAGATTGGGGGAGGACACCGGTCCAGCGCAACTACCTCAAGCCGGCCTTGCGGAGCGCCTCGGGGGTTGCTGCACGCACCGCCGCACTGGGGCAGCCTTGGCGCTCGGAGCGCGCGAAGCGAACCTAGGGCACCACCAGCACAAATCTCCGCGGGTCAACGAGCGCTACCTGCAAGCAAAGCAACGGGGGGAGGAACGGCGTGGTCACGGGTCCCCTGCAAGACCAAAAACCTGCAGACATCAAAACTGGGGTCCCCTGTAAGACCTAAAACTGCAGAAAGGTGGAGATTATCAGCTGAAGAAATTAAAAAATAAAAAAGAAATAAATAAAATAAGAAATAAGAAATAAATAAAAAATAAAAAAATAAAAAAATAAAAAATAAAAAAATAAAAAAATAAAAAAAAAAAATGAATGAAGGAATGAAAATAAAGGAATGAAATAGTGAAAACATACTTTTGTCAAGAAGATTATTAATGTAAATAGGATTCAACCCAAAGAGAACATGGAATACTAGGAAGAAGGAAGGGCTTGAAGAAATCAAGATTGGCTTTAACTCAAGATTGGATCCAACTAAGGACTTTAAGATGTGTCAAGGTATCAAGGAAAAAGGGATCAATTAATCTTTGGCTAGAACTGTCTGATTGAAGGAATTACAGCAGGTTTCAAAGGAAAAAGTTATCTATCAGGTTTGAATAGATGCAAACAGGGTGTAAAGGCCTGAAACTAGAGAAATGATTCAGAAAGAAAGGAAAAAGGGGGAATAAAATGAGGAAAATCTGTCTTTGGCCATGAGGTACCATAGGATATGGAGAAGGGGAAAGAAGATTCAAAGTCAAATCATAGGAACAGAGGAAAATGCCAAAACCTGTCTTGATCCAGAAGAACCCTACTATAATTCAACAACCAAGAAGAATGGAAAGGATTTAATTATACCTTTACTTGCTACATGGATACAATCAAGAAATAATTAAGAGGAGAAGATTTAGAGATAAAACAATCAAGATTTCAACAGGACCAACTGGATCACTAGGATTCTCTGGACCTTTGTTTTATTCTATATGTGATTATTAGTTTTTTTATTTATGTCTCTCAAGATCAATACCAAGAAGAAGAAGAAAAAGAAGAAAAAGAAGAAGAAAAAGAAAAAAAGAAGAAGAAGAAGAAGAAAGATAGGATGTGGATTCTGATGTCTATGGACAGGAATGCTGTGGACAGCATTAAGTCTGGGGGGGATGTGGTAGTCCAAACCTGTCCTATAGCCATCAGACTCACTTTTCTAGTGTAAAAACAGCTCAAACCCTCAAATTAACCTCAGAAATGGATTCCACATTGAAAATAACCCATAGTCACTCAGCCAACATACCCCTCTATCTCTCATGGATTAGAAGATACAGCCCAAGAAACCTTCAACTGTGGCAAACTCATACCCACCCAGGTGTCACATCTCTGTGGAAGACATAAGGCATACCTAGTAAACCCTCAAGTACATACCAGTGGCAGCTTATCCTCAAGACCAGGACCACACAACAACCAGTCCATCAAGAATACAGCATACAGATACAGGAGGCAGTGCAGCATGCCAGATCCAGTCACCTCATCCAGAATACAGCATACAGATACAGGAGGCAGTGCAGCATGCCAGATCCAGTCACCTCATCTAGAATACAGCATACAGATACAGGAGGCAGTGCAGCATGCCAGATCCAGTCACCTCATCCAGCATACAGTATACAGATCCAGGAGGCAGTGCAACCAGTCCAGATCCAGTCACCACAGCCAGAATACAGCAATACAGATACAGGAGGCAGTGCAGCATGTCAGATCTGGTCACCTGAACCAAACAAACATGCAGCAAATACACATACAAGAGGCTGTGCAGAAGTATACAGGAGCAATATATGCAGGAGAAAGTGGAACCAGCCTTAACCAGAACCAAACAAACCAACAGTATTGCACAGCAATACATGTAGGTAGAAGCAAGAATCACTGAATAAACTACCAGTACAGCACAGCAATATACCTTATCTGAACTACACAGCAATCTATGCAAGGCTGTGCATGCATGAAACCCCTGTACAAGCTTTTCCCAACCAGCAGAAATGCCTCATGTAACTGTACAAACTTTTCCCAACCAGCAGAAATGCCTCATGTAACTGTACAAACTTTTCCCAACCAGCAGAAATGCCTCATGTAACTGTATCTCACTGTTCCTCACCAGAACAGGGAGAACCCTCAGGGGCAGCCTTGAGCACCCCTGGGGGCAGGATTTGTCTATTTAAGGAGGG
>CM062615.1:16690775-16940775 GCA_025617555.3 Puccinia polysora | reverse complement strand
CAGAGTTATTAGCATGTGGGCGCCGTTACTTACAACTGCTTTGTTCTATTGGACTCTGAGCAAACTTTGACTTATTTTGTTCAAAGTCTTTCTCCTCATCATCTTTGTTCAGGTAGTGCTACTTCCCCCCTCAGCTATTGTTGCTATCAACTTATCCCTATCCCATTTGATTCCTCATTAACAAATATTACTGGACCTTGATCCAGGTTACATTTAAATATTTTTGTAACACTCAGGAGGGCAGCCTAAAAAAGCACCTATCCCCTCCACAGAACTGCCAACGCCCTGCGCCGTTTGGAGTCTTACAACAGCCCATTTGAGTCAAGTAGCATGCCAGACGGCCCATTTGAGTCAAGTAGCATGCCACACGGCCCATTTGAGTTGTTCAGCATGCCACACCGCCTATTTGAGTTGTGTAGCATGCCCACGGCCCATTTGAGTTGTTTAGGGTGCCACACGGCCCATTTGAGTCGTGTACACAACTGTACACAACTGTACACAACCCTTTGAGTTGTGTACAAGACTCAAAGAGTTGTGAATTTAACATTACCCATAAAAAAAATGAACAAAATGAAAAAAATGGGATAAAAAAAATAAAAAAAAAATGAGAAAAATGAAATAAAAAAATGAAAGAAAAATGAAAGAAAAATGAAAAAAAAAAAACAAAAAAAATGAAATTGGTGCTTTCAATGGAAGAAATGAATTAACCCCTTTTGTTCAATTTTCTTAAAAAAATCCTTCAAAATGCTTGCACAAATCTACAAAAGGCATTTTTTCCACCAAAATAATCAAGAGTTGATAAAATCAATAACACTATCCAGAGATGAACAGGAAATGATAAGACTAAAAAGAGCCAAAGGGGACAAGATAATATTTGTATAGTCAAGTGGAAATGATGTCATGAGGAGGAAGGGGCACTATGGTATTGTAGTCTGGGAATCAGATCAGTTTCATTGATGGTTCATGGCAGGACCATTATTTACAGACAAATAGAGAACCCCAAGAGGGGGCCTAAGGCAGAAGATTGAATACAACTAGAGAGCCCCCAGAAGGGGCCAGAGACATGAGTAATGAGTTAATGTAAATATTAAGGTAGTGATAAAGGTAACTAAATTTTTTAGTTACAGAATATAAACAGGAAAAGGCCAAAACAACATATTAACTGAAAAATTTAGGAACCAATTTAAAACAAGCAAACATCCCAGAGATTCATGAGAAATGAGAGTAGAATATGAGAATTGTGGAATTTATGACAATACACCACCTTGTAAAGATATGAGATGGGAAATGATAGCCTAATTTAAGAGGAGCAACTAGGACCTCAGGCATAGTTGCCTAGCATGATATGGGAGAATAGCTTTACTCTTTTAAGAGGAGAAACAAGAAACTCAGACATAGCTGCCTAGCTTAACAGGGGAGAATGATATTATGATGATGTTAATGGTAGTGATGATGATAATTGTAATGATGATGGTGATGGAAATGGTGATGGTGATGGTGATGGTGATGGTGATGGTGATGGTGATGGTGATGGTGATGGTGATGGTGATGGTGATGGTGATGGTGATGGTGATGGTGATGGTGATGGTGATGGTGATGGTGATGGTGATGGTGATGGTGATGGTGATGGTGATGGTAATGGTGATGGTGATGGTGATGGTTGTCAGCTCTCTGATACCAGGAACCTTGCAGTCCTTTAGCTACAGAGAGTGATAAAAGAACTTGGAGCAATAATATTCCAAAGAATAAACACTTTAAAGCTCCAATAATGGTATGGTAAGAGCAAGTGCAAGGTTTATTTGGTTTGGTTATAAATATTTTAAATATAATATAAAAAGAGGGGCTACAGTATTATACTACTGGGGATCTTTACAGACTAGCAACCTCTCTTCAAGGGGCCTCCTTAGGCAGTTTAAGAACCTTGGAATAGTATGGGTGCCTTAGAAAGGACTTATTCCACTAATGGCCGGGATTAACAGCACAAGTGGCCTAGACAGGAAGGGAAACACTCACTCTGAGCACTTGACCACGAAAATCCTGGAATAATTGGAAGGGTTTCAGAGCAGATGGGGTAGATTGCTCGACTAAACTTCAATGGTTGATTGGTTAATAAAGGTAAATGATATTACTACAGACTAAGTCATAAATCACTTGCTTATCTTCATATAAGCACTTGATTAACAATGACACCGTGTCTGATTGATAATAAATAATTCCTGATAACTGATTAACTGACTGGAAACAGAAGGGCAAAAAGAGCCTTTTTAAATATTCCTTTTTTTGGGTGCTTGAGGGCCTCTAGAAGGAGTACTAGCCATGGGCTGAGGCTAGGGGGGCAATCAGGGCAAGATTGGCACGTCCTCAAGGTGCTGTTAGCCTGCTGGCCTTAGATCTGTCAAGGAACAGCTCCTTTTTAGCTGCAGGATCTGTTAATCAATATATTAGTCATTTTGCTGATCCTTCACTGATCCTCAATTTGTACAGCAGGTACTGGTCCAAAGTGAGCAGACGTAGATTTTTATTGATTCTCCATCCTCTGCCGATCCTGTATGTAATTTTTAATAATTTTTACGACCACTCCTTATGTAGTTTTGTGGTCTTTGAAGGTTCTGATCAACTTATTTCGTGGTGAGTCTGGATCTTTATTTAATTAATAAAAAATACTAAAAATTAGTTACTAACTAATTTTAATTGATTTTTGAGGTTTTTGAACCATAATCTATGCTCGTGTGGTAGCTTTACATATGTAGTGTAGATCCTACTATATTGTAGCTTCTCTGAGCGGTACCTGGATGTCATAGGAGGCGCGGGGATCAGTCCATTCAAATGCGCGCGGGGACTGATCCGCTGCTCAGATGCGCGCGGGGGACTGTACCGCTGCGCGCATGACTAGGTCACGGGATTACCTGCGCGGGAGTTCAGCGCTGTAGGGACGCGGGGCTGCGTGCGGGAGTTGGCGTACGCGGGAGTCCAACGCTGTAGGGACGCGGGGCTGCGTGCGGGAATTGTGACAAAACACAATTTCCCGTGTAACTCCTAAACTACACACAACACCTGGATTTCGACTGAAATTTAGGTGTGAAACCTATACATGACATATCATGTGAAATATTAAAATGGCTAAAAGGTGCCATACTGGTGCCGTGGTCATTTACCATTTTGTATTAAATTAATTAAAAAGTATAAGGAGTAAGAATTCAAGGGTGGGGTCAGTGAGTGACCCTACCTTATTTTGAGTTGGAAATCCATTTCTGCAATAATATTTATGGATTTCCTACTCCTTTATTTTATAATAATTTTATTTATTCATTTATCTTAAATATAAGGAGTAAGAATTCAAGGGTGGGGTCAGTGAGTGACCCTACCTTATTTTGGGTGGGGAATTCATTTCTGAAATAATATTTATGGATTTCCTACTCCTTTATTTTATAATAATTTTATTTATTCATTTATCTTTGTTCCTTTTAATTTTGTTAATATTATTATTGTTGTTGCTTTGTCAGGTTGCTCTGTGCTAAGTAGCAGGCTGACATTTCCCCACTCCAAGATATGACTATATCTGAAAAATTTTTGGGGCTCAGTGTCTTTTACTGGCTCTGTAGTTTCTCAGGTGTATAGGTCCATCTGGAATGTTGTTTTCAGGTAGCCATTCATCTTTATCAGCTGATTCTCCTTTGTATCTGACTAAGTAAAGTCTAACATCTTTTCCTTGGATCCTTTCTTTTTTATCTTTAACGATTTTACTGATTTTTCCTTTGTCCTTCTCAGGCTCATCTAAGACTGGTATTTCAAGTGAAGGGGTCTTTTCTCCTTCTCTGGGATAGTAGTGTTTGACAAGGCTAACTGGGAAGACTGGGTGTTTCCTAGAGAGTTCATTACTGAGGATGACTTCTACGGCATTCTTACCATGAAGTTTCTTGATAGTGAAAGGCCCAACAAAGGCTTGTCTGAGTTTTCTGTTTCCAGCCAAGTTATTGAAATTGGCGGTTGAAATTAGAACTTGATCTCCTATTCTGAAATCAGGTTCTTTGTGAGTTTTATCCCACCTCTGTTGGTTGTATTCAACAGCATCTTGTACACATTTAGCAGCGTGCTTGTTTGCCATATCTATCATTTTTTTGAATTCCAGTGATGTTGGATGGATATTAGTCAACTCCTGATTGAGGTTATCTTTGGGCAATTTGGGGATCCATCCTCTTTCCAGTATGTAAGGAGCTTCTTTGGTAGTAGAGTGTTTACTACTGTTATAGGCCATTTCTAGTGCACGTAAAAGGCTAACCCAGTCATGGCAATATCCGTCTGTATTTTTGTACTCCATCCCAAAGCAACAGAACCTTCTGAGCATATCCTCTAGAGTATGGATCATTCTTTCAGCTAATCCATCTGTCTGAGGGTGATAAGCTGTAGAAAAGGCTAAGGTAGTTCCTAACATATAATGGAGGTTTCTCCAGAATTCAGACGTGAATTTGGGGTCTCTATCACTGATAATAATCTTAGGAATTCCTACATCAGCAATTAGTCTGTTCCAGAAGAGTAAGGCTACTTCCATAGCTGTGTCTTCCTTATGGTTAGGTAGAAACTTGGCTTTCTTAGAAAATCTGTCTACAATAACGAAGACTGAGTTGTAAGAGTAAGCTCCACCAGGGGGCAGTCCTGTTACGAAGTCCATGTTGATAACTTCCCATCTTTTCCTGGGCTCAGCTATCCTTTGGAGTAGTCCAAACCTTTTCCCAGTGGTCCTGTTGGACTTCTGACAGATTTCACAGCTTGAAACATACTTGATAGTGGAGTCTCTCCAGTTGATCCACCAGGCAGTCTGCTTTACTTTATCTAGGGTTCTATCAATAGACAGGTGACCCGAAGAGCAATTATCATGACATTCAGCTAAAACAAGTTTGATATGCTCTGCTTTGGTCAAGACTATAACACTAGAGTGTTTATGCTGGTAATATACTATCCCATCCCACAGTGTGAATCTTCCTTCTTTATAGGACTTCAGCAGGGGTTCAGGTAAACTGTTTATGAGTTCAGATGGAGGTGAAGTACTTTCTATGATGTTAATCAAAGTCTTCATGCCAGAGTTGTATGCTTCTCTGATGGAGCTGAACAGTGATTCATCTAGTTCACATATGTGAATTCCTATGATGGGGGCTTCAAGATTAAATAGGTTGATGTTTAGTATAGGAAATATATCATGATCTTCTGGGTCATGAGCAGGGTTACTAGTATCATTTGGTAGAGCATTTCTGCTAAGACTGTCAGCATTCTGATGTCTAACTCCAGCTTGGTGGACTATTGTCATCTGACATCTGTATGGTTGTATGGCTATCTTCCATCTTAACATATGCCTGCTAGGAGTTTTCATGTTCATGAGGGTTCTAACAGCATTGCAATCAGTGATCACCACAAAATTTGTACCTTCCAAATAATAGTGGAGTTTTTCTAATGCCCATACTAGAGCAAGGCATTCCATTTGGCTGGCACCATATCTCTTTTCAGTATCTTTGGCTTGTCTAGATATGAAGAGTATAGGTTTCTCTACTGGTTTATCCTCTTCTATTACTTCTTGGTGTAATGCAGCTCCTAATCCTTCCATGCTAGCATCTATGTAAAGTTTGAAAGGTTTAGAATAATCTGGTTGTATCAACACTGGGGCAGTAGTCATAGCTACTTTGAGTTCCTCATAATTCTTCAATCTTTCATGAGTCATTTCAAACAAAGTGTTGTTGTTGCAGATCTCATATAAACACTTGGTGAGGTTAGCAAATTTAGGTATGTACTTCCTGTAATAGCTGCAGAAGCTTATAAAGGATAAGAGTTCTGTTTTGTTCTGGGGCATAGGTCTGTTCATTAATGCGGCTATCTTACTTTGGTCAGCAGTTAGAGTTAGTCCAGAAACAATGTGTCCTAGAGCTTTGAGTTCTCCATATCCAAAGTTGCACTTTTTCATAGATACTTTTAATCCTACTGTGGCAATTGTTTTAAGCACTAGCCTTACTTTATCCATGTGAGTATCCCAATCATCTGAATAAATGATAACATCATCTATGTATACCATCATCCAACCTTGTCTGATGAACATTCCTAAGACTGTATCCATCATTCTTTGGAAGTGGGAAGGAGCATTTTTAATACCAAATGGCATTCTGAGATACTCATATATGCCTAAATGACATATAATTCTCATAAATTTCCTACTATTCGGACTGATAGGTATTTGGTGAAAGCCTTTCAACATGTCCATAGTAGTAATGAACTTAGCTTTAGAAAGATTATGTAGAGCGTGGTCAATCCTTGGGATAGGATAATAGTCAGCTTGGGTGTAGTTGTTGAGCATTCTAAAGTCTCCAACCATCCTAGACTTATCATTGTGCCAGGTTATTATCACGGGGGTAGTTACGTCTACTTGCTCATTATGCCCTACTTTCCGTAAGACTTGTAAGTCCACTAGTTCTTGGATGTGGCTTTCTAGAGCAGTCCTAGATTTTGGACTAGAAGGGTAAGCTGGTCTCCTGAGGTTAGGAGGGTAAGGAGGCTTAATAGTCAAAGTTAAGACCATATCATGACCTTTGATATTACCAATGGGATGGTCTTTAGTGCAAAAAGCATTCTGGTTCTCAAAGCATGCTTGGAGAATATCTCTTTTCTGGTTTTCACTAAGCTGGGAATTCAAGGCAGCTTGGGAAAAGTATTCCTGGTTAAAAGTTTCTAAGTGTCTCTCATAAGTGGAATCAGTAGCTTTAGCATTGATATGGCATATTTGGAACTTCTTGTTCCAATCTCCTCCTATAGTGAAATATCTCCCTTTACTCTGGAAGACATCTATCCCGTACAGGCAAAGAGAATCATTTCCTATAATAAAATAATCACATACTCCATTTTGAAGTACTACAAATTCAATCTTTATCTTGATTGATCCTTTAGAGTGGGGGAGTATGATTTCTGTTGGCCATACTCCAATAGCATTGAGAGGTGAGTTACAGCTGCTGAACTTAGCTTGAGGTACAGGTAGTAAGTTTTTCTTCCAGTTGGAATCCTGTTTATCTAAGTAGTCAGTTCCAACACAAGAGCAGAAGGCTCCACTGTATAGAAGTAATTTTACGGGGGAACCTTGTATCAAGCCAGTGGCATAACAAGTTTTACCACCGGTGTACCCTTTTCCAATAGAAGGCTTGAGGGTTAAGGTCTTAGCTTCAGAAACATGTTGGATTTTCATGTTGGGTGTCCATTTTTGAGGCAAATTGCTATCTTCATTAACAGGGTTAATATCTAGGGAAGATTCTATGTTACCTTCGATGACATTAATGGGATTAGTGATAATTAGGTCACATTCAGAGATGGAACCATCAGTGTCATCTAGTTGGGGGTCAGGATTAGTGTCATCCTCTTCTACGTCAATAGGATTAATCTTTCTCCTGGGTAAAGGACAGTCAGGTCTTACATGCCCTGTTTGGTTGCAATTCCAACATGTCTTTTCTTTTGTCACCAAAGTATTCTTGGCTTCTGAGTTGATAGGTAGAGGTTCTTTATTCTTGTTATTATAATCTTCCTTATTCCTAGTAGTTGGTTCTCTGGGTTTATTAAGCTTTTTGTCTAAGCCATTCATGTCAATAGTTTCTTCTAATACTCCTATGAGAGTGGAAAGGTCAGAGTTCATGGGCATTCTGCACCTTACGCTATGGTTAAGTTGTCCTGGACATAGGTTGAGGAGTCTTTCATTGACTTCTTCTTTATCAGCATTTGGGTAGAAGCAGTCTAGTCTTCTCTTCTGGTCAAGGCACCATTTGTGAGGTTTGTCCTTAGATGGATCAAACAAAGAAGTTTCAAAAGTCTTCATCATTTTTCTTTTCCAAATTCTGGTACCAAATTGTTCCTTAATCAAATCTTTCCATGAATTCCATGACAAAGATCCTACCTCTTCTCTCTTATTGATGAACCAGTCAAGGGCTACTCCTTCAAACAGTCTAGGTAGTCTTACTACGGCTATGTTATCAGGAAGTTCATAAGAGGCCAGAGTATAGTCAATAAACTTAATAAAACTGACATGATTGTATTCTCCTTCTCCGGAGAATTTAGGCCACTCAGTGATAGGGGGAAGTAATATTAATGCTTGTTCTACTTCAGGAGTGGGACTAGGTCTGAAAGATTCATTCCTTGTTAGTCTTGGTCTAGAAGGTAGTTGGGGCGTACTGTGGTACCTGGAAGGTCTGATTTCATCAGTCTCTGCAATGGGTTGAGATAAGTTTATCTTTAGATCTCTGAGATCATTCTTAATCATACCTAATTCCAGGTCAAGTTTGTTACTTAATGAATCAATTTTATTAATAATATGAGTGGGTGAAGTGTGGTCTGTTTTATTAATACCTTCTTTGATTTGTTCAATAGATAGAAGAATTTCTTCTTGGATAGCTGAAGTATTGTTTTCTAGGTAATTCATTAGTTCTCCTTTACTCAAACTGATGCTGTCTCTTATTTGTTTTACTTCTAACTCTTTGATTTTGATCAAGTTGGATTGGGATTGCATGACTTTACCAAAATTGGTATTTACTTTATCCAATTGCTCATATACTTTATCAAAACATTTGCCAATGATATCAAAGTTATGAGAAACATTTATGGAAAACAAGTTGAAAGTTTCTACGTCTAATTGCTGTACACTTTCTTCCATTTTCTTGCCAAAGATATTATATTGTCCCACTCTTTGGGACTCTTTAATTTCTGATGGGCTAGATATCTCTTCTTCTTGTTGTTGTTGTTTCCTCTTAAGGAAACTAATTGGTCCCAAGGATTCCAATTCTTCACGTAACCTTCTACTTCTCTCTTGGGAATCAATTTTTGGAGGGTTATTTGAGTCTTCTTTGCCAAAGATATGGCTTTTCTCATACCCTGCTGGTCTTCCTGGGTCTGAGCCTGTTTGAATAGTTCCCAATGATCCACGTGTTCTTTCACCAATACCTTTATTTTGTCCTCCTTGGAGGAGTCCGGCTGGGGTGGCGTAGGTGGAACGGTATCCTCCTGGGATTTCAAGTTCAACAAGGGACGGCTCTCCAACGGTGAGTTGGTCGAGTCGGCGGCCGCGGTCGTTGTCACGGTCGCTCGGATTGGAGCAATCACTGGATCGATCCGCATTGCGTTCGCGACTGGCATCCTTGCGCACACGGGTTCCTCCGGGCAAAGATCCAGATGACGGGGCGCGTCCACTGGCGCGGGTGTTGCGTCTGTTTTGATGCATTTTTAAAGATTATGTAAGTTTTCGTCGAAACTTTGTAAAAAAAAATCAAAAAAGATAATTTTTTCGAGTAATTTTTTTTAAAAAATATATTTCTTACTTATATGAAGGTTTAAAGGCACTAAGTCCTTGTTGGGGTCAGGTCCGTCCTTGGAGGGTATTCCAACGGGATCTGAGTGGGTTCCAATCAAATCTTGGTACAAATCCAAGGGTCCACAGTCTGGGACGTCCTCTAAGAGGTCTTGGTCAATAAGATCACCAAAGACCAAGTCCACTAGAAAGGATAAATAATAAAAAAATATAAGTTATATATTTATTTATTTTATAATAATTTTTTTATAATTTTCGAGTTTTTGTGATTTTTTTTAAAAAAAATAAAAAGGAAATCAAAGCTCACTTTTATAATTTAGATACCATCTCTTAAAAGCAGAAAGCTTTCCTTGATAGATTTTCCACTCTTTGTGCTGTCTTAACAAGGAGTTAAAATTGATAATTCTTTCTAACTCTTGTTCCTTTTCTTTTAAGATTTGTTGTCAATAATAAAGAAGTCTCTCTTGTTTCTGTTCAGGAGTTATAACAACAGGCACAAAGTTACGTAATTTTTCTTCTTTTTTCTGTTTAAGAAGATTTAAATAATAATCGATCAATTCTCCTTTGGTTTTTAAATCCACTGGACAAATCAAAAGATCAAGATAAATAATAAGTATTTCTACTTATATATATAATTTTTTTTTTATATAAATAACTGGTCCAGGAGATAATTAATTAAACAATTAATTATTGAGGATATTTCCCGGCCAGACCCCCAGTTGTCAGCTCTCTGATACCAGGAACCTTGCAGTCCTTTAGCTACAGAGAGTGATAAAAGAACTTGGAGCAATAATATTCCACAGAATAAACACTTTAAAGCTCCAATAATGGTATGGTAAGAGCAAGTGCAAGGTTTATTTGGTTTGGTTATAAATATTTTAAATATAATATAAAAAGAGGGGCTACAGTATTATACTACTGGGGATCTTTACAGACTAGCAACCTCTCTTCAAGGGGCCTCCTTAGGCAGTTTAAGAACCTTGGAATAAATATGGGTGCCTTAGAAAGGACTTATTCCACTAATGGCCGGGCTTAACAGCACAAGTGGCCTAGACAGGAAGGGAAACACTCACTCTGAGCACTTGACCACGAAAATCCTGGAATAATTGGAAGGGTTTCAGAGCAGATGGGGTAGATTGCTCGACTAAACTTCAATGGTTGATTGGTTAATAAAGGTAAATGATATTACTACAGACTAAGTCATAAATCACTTGCTTATCTTCATATAAGCACTTGATTAACAATGACACTGTGTCTGATTGATAATAAATAATTCCTGATAACTGATTAACTGACTGGAAACAGAAGGGCAAAAAGAGCCTGTTTAAATATTCTTTTTTTGGGTGCTTGAGGGCCTCTAGAAGGAGTACTAGCCATGGGCTGAGGCTAGGGGGGCAATCAGGGCATAATTGGCACGTCCTCAAGGTGCTGTTAGCCTGCTGGCCTTAGATCTGTCAAGGAACAGCTCCTTTTTAGCTGCAGGATCTGTTAATCAATATATTAGTCATTTTGCTGATCCTGCACTGATCCTCAATTTGTACAGCAAGTACTGGTCCAAAGTGAGTAGACGTAGATTTTTATTGATTTTCGATCCTCTGCTGATCCTGTATGTAATTTTTAATAATTTATACGACCACTCCTTATGTAGTTTCGTGGCCTTTGAAGGTTCTGATCAACTTATTTCGTGGTGAGTCTGGATCTTTATTTAATTAATAAAAAATACTAAAAATTAGTTACTAACTAATTTTAATTGATTTTTGAGGTTTTTGAACCATAATCTATGCTCGTGTGGTAGCTTTACATATGTAGTGTAGATCCTACTATATTGTAGCTTCTCTGAGCGGTACCTGGATGTCATAGGAGGCGCGGGGATCAGTCCATTCAAATGCGCGCGGGGACTGTTCCGCTGCTCAGATGCGCGCGGGGGACTGTACCGCTGCGCGCTTGACTAGGTCACGGGATTACCTGCGCGGGAATTCAGTTGCGCGGGAGTTCAGCGCTGTAGGGACGCGGGGCTGCGTGCGGGAGTTGGCTTACGCGGGAGTCCAACGCTGTAGGGACGCGGGGCTGCGTGCGGGAATTGTGACAAAACACAATTTCCCGTGTAACTCCTAAACTACACACAACACCTGGATTTCGACTGAAATTTAGGTGTGAAACCTATACATGACATATCATGTGAAATATTAAAATGGCTAAAAGGTGCCATACTGGTGCCGTGGTCATTTACCATTTTGTATTAAATTAATTAAAAAATATAAGGAGTAAGAATTCAAGGGTGGGGTCAGTGAGTGACCCTACCTTATTTTGAGTGGGAAATCCATTTCTGCAATAATATTTATGGATTTCCTACTCTTTTATTTTATAATAATTTTATTTATTCATTTATCTTAAATATAAGGAGTAAGAATTCAAGGGTGGGGTCAGTGAGTGACCCTACCTTATTTTGGGTGGGGAATCCATTTCTGCAACAATATTTATGGATTTCCTACTCCTTTATTTTATAATAATTTTATTTATTCATTTATGTTTGTTCCTTTTAATTTTGTTAATATTATTATTGTTGTTGCTTTGTCAGGTTGCTCTGTGCTAAGTAGCAGGCTGACAATGGTGATGGTGATGGTGATTTTGATGGTGATGGTGATGGTGATGTGGATGTTAAATTGGATGAGAGTATGTAATTTTAATGAATTTGCTTAAGGTAAAGATTGAGGTTGGAAGATAGGAAGATGCAGAGACAGTGTTTAACAAAAGGGAGGAAAGGATTCCAACAAGAAAGTCTTTCAATCCTTAAAGAAATTTTCTAAACCATAATTGCATATATCCCAGCTTTTTTTTCAATTGGCACAAAAAATTAAGGTTTAAACAACTTCCTGGAGCAGTAAAGCACCAAAAGGCATGAAATTGGGAAAAAAGGCCATATTCACAACTTATCCTTTTTTGTTTCTTTTTTCAAAAAAGTTTACAATTATAGAAAATAGAAAAAAGGCTTAAATGGCAACTTCCAAAAAAGGCATGGAGTTGGTAATTATGATGGCATGAATTTTTCCTGGTCCTAAATAACTACATTAGGGGTAATCAGAGTTCAAATTTTCAAACATTCACAAAGCTTATTTCAGGAAAATATCAATTTTTCAAAAAATATTTTTTATCAAAATAAAAAATGAATCAATGGTCATAACTGAAAAAAAATAAAATTTTCAAAAAAAATGTATAGGCCTGAAATCAGGAAGTTAATTTTTTTGAAAATTTTAACTCTGATACGCTGTGGTAGACCAAAACTCAGCTGTAGCCATAAGCCTTGACTATCCAGTATAAATATAATACCTATCCTCAAAATAATCTCCAAAATATATTCTTGACCAAAAATAACATATATTCAATCAGCCAAAGTAGCCTTGTATCTCTCATGTATTGGAAGATACAGCTCAAATCAACCCTGGCCTACCATATCACAATCAGTTTTCACAGACCTGTGAAAGATACATGGACATATCAGAAGGTATTATGTAATCATCTAGCACACACTTAACTAAAAGTCATCCAGGGTGGAAACCTATGGAATGTTGCAGCACAGCATTCCAAATGTTCAACCCACAACTGAACAAGTCCACAAGCCTAGAGCCACAAGTCAGCCAGAAACATCTTTCACCACCCATCACAGATTTTGTGACAGGTGGAACACTCCTGATGTCTATAAATAGAGGGCCTCTCTCCAGCCATTTTCCCCCCATCCCCCCAGGCATCCAGCCTGGCGTGGTCACCACTTGTAAAGGATATTAAACCCTTATTGAAGACATTAAACCTTTATAAAGGATATAAACCATTAGCAAGAATAATCAACCCTCAAATTCATTAACAAACCATGCATGAACCACCACCATCCATCACCACCATCATCAACCGTTATATTACCACATACCTTGACCACCTTCCATCACCACCATCATCAACCATTACCACATACCTTAACCACCATCCATGAAAACCATCATCAACCATTACCACATACCTTGACCACCATCCACCACCATCATCATCAACAATCACTGCATACCTTGACCATCATCCACCACTCACACCAACTCATCCCACTACTCATAATCCAATGGGCATCCAACCCTCTGTGGTCCTACCCAGATATATAATCAAAAGGAGAATTTCAGTGGAAAAATAAAAAAAAGGAAATCAAAAGCAATTTTCTGCCACATCAAACATTGAAACCACCCCATTATGTGCTTTGAATAAGGGTTCTTCTATGACCTGAACTATTCAGGACCAAATTAAAGGAAACCACCCATCACTAAATGATTACCCTTAAAAAGAAAGAGAGCAAAACAAAAATGGACTACCAACCTTTTTGTTCCTCTACCCAACCCCCCTGTGGGTAAACCCATCCTTGGGTTCCCCCCTGAACCACCCCTTTGAAAAAACCTTGGACCCTTTAAAAATTATGGTATTGGTTACAATCACACATACCTGATCAACAAATAACCAACAACCCAATATATCTGGTCCATTCTTCAACAAAAACTACCAATAACCGTCAAATAATTCATATATATCTGATCTGAGACCTATTATAAGTCTCCAAGAAAACAGAAATTAATTTAAATAAATTATTGTGAAGACTTACTATAGTAGTAGAAGGGCAGTAAATTAAAAATCACACTTAGTATTAGTAGTACTCCAAAGGAGTGAAAGTAATACTAAATCCACCTTCAAGGACTGCCAGCAATCTCTTTTCTAAATTATTTATATGATCCCACAGGAGTCTCTACAACACCCTATTTAATATGTTTCATTATGAACAACTAAAGGTTTGAACTGGTTTTCTTGGAGTAAGGCCATAGAAATTTTGATTTTGTTTGGAAATACTATACTATACTAAATATTTCACACTAAATTCATCTTACTATTGTTTAACAGTGAAAGTTTTCTGAAATTTCCCAAAATAATCAAAATTCATGCAAATTTGGAAACCACAGCATTCAGAAGAATCTGTGCCAAGTTCAGCAAAAGTAAGACAAGCACCCTGGTTACTTTTGCATCACAATTCTAAAAAAAAATACATCAATAACCCTTGTCCTAAATTTATAAAACCCATCACATTCTTCTGGAATTTCCCTATTCCTGCCTGAAATAACAGTTACCAAGTAACTTGAAAAAACTGCCATATAAATCAATTTATCTTCCATTAGAGAAAATATATACCAAAAAATGATTAGTATTTATCATCTTGGAATGCTGACAAGTGTAGGCTTGAAGTCTTTGACCAAATTCATTGTTTTCCTGGCTCTTAATCCAAAGGAAAGTTGTCATTCACTCAATTTTTTGACTCAATTTTTTTTACTTCAAAAGCAGAGAATGATTTTTTTTGTTTTTGAGGAAAATCAACATTTTGGTTTTAATTTTGTCTTTCTTTTTCTTATTTTTGATATCTTCATGAATTCATCTTTTATGCATTGTTATTAGGTAGGATTTCAAGATGGAACACAAAATTCTGTTAAATAACCCCAATATACCAACCAAATTAAATATCAGGAATCTCTACTGTTCCATGTGACCCTCAAATCCTTATCCAAAAATATAAATCAAAACTGAAGTTTGACCAACATAACTACTGTAAGGCTTGTTTTTAAATTTATTATCCCACAAAAAATGATCCCCCTTACGGAAGTTAAGAGAAATTTATGAATTCTTACTAGTTTAATTAAGAAAACTTTTTTGAGATAGAAAACCATTGTGTACAAAAAGACTTTTGAAACCTTGGCCAAAACTTAACCCTGCCCCCCCCCCCCAACCCAACCCATAAATTCCCAAATTCTCATTGATTTCTCAATATATAATAATATGATTTAATTTTCTGTTTTACAAGCCAGATTATAGGAATTCAAGGAAAAATTTGCTTGAAAATCTTTGAGGAAACTCAAATACAGGCTTTTGTACTGATATAAAATAGGCAAAAATAATCAAATCTATTCAATGGAAAGAGATACAAAATCTTTTGAATGTGATGCTACATTTATTCGTTGACTGTTTCAATTATTTCAGGAACAAGCTTTGTTTTGAAGTTGGTTCATTGGGAATTGTTGCAATCTCTTTCTTCAGTCTAAAACTGTAGCTTCAAAATAAAATTCCCACATATGTCTTGCAAGTATTACCTCAACAACCAAATCCCCTGATTCATTCATCATCTCTTGCGCCCTATGGTTGACAAAGTGATTTAAATTGATTATTGTGTAGTGATACCTACATATCAGTACCTGGATGTTTGAATTTTCCATTTCCGCTTACTATTTCTTTAAGGGAAAATCCTGGAAACTAAGAAATTTGGAGTTTTTGAATACTCACTATAAAGCAAGATACCACACCTTTTTTGATGAAAAAAAGGGTTCAATATCATGGGTTTTCAAATATCTGAAAAAGGCATTTCAGATTATCAAGATTAAAGGATTGCAATTGCTTCAAGTTAACATGAAGCATTTTTAAAAAAAAAAACTAGGGTAAAAGGTTCTGGGTTAAATTCAATTTCCTATTGGGGCCCAAGCCAAGATATTTTCTTGGTCATCATGCACGAATGGCCTGAAAGCATCCTCTAGTTAAAAATTTTTCTGCCAGTGTAAATTTTGTCCATTTTCTGGGCTTTTATACAGCCAAATTAAAAGATAATCAAGGTTTACTGGGTATCCAAATAAAAAAAATGTAGAGTATATAAATGAGGTTTTATCATGCATTATTGATGAATGTGATGACCTTTTCAACAACCTTATGATTGATGGTGGTCCAAAAGGTGACTTTTGTTTGTAAAAAGATTGAATTTCTATTTTATTCCACAGAGCAGGTTGTGCTTCTGCCTGGAAATTGAAATCTAACTATGAACCTTAGCAATTCAAGGCATGAACATTTATCTGCTTAAAAAGTCTATTAATTATTTTTTTTCATCAGTCCACAAGTAATTTTAGAGCTCTAAATAGATCAAGTTAGAAAAATTTCCACATGGATAATGGTTTTTTGAAATTCATGAACAACATTGTTTTAAATAAAAAAAATCAGGCCACATTTATTAGTTTTTTCAGCCTCCTGGATGCCATGACCCTTGGTATCCTTTAGCTACCAGAGGTGATAGAATGAATAATAAATATATTATTTAATAAATGCAGCAAAAATCCGTATAATATTTGGATAAAGCTTATTGCAAGGTTAATTGCTTTGGTTATGGTTTATTGTTATAAATCAATATAGATAAATTGATTATTAAATATTTTTATGGAGGGGCTACAATTATATTGGGGATTTTAACACCTCTCTTCAAGAATTTCAGTATGAAAACACGTAGGCTTGGTTACTTTGGGCCCTTTGGTTTAAAGGATATTTTTCCCAAAGATAATATGTATATAAAATACACAGTGGAATGGCAGGGCTTTGTAACCAAGATTCCACTACAAAGAAAGGATAATGAAACTCACTGGCATATTATTAAATCCTTATGGTATCTGTTTGGGATGTGCACTGATGGGTTAAACCTGTATACTGGGGTTATAAGGTTTTTCAGCAGTTTAAATTGATAAAAAGAGGTTGAGGATGGATATTATTGATCAGAATAAAGCAATAAATCACTTACCTATCTCTTATAAGTATTTGATTAACTTTGCAAGGTTTCTGGATATGAATATAACTGGGTCTCTGCTCATCAATATCCTCAAAAGAGCTCCTTATTTCTAGCTTTTGGAGTCCCAATATTGTCCTTCTGAGGGCTACAGGAGCTCAAAGGGACAGACACTGAGGCTATCAGGGTAACTAACGGTAGCCTGTCACGTGTTCTTGGTGCTGTAGCACGGGTAGCATCTAATTCCACAGTGTATGGGAATTATTCTACTTTCTAATATATATTTGGACCTGCGAATGACACTAATCTGTCCTTTTTATTTATTATTTAATTAATTATCCTTAGTAAATTTTCCCAGTAAGTTAATAATTATTTTAATAGACATTTGTACGGGAATGCTGATGTCAGGTGAGCTCTCATTATGTAGTGAATAATTGGAGTAAATTCATGAGATTTATTTTACTCCTTATTTTCGAAATTCAGTTGATTTCTTAAAATAATTACTTAAAAATATAAGTCATGGGTATTCATGTAATATTTTTACATCATTAGTTTTCTTAGTATGTCACAAAAATGTTGATGTCTAGAAATTTTCATAATAGTATATTAAAGTATTTTAATATATTTTTAGACCTTGTCATTGTCTTATTTTCGACATTCGTAGTACTTTTAATTATATTTAACAAAAAAACGTATAAAAGTTATTTAAGTATTTTTATATAATTTTATAAACTTTTAGACTGTCTACTATCCACGGGAACAGTTATTACATATGTAGAAGGTTCCTGTGTGGGTTTTAGCATGTTTACGCAGTACCTAAGCCTCTCAGGCCGCCTGTCACTCTGTCATCCCATAGTCCCGCGGCTGCATACTTGTCAGAGGCCCAGGGCTGCGTACACAACCTTGAATGAGTGACAGGGCTGTATCTCAGCCGCGGGCGGAAGCATTGGCTGCCGCAGCTGTGTGCGGGAATTGTGACAAAACACATTTGCGTCCGTAACTCCTAAAATATACACAACACCTCAATTCTGACTGAATTTTTGGTGTCAAACCTATACGTGACAATACGTGTGAAATATTTAATTTGCCAAAAAGGTGAATAGTGGTGCCGTGGTATTTTGGTCTTTCTTTCCTTAATTATTTAAAAATATAAGGATTTGGATTTCAAGGGTTGGGTCAGTGAGTGACCCTACCTAATTTAGGGTGGAAAAATCATTTTTGCAATAATATTTATTGTTTTCCCACTCCTCCTTGGGTTGGTTTTATAATTATTATTTTTATTTTATTTCTGTTACTTTTGCAGCTTGCGCTGCAATAGTAGCAAGCTGAAATTCCCCCACTCCAAGATATGTCCATATCTGAAAAAAATCTGTAGCATGTTGGGAAAAAATTAAATTCATGTGTGTTTCAGTTCCTCTTTCCGGCTCTGTAGTTTCTGAGATGTATTGGTCCATCAGTTTTGTTATTCTCTGGTAACCATTTGGCTTTGTCTGAAGATTCTCCTTTGTATCTTACTAAGTATAGTCTAACATCTTTTCCTTGTAATCTCTCTTTCTTGTCTCTCAATATTCTGCCATCTTTCCCCTTTTCTTTCACAGTGTCAGGTTCTATTGGAATTATTGTTGGAGGGAGGTTGCTATCTTCTCTTGTTTGAAAATTTTTTGCTAGGCTAAAAGAAAATACTGGGTTTTTTCTTGGTAATTCTTCACTCAAGATTAATTCTACAGCATTTTTGCTGCGCATCTTTTTGATAAGAAATGGTCCAACAAAGGCTGGTTTCAGCTTTCTGTCACCTGCTAGATTGAGAATTTGGTAGTGGATATCAAGATCTGATCTTCTATTTTAAATTCAGGTTCCCTATGTGATTTGTCCCATCTTTGTTTGTTGTATTCTACTGCTTTTTCTACGCACTTTTAAGCATGATTATTTGCCAGATATATCATCTCCTTAAAGTCAAGGGATTTTGGATGAATAGTTGCTAAGTTATAGTTTAAGTTATTCCTAGGGAGTTTTGCTATCAATCCTCTTTCTAGTATGTAAGGGGCTTCTTTGGAAGTAGAATGTTTCCTGCTGTTATAAGAAATTTCTAGAGCTGGGAGTAGGCTTACCCAATCATGGCAATAAACATCTGAGATTTTGTATTATAGACCAAAGCTACAAAACCTTCTTAACATATCTTCTAGGGTCTGTATCATTCTTTCAACTAATCCATCAGTTTGGGGATGCTATTCTGTAGAAAATGCTTGATTAGTACCCAGTATATCATGTAGATTCCTCCAAAATTCAGAGGTGAATTTGGGGTATCTGTCACTGATTATAATATTGGGTATACTAACATCAGCTATGATCCTATTCCAAAATATTAGAGATACATCCAAAGCACTATCTTCTTTGTGGTTAGGTAAGAATTTTGCATTCTTAGAGTATCTGTCTGTCAGCCTGCTACTTAGCACAGAGCAACCTGACAAAGCAACAACAATAATAATATTAACAAAAATAAAAAGAACAAAAAAATAAATAAATAAATAAAATTATTATAAAATGAAGGAGTAGGAAATCCATAAATATTATTGCAGAAATGAATTCCCCACCCAGAAAAGATAGGGTCACTCACTGACCCCACCCTTGAATTCTTACTCCTTATATTTTTTAATTAATTTAAAAGAAAATGGTAAATGACCACAGCACCAATATGGCACCTCTTGGCCATTTTAATATTTCACATGATATGTCATGTATAGGTTTCACACCTAAATTTCAGTCAAAATCCAGGTGTTTTGTGTAGTTTAGGAGTTACACAGGGAATTGTGTTTTGTCACAATTCCCGCACGCAGCCCCGCGTCCCTACAGTTCTGGACTCCCGCACACCCAAACTCCCACGCGCAGTTGATCCCTCCCGCGTGCAGGTAATCCCGTGACCTAGTCACGCGCGCAGGGGATCAGTCCCCGCGCGCATCTGAATGGACTGATCCCCGCGCCTAACCTGCCGTGATCACGCGCGCAGTGGATCAGTCCCCACGCGCATCTGAATGGACTGATCCCCACGCCTAGCCTGCCGTGATCAGTCTGACAGCCAGGTACCGCTCAGAGAAGCTACAACATAGTAGGATCTACTCTACACATGTAAAGCTACCACACAAGCGTAGATCATAGTTTAAAAACCTTAAAAGTTAATTAAAATTAGTTATTAACTAATTTTTAGTATTTTTTATTAATTAAATAAAGATCCAGACTCACCACGTCATGAGCTGATCAGAACCTTCAAAGACCACAAAACTACACAAGGAGTGGTTGTAAAAATTATTAAAAATTACATACAGGATCCGCAGAGGATGGAGAATCAATAAACATCCACGTCTGCTCACTTTGGACCAGTACATACAGTACAAATTGAGGACCAGTGCAGGATCAGAAAAATGATTAATCTGTTGATTAACAGATCCCGCAGCTAAAAAGGAGCTGTTCCTTGACATATCTAAGGCCAGTAGTCTAACAGCACCTTGAGGACGTGCCAATATTGCCCTGACTGCCCCCCTAGCCTCAGCCCATGGCTAATACCCCTTCTAGAGGCCCTCAAGCACCCAAAAAGGAATATTTAAACAGGCTCTTTTTGCCCTTTTGTTCCCAATCATCAATCAGTTATCAGAAATATTATTATTATCAATCAGACATTGTGTCATTGTTAGTCAAGTGCTTATCAAGAAGAAAGAAAGTGATTTATGATCTAGTCTGAAGTATTATTATTATTTTCTAAATAACTATCAACAACCAGAAGTTTGAACCAGCCACCAACCCCATCTGTTCTGAAGCTTCTTACCTGAATCTTTGCAGGATTTCTGTGGATTACTTCCCAAGTAAGTTTTTCCCTTCCTGCTCTGGGTTTGTGTGCTGTTTTGCACGCCCAAATTAGTGGATAAGGCCTTAGAAGGCACCCATCTTCATTCCAAGGTTAGAAACTGCCTAAGGAGGCCCCTTGAGGAGAGGTTGCCAAGTCTGTAAAGACCCCCAGTAGTATATAACTGTGGCCCCTCTTTTTATATTATATTTAAAATATTTATAACTAAACAAATTAAACCTTGCACTTGCTCTTACAATATTATTATTGGGGCTGTAAAGTGTTTATTCTTTGGAATATTATTGCTCCAAATTCTTTTATCACTCTTTGTAGCTAAAGGACTGCAAGGTTCCTGGTATCAGAGAGCTGACAACTGGGGGTCTGGCCGGGAAATATCCTTAATAATTAATTGTTTAATTCATTATCTCCTGGAACAGTTATTTATATTTAAGAAAATTATATATATATAAGTAGAAATACTTATTATTTTTCTTTATCTTTTGATTTATCCAGTGGATTTAAAAACCAACGGAGAATTGATCAATTATTATTTGAATCTTCTTAAACAGAAAAATAAATAAAATTTACGTAACTTTGTGCCTGTTGTTATAACTCCTGAACAAGAACAAGAAAGACTTCTTTATTATAAACAACAAATCTTAAAAGAAAAGGAACAAGAGTTAGAAAGAATTATTAATTTTAACTCCTTGTTAAGACAGCACAAAGAGTGGAAAATCTATCAAAGAAATCTTTCTGCTTTTAAGAGAAGGTATCCAAATTATAAAAGTGAGCTTTAATCTCCTTTTTATTATTTTTTTTTATAAAAAAATCCTAAAAAACTCGAATATTATAAAAAAATTATTACAAAAATAAATAAATATATAACTTATATTTTTTTAATATTTTATCCTTTCTAGTGGACTTTGTTTTTGGTGATCTTATTGACCAAGACCTTTTAGAGGAAGTCCCAGACTGTGAACCCTTGGATTTGTCCCAAGATCTTATTGGAACCCACTCAGATCCTATTGGAATACCCTCCAAGGACGGTCCTGACCCCAAAAAGGACCTAGTACCTTTTAACCTAGATATAAGTAAGTCATAAAAAATATATAAAAACCAAAAATTACTCAAAAAAAATTATTTTTGTGATTGTTTTTACAAAGTTTCAACAAAGACTTACACAATCTGGAACATGCATCAAAACAGACGCAACACCCGCGCCAGTGGACGCGCCCCGTCATATGGATCTTTGCACGGAGGAACCCGCGCGCGCAAGGACGCCAGTCGCGAACGCAATGCAGATCAAGCCAGTGATCGCTCCGATCCAAGCAACAATGACAATGACCGCGGCCGCCGACTCAACCAACTCACCGTTGGAGAGCCTTCCCTTTTCCAACGTGATATCCCAGGAGGATACCGTTCCACCTATGCCACCCCAGCCAGACTCCTCCAAGGAGGAAAAAATAAAGGTATTGGTGAAAGAACACGTGGGTCATTGGGAACTGTTCAAACAGGCTCAGACCCAGGAAGACCAGAAAGGTATGAGAAAATCCATATCTTTGGCAAAGAAGACTCAAATAACCCTCCAAAAATTGATTCCCAAGAAAGAAGTAGAAGGCTACGTGCAGAATTGGAATCCTTGGGACCAATTAGCTTCCTTAAGAGGAAACAACAACAACAGGAAGAAGAGATCTTGAGCCCATCAGAAATTAAAGAATCCCAAAGAGTGGGACAATATAATATCTTTGGCAAGAAAATGGAAGAAAGTGTACCACAATTAGATGTAGAAACTTTCAACTTGTTTTCCATAAATGTTTCTCATAACTTTGATATCATTAGCAAATGTTTTGACAAATTATATGAACAATTGGATAAAGTAAATAAAAATTTTGGTAAATCCATGCAATCCCAATCCAACTTGGTCAAAATCAATGAGTTAGAAGTAAAACAAATAAGAGACAGCATCAGCTTTAGTAAGGGAGAACTAATGAAGTACCTAGAAAACAATACTTCAGCTATCCAAGAACAAATTCTTCTATCTATTGAACAAATCAAAGAAGGTATTAATAAGACAGACCACGCTTCCCCTACTCATATTATTAATAAAATTGATTCATTAAGTAACAAACTTGACCTGGAATTAGGTATGATTAAGAATGATCTCAGAGATCTAAAGGTAAAATTAACTCAACCCATTGCAGACTCTGATGAAATCAGACCTTCCAGGTACCACAGTACTCCCCAATTACCTTTTAGACCAAGACCAACCAGGCATGAATTTTTCAGGCCTAGTCCCACTCCTGAAGTAGAAAAAGCATTCAAATTACTTCCCCCTATCACTGAGTGGCCTAAATTCTCAGGAGAAGGAGAATATAATCATGTCAGTTTTATTAAGTTTATTGACTATACTCTGGCCTCTTATGAACTTCCTGATAACATAGCTGTAGTAAGACTACCTAGACTGTTTAAAGGAGTAGCCCTTGACTGGTTTATCAATAAGAGAGAAGAGGTAGGATCTTTGTCATGGAACTCGTGGAAAGACTTGATTAAGGAAAAATTTGGTACCAGAATTTGGAAAAGAAAAATGATGAAGACTTTCGAGATTTCTTTGTTTGATCCATCAAAGGACAAACCTCACAAATGGTGCCTTGACCAGGAGAGAAGACTAGACTGCTTCTACCCAAATGCTGATAAAGAAGAAGTCAATGAAAGACTCCTCAACCTATGTCCAGGACAACTTAACCATAGCGTAAGATGCAGAATGCCCATGAACTCTGACCTTTCCACTCTCATAGGAGTATTAGAAGAAACTATTGACATGAATGGCTTAGAAAAAAGGGTTAAAAAACCCAGAGAACCAACTACTTGGAATAAGGAAGATTATAATAACAAGAATAAAGAACCTCTCCCTACCCACTCAGAAGCCAAGAATACTTTAGTAACCAAAGAAAAGATATGTTGGAATTGCAACCAAACAGGGCATGTAAGAACTGACTTTCCTTTACCCAGGAGGAAGATTAATCTTATTGAAGAAGATGAAACTAATCCTGACCCCCAACTAGATGACACTGATGGTTCCATCTCTGAGTGTGTATTAATGATCACTAATCCCATTAATGTCATTGAAGGTAACATAGAATCATCCCTAGATATTAACCCTGTTAATGAAGATAGCAATTTGCCTCAACAATGGACACCCAACATGAAAATCCAACATGTTTCTGAATCCAAGACCTTAAACCTTAAACCTTATATTGGAAAAGGTTACACCAGTGGTAAAACTTGTTATGCTACTGGCTTGATACAAGGTTCTCCCGTAAAATTACTTCTAGACAGTGGAGCCTTCTGCTCCTGTGTCGGAACTGACTTTTTAGATGAACAGGATTCTAACTGGAAGAAAAACTTACTACCAGTACCTCAAGCTAAGTTCAGCAGCTGTAACTCACCTCTTAATGCTATTGGATTATGGCCAACAGAAATCATACTTCCCCACTCTAAAGGATCAATCAAGATAAACATTGAATTCGTAGTACTTCAAAATGGAGTATGTGATTATTTTATTGTAGGAAATGATTCTCTTTGCCTGTACGGGATAGATGTCTTCCAGAGTAAAGGGAGATATTTCACTATAGGAGGAGATTGGAACAAGAAGTTCCAAATATGTCATGTCAATGCTAAAGCTACTGATTCCACTTATGAGAGACACTTAGAGACTTTTAACCAGGAATTCTTTTCCCAAGCTTCCCTGAATTCCCAGCTTGGTGAAGACCAGAAAAGAGATATTCTCCAAGTATGATTTAAGAACCAGAATGCTTTTTGCACTAAAGACCATCCCATTGGTAATATTAAAGGTCATGATATGGTCTTAACTTTGACTATTAAGCCTCCTTACCCTCCTAACCTCAGAAGACCAGATTACCCTTCTAGTCCAAAATTTAGGACTGCTCTAGAAGACCACATTCAAGAACTAGTGAACTTACAAGTCTTAAGGAAAGTAGGGCATAATGAGCACGTAGACGTAACTACACCTGTGATAATAGCCTGGCACAATGATAAGTCTAGGATGGTTGGAGACTTTAGAATGCTCAACAACTACACCCAAGCTGACTATTATCCTATCCCAAGTATTGACCATGCTCTACATAATCTTTCTAAAGCCAAGTTCATTACTACTATGGACATGTTGAAAGGCTTTTACCAAATACCTATCAGTCCTGATAGTAGGAAATTTATGAGAATCATATGTCATTTAGGCATATATGATTATCTCATAATGCCCTTTGTTATTAAAAATGCTCCTTCCCACTTCCAAAGAATGATGGATACAGTCTTAGGAATGTTCATCAGGCAAGGCTGGATGATGGTATACATAGATGATGTTATCATTTATTCAGATGATTGGGATACTCACATGGATAAAGTAAGGCTAGTACTTAAAACCATCTCCACAGTAGGATTAAAAGTATCTACAAAAAAGTGCAACTTTGGATATGGAGAACTTAAAGCTCTAGGACATATTGTTTCTGGACTCACTTTAACTGCTGACCAAAGTAAGATAGCAGCAGTAATGAACAGACCTATGCCCCAGAACAAAACTGAAATCTTATCATTTATAAGCTTCTGCAGCTACTACAGGAAGTACATACCTAAATTTGCTAACCTCACCAAGTGTTTATATGAGATCTGCAACAACAACACTTTTTTCAAAATGACTCATGAAAGATTGAAGAATTATGAGGAACTCAAAGTAGCTATGACTACTGCCCCAGTTTTGATACAACCAGATTATTCTAAACCTTTCAAACTTTACATAGATGCCAGCATGGAAGGATTAGGAGCTGCATTACACCAAGAAGTAATAGAAGAGGATAAACCAGTAAAGAAACCTATACTCTTCATATTTAGACAAGTCAAAGATACTGAGAAGAGATATGGTTCCATCCAAATGGAATGCCTTGCTCTATTATGGGCATTAGAAAAACTCCACTATTATTTGGAAGGTACAAATTTTGTGGTGATCACTGATTGCAATGCTGTTAGAACTCTCATGAACATGAAAACTCCTAGCAGGCATATGTTAAGATGGCAGATAGCCATACAACAGTACAGAGGTCAGATGACTATAGTCCACCAAGTGGGAGTTAAACATCAGAATGCTGACAGTCTTAGCAGAAATGCTCTACCAAATTATACTAGCAATCCTGCTCATGACCCAGAAGATCATGATATATTTCCTATAATAAACATTAAACTGTTTAATCTTGAAGCTCCCATCATAGGAATTCACATATGTGAACTAGATGAATCACTGTTCAGCTCCATCAGAGAAGCATACAATTCCGGCATGAAGACTTTGATTAACATCATAGAAAGTGCTTCACCTCCATCTGAACTCATCAACAGTTTACCTGAAGCCCTGCTGAAATCCTATAAAGAAGGAAGATTCACACTGTGGGATGGCCTAGTATATTACTGGCATAAACACTCTAGTGTCATATTCTTGACCAAAACAGAGCATATCAAACTTGTTTTAGCTGAATGTCATGATAATTGCTCTTCTGGTCACCTGTCTACTGATAGAACCCTAGATAAAGTAAAGCAGACTGCCTGGTGGATCAACTGGAGAGACTCCACTATCAAGTATGTTTCAAGCTGTGAAATCTGCCAGAAGTCCAACAGGACCACTGGGAAAAGGTTTGGACTACTCCAAAAGATTGCTGAGCCCAGGAAAAGATGGGAAGTTATCAACATGGAATTTTTAACGGGACTGCCCCCTGGAGGAGCTTACTCTTACAACTCAGTCCTGGTTATCGTAGAAAGATTTTCTAAGAAAGCCAAGTTTCTACCTAACCATAAGTAAGACACAGCTATGGAAGTAGCCTTACTCTTCTGGAACAGACTAATTGCTGATGTAGGAATTCCTAAGATTATTATCAGTGATAGAGACCCCAAATTCACGTCTGAATTCTGGGGAAACCTCCATGATATGTTGGGAACTACCTTAGCCTTTTCTACAGCTTATCACCCTCAGACAGATGGACTAGCTGAAAGAATGATCCAGACTCTAGAGGGCATGCTCAGAAGGTTCTGTTGCTTTGGGATGGAGTACAAGAATACAGACGGATATTGCCATGACTGGGTTAGCCTTTTACCTGCACTTGGAATGGCCTATAACAGTAGTAAACACTCTACTACCAAAGAGGCTCCTTATGTACTGGAAAGAGGATGGATCCCCAAATTACCCAAGGATAACCTCAATCAGGAGTTAACTAATATCCATCCAAAATCACTGGACTTCAAAAGCATGATAGATATGGCAAATAAGCACGCTGCTAAGTGTTTTCAAGATGCTGTAGAATACAACCAACAGAGGTGGGATAAAACTCACAAAGAACCTGATTTCAGAATAGGAGATCAAGTTCTAATTTCAACCACCAATTTCAATAACTTGGCTGGAAACAGAAAACTCAGACCAGCCTTTGTTGGGCCTTTCACTATCAAGAAACTCCATGGTAAGAATGCCGTAGAAGTCATCCTCAGTAATGAACTCTCTAGGAAACACCAAGCCTTCCCAGTTAGCCTTGTCAAACACTACCATCCCAGAGAAGGTGAAAAGACCCCTTCACCTGAAATACCAGTCTTAGATGAGCCTGAGAAGGACAAAGGAAAAATAAGTAAAATTGTTAAAGATAAAAAAGAAAGGATCCAGGGAAAAGATGTTAGACTTTACTTAGTCAGATACAAAGGATAATCAGCTGATAAAGATGAATGGCTACCTGAAAACAACATTCCAGATGGACCTATACACCTGAGAAACTAAAGAGCCAGTAAAAGACACTGAGCCCCCAAATTTTTTTTTCAGATATAGTTATATCTTGGAGTGGGGGAATTTCAGCCTGCTACTTAGCACAGAGAAACCTGACAAAGCAACAACAATAATAATATTAACAAAAATAAAAAGAACAAATAAATAAATAAATAAATAGAATTATTATAAAATGAAGGAGTAGGAAATCCATGAATATTATTGCAGAAATCGATTCCCCACTCAAAAAAGGTAGGGTCACTCACTGACCCCACCCTTGAATCTTTACTCCTTATTTTTTTTAATTAATTTAAAAGAAAATGGTAAATAACCACGGCACCAATATGGCACCTCTTGGCCATTTTAATATTTCACATGATATGTCATGTATAGGTTTCCCACCTAAATTTCAGTCAAAATCCAGGCGTTGTGTGTAGTTTAGGAGTTACACGGGGAATTGTGTTTTGTCACAATTCCTGCATGCAGCCCCGCGTCCCTACAGCGCTGGACTCCCGCGCACCCAAACTCCCGCGCGCAGTTGATCCCTCCCGCATGCAGGTAATCCCGTGACCTAGTCACGCGCGCAGCGGATCAGTCCCCGCGCGCATCTGAATGGACTGATCCCCGCGCCTAACCTTCCGTGATCACGCGTGCAGCGGATCAGTCCCCACGCGCATCTGAATGGACTGATCCCCGCGCCTAGCCTGCCGTGATCAGTCTGACAGCCAGGTACCGCTCAGAGGAGCTACAACATAGTAGGATCTACTCTACACATGTAAAGCTACCACACAAGCGTAGATCATAGTTTAAAAACCTTAAAAGTTAATTAAAATTAGTTATTAACTAATTTTTAGTATTTTTTATTAATTAAATAAAGATCCAGACTCACCACGTCATGAGCTGATCAGAACCTTCAAAGACCACAAAACTACACAAGGAGTGGTCGTAAAAATTATTAAAAGTTACATACAGGATCCGCAGAGGATGGAAAATCAATAAACATCCACGTCTGCTCACTTTGGACCAGTACTTACAGTACAAATTGAGGACCAGTGCAGGATCAGAAAAATGATTAATCTGTTCATTAACAGATCCCGCAGCTAAAAAGGAGCTGTTCCTTGACAGATCTAAGACCAGCAGTCTAACAGCACCTTGAGGACGTGCCAATCTTGCCCTGACTGCCCCCCTAGCCTCAGCCCATGGCTAATACCCCTTCTAGAGGCCCTCAAGCACCCAAAAGGGAATATTTAAACAGGCTCTTTTTGCCCTTTTGTTCCTAAGAATCAATCAGTTATCAGAAATATTATTATAATCAATCAGACATTGTGTCATTGTTAGTCAAGTGCTTATCAAGAAGAAAGAAAGTGATTTATGATCTAGTCTGAAGTATTATTATTATTATTTTCTAAATAACTATCAATAACCAGAAGTTTGAACCAGCCACCAACCCCATCTGTTCTGAAGCTTCTTACCTGAATCTTTGCAGGATTTCTGTGGATTACTTAACAAGTAAGTTGTTCCCTTCCTGCTCTGGGTTTGAGTGCTGTTTTGCACGCCCAAATTAGTGGATAAGGCCTTAGAAGGCACCCATCTTCATTCCAAGGTTATAAACTGCCTAAGGAGGCCCCTTGAGGAGAGGTTGCCAAGTCTGTAAAGACCCCCAGTAGTATATTACTGTGGACCCTCTTTTTATATTATATTTAAAATATTTAGAACCAAACCAATTAAACCTTGCACTTGCTCTTACCATACTATTATTGGAGCTGTAAAGTGTTTATTCTTTGGAATATTATTGCTCCAAATTCTTTTATCACTCTTTGTAGCTAAAGGACTGCAAGGTCCCTGGTATCAGAGAGCTGACATGAAGTCATTGCCATTTTGAGTTCCTCATAATTCTTGAATCTATCATGAGTCATTTCAAACACGGTGGTGTTGTTGCAGATCTCATACAAAAATTTGGTTAGAAGAGCAAACTTTGGTGAATACTTCCTATAGTAGCTGCAGAAGCTTATGAAGGATAGGAGTTCAGTTTTATTCTGTGGCATAGGCCTATTCATTAATGCTGCTATCTTGTTTTGGTCAGCATCTAAGGTTAGTCCAGAGACAATGTGTCCTAAGGCTTTGAGTTCCCCGTAGCCAAAGTTCCATTTTTTCATTGATACTTTCAATCCTACGGCAGAGATGGTTTTGAGGACTAGCCTTAATTTTTCCATGTGAGTATCCCAATGATCAGAGTAAATGATAACATCATCAATGTATACCATCATCCATCCCTGTCTGATGAATAATCCTAGGACTGTGTACATCATCCTTTGAAAATGAGAAGGAGCATTTTTAATACCAAAAGGCATCCTGAGATACTCGTAAATTCCCAAATGACAGATAATTATCATGAATTTTGGGCTATCAGGGCTGATAGGTATTTGGTGAAAACCTTTCAGCATGTCCATGGTGGTTATGTACTTAGCCTTGGAAAGGTTATGTAGAGCATGGTTAATTCTTGGAATTGGGTAATAATCAGCTTGGTTGTAGTTGTTAAGCATTCTAAAATCTCCAACCATTCTTGAATTATCATTTTTCCAAGCTATAATTACTGGGGTAGTAATATCCACTTGTTCATCGTGGCCTACTTTCCTTAAGACTTGTAAGTCAACCAACTCTTGAATATGGGTTTCCAGAGCAGCTATGGATTTTGGACTCAAAGGGTAAGCAGATCTCCTGAGGTTAGGTGGGTAAGGAGGCTTAATAGTTAGAGTTTGGATCATGTCATGTCCTTTGATGTTACCAATGGGGTGATCTTTGGTGCAGAAAGCATTCTGATTTTCAAAGCATACTTGTAGGATATCCCTTTTTGTTCTTCATTGAGAAGGGAATTCAAAGAAGCTTGAGAAAAGTATTCCTGATTAAACTTCTCTAAGTGTTTTTCATAAGTTGAATCAGAAGTTTGAGCATTGACATTACATATTTGAAACTTCTTATTCCAGTCTCCCCCTACGGTGAAGTATCTACCTTTGCTTTGGAATACATCTATACCATATAGGAAAGGAAAATCATTCCCAAGTATAAAATAATCACATAATCCGTTTTGGAGCACTAAAAATTCAATGTTTAGTTTGAGTGATCCTTTAGATTGAGGGAGAATGAAATCAGAAGAACATACTCCAACAGCATTGAGAGCAGAATTACAACTGCTGAACTTAGCCTGACGTACTGGTAGTAAGTTCAGTTTCCAGTTTGAGTCTTGTTTCTCCAGCCAAGTTGAACCTACACATGAGAAAAAGGCTCCACTGTCTAGAAGTAACTTAACTGGGGAACCTTGGATTAAACCAGTAGCATAGCATGTTTTGCCTGAAGTGTAACTTTTACCGGCAGAAGGTTTTAGGGTCAAAGCCTTATCCTCAGAGATGTGGTATATCTTTATGTTGGGATTCCGTTTTTGAGGTAAGTTAGCATCCTCATTGGCGGATTTTAGTCGAGAGAACACTCAATACTACCTTCAATAACATTGATAGGGTTAGTGATTATTAGATCACAATCAGAGAGTGATCCGTCAGTATCATCAAGGTGAGGGTCAGGATTGTCACACTCTTCTCCTTCAATAAGATTAATCCTTTTCCTAGGTAGAGGACAATCAGGTTTTACGTGTCCTGTTTGGTTACAGTTCCAACATACTTTCTCTTTTGATTCTGGAGTCTTCTTGACTTCCAAAGTAGATGGATTAGTAGCAGGGGATTCCTTAGTTTTGGCGGTATATTCTTCCCTGTTCCTATTATTTTGTTCCCTTGGGGGTCTATTGACCCTTTTGTCAAGACCATTCATATCAATAGTCTCTTCCAATACACCTATTAAGGTGGAAAGATCTAAATCCATAGTCATTCTACATTTTACACTGTTTTTGATTTGTCCGGGTAATAATTTGAGAAGTCTTTCATTGACTTCTTCTTTATCAGCATCAGGGTAAAAACAGTCAAACCTCTTTTTCTGGTCTAAGCACCACTTATGAGGTTTGTCCTTGGATGGATCAAACTGGGAAGTTCCAAAAGTTTTCATCATCTTTCTTTTCCAAATCCTGGTACCAAACTGCACTTTGATCAATTCTTTCCAAGAATTCCAGGATAAAGATCCAACTTCTTCTCTTTTATTGATAAACCAATCAAGAGCTACTCCTTCAAATAATCTGGGAAATCTTACCACAGCTATTGCATCAGGGAGCTCATAGGAAGAAAGGGTATAGTCAATAAATTTAATGAAACTGACATGGTTGTATTCTCCTTCTCCAGAGAATTTAGGCCATTCAGTGATGGGAGGAAGTATCTTCAAAGCCTGCTCCATTTCCAGAGTAGGACTGGGTCTGAAAGACTCATTCCTAGTTATCCTGGTCCTGGGAGGAACACTAGGAGTACTGGTGAACCTGGCAGGTCTAGTTTCTTCTAGTTCAATGACCGGAGAGTTAGTAGAGTTGATCTTAAGATCTCTCAGGTCATTCTTAATCATACCTAACTCTAAATCAAGTTTGTTGCTTAATAAGTCAATTTTATAAGTCAGATGAGCTGAAGGAATAGGACTAGTTTTCTTAACTTCTTCTTTAAGCTGGTTTATGGTTGCAAGAATATCTTCCTGAAGAATTGATTGATTGTCATCAATATGTTTCATCAGTTCAAAATTACTATCTCTTATACTATCCTTGATTTGTTGTTTTTCCAACTCATCAATTCTCATAATCTGAGACTGAGTGTCAATCACTCTAAAAATACTTTAACTTAATTTGTCCAATTGGTTATAAACTTTGTCAAAGCATTGGCTAATAATGGTAAAATTTTGAGACAAATTTACAGAAAAGGTATTAAGAGCTTCTACATCTAATTGTGGTACACCTTTTTCCACTTCTGGGCTAAGCATATTATGTTGTCCCAATCCTTTGGGTTCCTTAACTTCTGATGGGCTGAGGATCTCCTCTTTTTGGGGTCCTTTCCCTTTAAGGAAGCTAACTGATCCCAAGGATTCCAGTTATGCACGTAGCCTTCTACTTCTTTCTTTGGGATCAGCCTTTGCAGAGAAATCTGAGATTTCTTTGCCTGAGAAATGGCTTTTCTCATACATGGTTGATCCTCCTGGGTCTGAGCCATCCTGAATTGTTCCCAATGGCTCAAGTGCTCTTTCACTAACACTTTGACCCTTTCCTCCTTGGTTGAGTCCAGCTGGGGTGGTGTAGGAGGACCTGTACCCTCCTGGGATAATCTGGTGGGCAACGGAGGGCTCTTCAACGGTCTGTTGGTCGAGTTGGCGGCTGTGGTCTTCGCCGTTGTTGTCCCATGTGACGCTATGGTTACGGGTTCAAGTCCCTTAATTGCGTTTGCGACTGGAGTGCTTGCGCATACGTGTTCCTCCAGGCAGAGATCCATATGACGGGGCTCTACCAGTTGCACAGGTGTTGCGCCTATTTTGATACATAATACCTAACAAATATGTAAGTCTTTTGTCAAAACTTTGAAAAAAGACTTTAAATTTATAAAAATAATATTTTTTGTGTGTTTTATATTTTTTTATAAATAATTTAACTTACTTAGAGTTAAATTTGACGGTACCAATACTTGGTTGGGAACACAGCTATCCTTGGAAGGTATTCCAATGGGGTCTGAGTGAGTCCCAATCAGATCCTGGGATAAATCCAAGGGTAAATCCAATGGTACACTGTCTGTGACGTCCTCTAGGAGGTCTTGGTCAACAAGATCACCAAAAACAAATTCCACTGAGATGGATAAAAAAATATAAGTTTAATATATTTTTGTATTTTTATGTGATAAGGTGATTTTTAGAAAAAAATAATCACTTTTATTGTTTTTGGGTTTTTCTTTATCTTCAGGATTACATAGTTTATAAATATAAAGCTTCCTTTGATAAATTTTCCACTCCTTATGTTGCCTTAATAAAGAATTGAAATTAGTAATTCTTTCAAGCTCAAGTTCTTTGTCTTTTATAACCTGCTGCTTATAATAAAGAAATTTCTCCTGTTGTTGCTCAGGAGTTATGATAACAGGGAAAAAGTTACGGAGTTTTTCTTCTCTTTTCTTTTTAAGAAGTTCCAAATAATTATTGATCAATTCTCCATTGGTCTTAAGATCCACTAGAGAAATAAATGATCAAAAATATATGTTATAAGTATGTTAACTTATTTTTAAGAATAAATAGACTGGTCCAAGGAATAAATAATTAAAAAATTAATTATTTAAGGATATTTCCCAGCCAGACCTCCAGTTTTCAGCTCTCTGATACCAGGAACCTTGCAGTCCTTTAGCTACAGAGAGTGATAAAAATGCTGGAATGATAATAATAATTATTATTCCAATAATAAACAATTAGAAGCTCCAATAAGAGCAGTTGCAAGGTTTAATTTGTTTGGTAGTAAAGATTTTTCAATATAATATAAAAGAGGGGCCACAGTATTATACTACTGGGGGTCTTTACAGACTAGCAACTTCTCTTCAAGGGCTTAGGCAGTTTTTAAGAACCTTGCAATAAATATGGGTGCCTCAGAAAGGAATTATTCCACTGATGGCTGGGCTTAACAGCACAAGCGGCCTAGAAAGGAAGGGTAACACTCACTCTGAGCACTTTGCCACGAAAATCCTGGAATAATTGGAAGGGTTTCAGAGAAGATGGGGTAGATTGCTCAACTAAACTTCAATGGTTGATTGGTTATAAAGTTAAAATAATACTACTGCAGACTAAGTCGTAAATTACTTGCTTATCTTCATATAAGCACTTTATTAACAATGACACGGTGTCTGATTGATAATAAATAATTTCCTGGTAAACTGATTAACTGATTGGATCCAAAGAGGTCTGTATAAATACCTTTTTGGGGTGATTTTGGTCTTCTCAGGGCACGTAGAGAGGGTTCTTCTCGTGTGATAAGGCTGGCAAGCCAGTCAGGGCACGATTAGCACGTCTACTTGGTGCTGTTCATCAGCTGTCCTTAGATATGCTGGATTTCTGTACTATTTTAGCCACAGGATCTGTTAATCTGTTATGGCTTAAATTTGATCATTCTGTACTCATCCTTCATTTTTACTATTTATATTGCTTCAAAGCGTGCAGCTGTGGATGTTTAATGATTTTTCCATCATCTGCTGATCATTTAGATAATTTTGAATAATTTTTATGAACACTTCTTGTAGTGGTTTGTGGTCTTCAAAGATCAAGATCCGTGGTTCACGTGGTAGTCCTTGAACTTTGATTTATTATTAAAAAATTTTTAAACTTAATTTTCATTAATTTTATTTAAGTTTTGATCTTTTTAGATCATTATTAATGCATATGTCTTTTTGTTACATATACTAGGCAACCCTAACTAGGTTGTAGCTCTTCTGAGCAGTACCTGGTTGTCAGATTAGTCACAACTGATCCAGGTGCGGGGATCAGTAGTACAGATGCGCGCGGGGTAGGATCTGCTGCGTGCATGGAAGAATCAGCTGCGCGCGGGTCTCTAGTACGCGGGATCCTGCTGCTGCTAGTACGTAGGGTTATGTAATGATGCGGGGCTGCGCGCGGGAATTTTGACATAACACATTTCCGCGTGTAACTCCTAAAATATACACAACACCTCAATTCTGAGTGAATTTTAGGTTTAAACCCTATACATGACAATACATGTGAAATTTTAGAATGGCCAAAGAGTGCCATACAGGTGTTGTAATTTTTAGTACTTTTCCTTTCAATTATTTTAAAAATATAAGGACTTGGAATTCAAGGGTGGGGTCAGAGAGTGACCCTATCTAATTTTGGGTGAGGAATCCATTCCTGTAATAATATTCATGGATTTCTCACTCCTTTCTTTCTTAATTGAGGTATTCTTATTTTGTGTTACTATTTGACAGTTTTGCTCTGTACATAGTAGCAAGCTGACACTGTTGTATAGCAATTTTCCATCTGAGCATATGTCTGCTGGGAGTTTTCACGTTCATAAGAGTTCTTATAGCATGAAAGTCCGTGATTGATTGAAAAGTGGTTCCTTCCAAGTAATAGTGTAGCTTTTCTAAAGCCCATACTAGTGCCAAAAATTCCAACTGACTGGCTCCATATCTCTTTTCTGTATCTTTGATCTTTCTAGATATGAAGAGTACTGTTTTCTCTACTGTTCTGTCTTCTTCTATCCTTTCTTGATGTAGAGCAGCTCCTAACCCTTCCATAAAGGTGTCAATTTATAGTTTGAAGGGCTTGGAGTAATCTGGTTGGATGAGTAAAGCAGTAGAGGTCATAGCTATTTTGAGTTCCTCATAGTTTTTCAGTCACTCATGAGTCATTTCAAATAGATTGTTGTTGTTACACACTTCATACAAACTCTTAGTTAGCATAGCAAACTTTGGTATGTATTGTCTTTAATAACTGCAAAAACTAATGAAAGATAGTAACTCTGTTTTGTTTTGAGGCATAGGTCTATTCATGACAGCAGCTATCTTATTTTGATCAGCAGCTAGAGGTAGACCAGAGACTATATGTCCTAAGGCTTTCAATTCTCCTTAGCCAAAGTTGCATTTCTTCATGGACACCTTCAATCCTGCTCTGGAGATAGTCTGGAGTACTAATCTTATTTGGTTAATATGAGTATTCCAATCATCAGAGTATATGATAACATCATCTATATATACCATCATCCATCCTTGTCTGATTTATGTTCCTATAACTGTATCCATTGTTCTCTGGAAGTGTGATGGAGCATTCTTTATACCAAAGGGCATCCTAAGATATTCATATATTCCCAAATGACAGATTATTCTCATAAACTTCCTGCTTTCAGGGCTTATTGGTATCTGGTGCAAACCTTTAAGCATATCCATAGTAGTGATGTACTTGCCCTTGGACAAGTTATGCAGAGCATGATCCATCGGGGGTATAGGATAATAATCTGCGTGAGTATAATGGTTGAGCATTCTGAAGTCTCCTACCATTCTTGACTTGTTTTTATGCCAAGCTATGATTACAGGTGTGGTCACATCTACCTGTTCACTATGCCCTACTTTCATTAATACTTGTAAGTCTATTAGTTCTTGGATATGTTCATCAAGTGCTTTTCTAGACTTAGGACTAGAAGGATAGGCTGGCCTTCTTAAGTTTGGAGGATAAGTAGGCTTAATGGTCAATTTCAATACCATATCATGTCCTTTAATATCACCAATGGGATGATCTTTAGTACAAAAAGCATTTTGGTTCTCAAAGCAGACTGTCAATATATCTTTCTTCTGTTCCTCAGAAAGTTTCATATTCAGAACTGCTTGAGAGAAATATTCTTGGTAAAAATCTTCTAAATGCTTTTGATAAGTAGAGGAGGGGAAGTTAGACTGAATGGCTCATATCTTAAACTTCTGGTCCCAATTACCACCTACTGTGAAGTATCTCCCTTTACTCTGGAACACATCTATACCATATAGACATAAGGCATCATTACCCAGTATCAGGTAATCACATAGTCTGTTGAGAAATACTACAAATTCCACTTTTATCCTCAAAGATCCTTTAGTATGAGGTAGTATTATAGGCACAGTCCATACTCCAATATCATTCATGGTAGAGTTGCAAAGGCTAAACTTGGCTTTTGGGATGGGCAGAAGGTGTTCTTTCCAATTGGGATCCCATTTTTTTAAGAATTCAGCACAGACACATGAGAGGAAAGCTCCACTATACAGTAATAATTTTATAGGTCTGTCTTTATAAAATCCTGTTGCATAACAAGTTTGAACAGTAGTATAAATTTTCCCACTCATAGGTTTAACAGTTAACGGTTTGACATCCGTAATATGTCTAGCAATTATGGTAGTATCCCATTGTTGTGCAAAGCTAGGATCCCCATGGATTTTATTGATTTCTACATAAGTGCCTATATCTCCTTCTATAAAATTGACAGAGTTGGTCAGGATCAATTCACATTCAGAAAGAGATCCTTCAGTATCAGCTATATCTTCATAGTTCTGATTCCCTTCAACCTCCTTCTCTACTTCCAAGACTGCTATCTTTCTTTTTGGTAATGGGAAGTCTTGTCTCATATGCCCAGTCTTGTTACAATTCCAACAAGTTTCAGGCATCCTCTCATTATCCCTATTCTCATTGGGTTTCTTATTATCAGAGGTATTCATCAGAGGAGGTTGTTCTCTGGTTTTGTTAATTTTATAGTTCTCTTTAGGTCTATAAGGGGCTTTGTTGGCTAACCCATTCATGTCTATTACTTCTTCTAGCACATTGATTAGATTTGGAAAGTCAGCATCTATACTCATCCTCCATCTTACACTATGTTTAAGATTGCCAGGACACAGGTTGAGGAGTCTTTCATTTACTTCCTCTTTATCCGCATCTGGATAGAAGAAATCCAACCTTTTCTTCTGTTTCAAGCACCATTTGTGAGTTTTATCCTTGGAGGGGTCAAATAAGGAATTTTCGAAATTTTTCATCATTTTTCTTTTCCACATTCTAGAACCAAATTGTTCTTTGATCAGAATTTTCCAAGAATTTCATGGTAAGGATCCTACTTCTTCTCTTTTACTGATAAACCAGTCCAATGCTACTCCTTCAAATAGTCCGGGCAGCCTGAATACAGCTATAGCTTCTGGTAGGTCATAAGAGTTAATAGTTTATTCAATAAATTTAATAAAATTTACATGATTGTATTCTCCTTCACCAGAGAGCTTGGGCCATTCAGAAATAGGGGGTAACAGTTTGAGGGCTTGCTCAATCTCAGGGGTAGGACTAGGCCTAAAGGTGTCACTCCTATGCATTCCTTACAAGGGTGGAGCATAAGGAGTAGTGGTTTGTCTGGGAGGTTTTGGTTCCTCTGTGGTACTCCCCAAGGGGTTGGTCAGACAGACTTTCAAGTCTCTAAGATCATTTTTGATCAGATTAAGTTGCAGGTCCAATTTTTTATTAAGCACATCCAGTTTTTCACTAAGGGATAGAATAGAGCTGTTAGTAGTGGTTACCAATTCTCCTTTTAAGGGGTGGAAAGACATAATAAAATCTTCTTGCATTCCTGATAACATACTCTCAATTGTTTGAGTCTGTCTGATCCTACCTTGATTAATTGTCTCCAATAACTGTTCTGTATGTTCCTGGATTTCTTCCATTCCTACCATCTTTTTTTGGTTATTAATCAATCTGGCTACTACTGAGGTTAATTTATCCATTTGGTTACAAACACTGTCCAAATCTTCACAAAAAACTTTGAAATTATGACGCATATAATTAGAAAAGGAATTAATTACATCAGAGGTTTGTTTGGGCTCATAATTAGAAGCTAATTGTTGTAAACCTTTTTCCATTTTTGAGCTAGGGATATTATCTGATCCCAGTCTTTCTTTCCCCTTGGTTTGGGATGGGAAGAGGATCTCTTCATTCCTGATCCTTTGCCTTTCAGTTGGGCTAATTGATCCCAAGGATTCCACTTTTCTGCGTAGGATTCTACCTCTTTCCTTGGAATCAGTTTCTGAAGAGCTATCTGGGCTGGGATTTCTTGATCCAATAAATCAACTTCAGTGGAGGTGGTTTCTGGTACAGGAGGGTTCACTGATAAAAAATTTTCTTTTATTGGTTAATAAAATATATCACTATTACTTTTTTAAAAAAAAATAATATGGTAATACAAGTTGTATACTTAATTTTATGTTTCAAGAAGTAATTTATACAGTATTAATTCCAAGCTTTATGTTTCCTTAATAGAGCCTGAAAGATGATGCGCCTTTCAAGATCTTCTTGTTCAAGTAGTTTATCTAAGTGTTTACATGCAGAAGAGATATTAAGTTGCTCAGCTTGAGTTAAAGCTTTCCAACAAGAAGGTTTATAATTTTCAATATATTCATCTTTCCTTATCTTTGAAAGATTGAAATAATAGATTTTTAATTCTGCATTTGTTTTAAAATCCACTGCAAAGGAATTTTATGATAAATCACGGTTTTAAAGTCAGATAAATTTATCTTTTATTTATTTTTACGTGAAACGTCTGGCCCAAGGTATTAAATATAATAAAATGGAATATCTCCCGGACATACCCCCAATTGTCAGCCTCCTGGATGCCATGACCCTTGCTATCCTTTAGCCACCAGAGGTGATAGAATAAATAATAAATATATTATTTAATAAATGCAGCAAAAATCTGTAAAATATTTGGATGTAGCTTATTGCAAGGTTAATTGGTTTGGTTGTGGTTTATTGTTATAAATCAATATAGATAAATTGATTATAAAATGTTTTTATAGAGGGGCCACAATTATATTGGGGATCTTTAACACCTCTCTTCAGGTATTTCAGTATGAAAACACATAGTCCTGGCTACTTTGGGCTCTTTAGTTTAAAGGATATTTTACCCAAAGATAATATGTATATAAAATACACAGTGGAGTGGCAGGTCCTTGTAAACAAGCTGCCACAACAGAGAAAGGATAATAAGACTTCCTGGTATATTATTAAATCCTTTGGGTATCTTTTTGGGACGTGCACTGATGGTTTTAACCTGCATACTTGGGTTATAAGGTTGTTCAGCAGTTTTAATTGATAAAAAAGAGGTTTAGGATGGATATTATTGATCAGAATTAGCCATAAATCACTTACTTATCTCTTATAAGTACTTGATTACCTTGGAACGGTGTCTTCAAATAAATATACCTGGGTCTCTGCCCATCAATATCCTCAAAAGAGCTCTTTATTCATACCTTTTGGAGTCCCAATATTATCCTTCTGAGGGGTACAGGGGCTCAAAGGGATGGGCACTAAGGCTAGCAGGGTAACCAGTGTTAACCTGTCATGTTTTCTTGGTGCTATAGCATGGTTAGCATCTAATCCCTTGGGGTATGGGAATTATTCTACTTTGTAATAGATATTAGGATGTGTGAATAACACTAATCTGTCCTATTCATGTATTATTTAATTAATTATCCTTGGTAAATGTTCCCAGTAATTTAATAATTATTTAAACAGAAGTTTCTATGGACATCCTGATGTCAGGTGAGTTCTCATTATGTATTAAATAACTGGAGTAAAGTCATGATATTGATTTTACTCCTTATTTTCGAGTTCCAGTTGATTTACTAAAATAATTACTTGAAAATATAAGTCATGGGAATTCATGTAATATTGTTACATCATTAGTTTTCTGAGTATGTCACAAAGATATTGATGTCTAGAAATTCTCATAAAAGTATATTAAAGCATTTTAATATATTTTTAGAATTTGTCATTGTCTTATTTTCGACATTCTTGGTACTTTAAATTATATTTAATAAAAATACGTATAAGGGTTATTTAATTCTTTTAATATAATATTATGTACTTTTAAACTATCTTATTTAAGTATTTTTATATAATATTATGTACTTTTAGACTATCTACTATCAACAGGAATATTAATTACATATTTAGAATTTTCACGTGTGGGTTGTAGCATGTTTACGCAGTACCTAAGCCTCTCAGGCCGCCTGTCACTCTTTCAACCCATAGTCCCGCGGCTGCGTACTTGTCAGAGGCCCAGGGCTGCATAGACGACCTTGATGGAGTGACAGGGCTGTATCTCAGCTGCGGGTGGGTGCATTGGCTGCCATGGCTGCGTGCAGGAATTGTGACAAAACAAATTTCCGTCTGTAACTCCTAAAATATACACAACACCTCAATTCTGACTGAATTTTAGGTGTGAAACCTATACGTGATAATGTGTGTGGAATATTTAATTGACCAAAAGCTCAATAGTGGAGCCGTAGTATTTTGGTCTTTCTTTCCTTAATTATTTAAAAATATAAGGAGTTGGATTTCAAGGGTAGGGTCAGTGAGTGACCCTACTTAATTTTGGGTGGAGGATCCATTTCTTTAATTATATTTATGGTTGAATACTCCTTCTTAGGTTAATTATATTATTATTATTTTTATGTTATTTTTGTTACTTTTGCAGCTTGCTTTGCAATAGTAGCAAGCTGACAGCCAGGACAAGTAGACACCCCAGAATTTTTGTTTTCTTATTTCCTTCTCTCTGTATTGGCGTTTTGGGACTATTGCTGGCTAGGTTATGAGTTTCTTTTAGATACAGGCACGGTGGCTGGGTCCGCGGATGCAAGGACAATCCCCGCATTCTGGAAATTCAAATTCATAAACAATTCCCAACGGATGATCCAGGGAACTAGGAAAGCATGTGGCTCTAAAAGATTGTGGGTCAAAGAGCAAGGAGCGGGCTTGGCAACAGGTTGGTGCTTAAAAAAAATCTCTTTTTAGGTTTTCTTTGGATATCTTATAGACGGAAGGTATGGATGTGTTGGGGTGGATACTTTTTTTTCTCTTCCTCTCTCTCAAGGATGTGCGCGGGCAGTGGGTTTTCTTTGTGCTCTCCCTTTGTTCTGTAGATTGGTATGGGGAATTGTGAGGCAGTCTTTCTGTGGTGGTCCAGGTACCTTCAGTGGATACTCTCAGTGGCGCGGATTCTTCTCACTCTCAGTGGATACTCTCAGTGGCGCGGATTCTCCTCACTCTTGCAGTTTTCTCTCAAAGTGAGGATCTTGCAAGCGGTTCTTATTTCTCTCTAGGTTCTCACAAGCTCAAAGGCTACTTAGGTTGGCGCAGCAAAAGTCCATTTTCTTTGCAAAGATAGGCGCTGGAATAGACACAAGATAGAATGAAAGGAGAGGGGGGGAAATCTGCCTACGTTGTTCAACTCCTCATCACCTCCTCTGCCTCCACCCAAGCCGCTGCAGCTAGGTCTTGGAATGCCACCAGGACTTCATGTTGCACACTGGTGGTGTGAGCGTGGGGAACAGCTAGGAAGCTCCTGAGGATTTTGTCCCTGTTGTTCACCATTGGGTCAAACCTCACTAGTGGAAGTGCCGGAATTAGGGAGATCTCCGGAATCTTTTGGTGGCGGTTGAGGAGGAGCAGGCCTTGGGGGAGTGGGAGGACAAAGTAGCGGTGGAGGAGGCGCAGTTGGTCAGTTGATGATCTGCGGGTCCATTTCTGGATTTTTCATCCATACCCATGCGTCTCACTCGTGAGCGGCGTTTCAATAAGCCACAAAATTGGGGAAGTCCTGGCGCCGGGGTGGTCCAGCCCAACAGAATGGCAAGCGGGAGTCATGGCTTTTTTGCAAAGGAGGATTTGAAGCGGCTTGTCACGGTTTGTTCCAAGGTGAGCTGGGAAAGGTCCATTCATTAATGGAGATGTTGTCATTGCTCAAGACCGCAAAAAAGCCGTGTCAGCTCCTCTTGCGAGGAGGACCTTGACAATGGTCACGGGGCATACCATTGGATAAAGAACAGCAACAGTGGCCGGCTTGGCATGGAACACAGGCGTGCTGGCCTGGAAGGATGCAGCAGGAGAGGCGTTTCTGGCTGCAGAATGTGCAGGAAATGTTGAAGGGGTAGGTTGTGGTGGGGTTTTTTTTCCTTGGAGTGGTGAAAAGGGGTAGGATGGGATAACTGGGGATAACTGGGGATAACCAGTGGTAGTTGAGATAGTGGTTAATCTCTGGGGACAGAACTCAAGTTGGGGGGGATGTGGTGGTCTTTTATGGACACGAGTTTAAATGGGCTGTGGGCTGCGCACTCAGCAGTAGCGGCATGCTCAGCAGTGACAGCGCGCTCAGCAATGGTTTCAGCCTTTTTGCAGCAAGCCGTGCTGCAAGCTCAGCAGAATTCAAATTCTGCTTGGCATCCAGAGACAGGGGGGGATAGGATTTGATTGGACGGATTGCGCAGATTGCGTGTTGCAAGACGCATTGATTGGATTGCCTGGATTTCCCTTGGATAACTGGAATGGGGCCTTGAGCGGATGCGGACATGCGCAGGGGGCTCCCAGTTGTGCGCAGCGCAAGGGTCGCTGTGGTGTCCAATCTGGGACACCACTGGACCAGTATGGAAAAAGTAAAATTTTTATGAACTTTTCTATAGCCTCCATTTGGATACAAAAAAAACAAAAGTAAATTTTTTGATCCAGAATGATTCCCATATCCAGTTCCCAAACTTCCCCAACTCACTCTTCACCTTGATCTCCCTGGTTATCCCTGTTCTTCAAATCTACAATCCAATCTAAATTCCCAACAATTGGCCTGCCCAACATCCTCACGCTGACATTCCACGCGCCCTGTAACATTGTTGTTAGCCTCTTTCCCAATTCCTCAATGCGCCATTCCCACTGCGCTTGGGGCTGAGGGGATGTCAAAGCAGCGGATTCAAGCTGCAACCCCTGCATTGCTTGACCTGGTTAGCCCAATCAACCCGCAGATAGTGGCTGTGCAAATGATCTGCTACACGGCAGATGTTTTGGCTTCTGATTGGTTGCTGAAACATTGGTCCTTCAACAAGAACATTTTCAAGGCAGTGCATTGCCATACTCATCCTCTCATGGCAGGTCCTTTTGAAACCAGTCAAATGGAGGTTGATTTGGTTCATCACTGGATGCAACTTAAGTGCCCTACGAGTTGGAAGCTCCCCAGCCTTGCAAGATTGGAAACAAGCCCAGATCTTTGCGCAGGTCCAAAGAGTTGGCAACCTTTCCCAAATCAACAACCATCTCACTCAAAATATATTCTCTTGTCATGGCTATTCATTCAACTTTCCCCCTTTTGGGGGGAAAGAAAAAAAAAGCAGCTCACAGCTTTCACCATCAAAGCACTCATCCTTTTCTTCTGCCTTCAAAATTCCCTTGTACGCAGACATTAAGTGTTTGGCCATCCCATGAAAATGATAAGCTTTCTCAATTCTTGACAATCATGCCACCCTGATGTTTCCTTTCCCTTGAAGTTGTTTGTCCATTCCTGATATTTCTTGTTTGCCTATTCTCTGATTCTGTGGTTGTACTCAAGAATTCCTGCTTGTAGTTATACACACCCTGTCTATGCTATCAAGCTGCCAGATGCGTATATCACCTTTATTGTACTAGTTGTGTATGTTGCAAATCTTTTGTCCTTATGCACAACAAACTCACCATGATCAATTATTTTTTAAAAAAAAAAACTTTTTTTCCGTTCTATTTGTAAATCTCTCTTTTAAATAGTCTACAGACCTCTTGTATATAAAAGGAGGGGATCTCCCCTGCCTTTTTCAAAAAATCCAGGGGAGTGTGTGCATATGTCACCCTTCTATCATTGAAATCAAATCCTCATCCTCATCCTGGGTATATCTATGATTGCCCCCTGATCCATTGATCCTTAGTCTTTGCCCCTCTGTGGCCTGATCCTTATCACTAACCAATAGCCTTTCTGGTTGAAGAGAATTCTGTCTGTTGGAATTCTTGAGTGTATTATACCAATCCTTGATCCCTTTCTCTGACCATACTTGTCTTGATCCCTCCTTGATCATCTTTCTGGAGCCAATCATGTTTGATTGAAGAGGTCTTATTAAGCTGAAGACCTGGAGTGTTATACCTCCCTTAATTTTTTTTTGGAGTTGCATTCTGCCAGCCTACTCTTGAGTTCCTTGAGAAGTGTTGCAGTTATCCTTGCTTCAAATCAGTTTACTGTTTGCTTTTATAGCTTCTTAAACATAGTGCTTTGTCTTGTACAGCCACCCTCAGTTATCTGGTACCCTTCAAGCGCTTGATTGCGGAGAGTTGGGCAGGTTCATTGAGAACCTGGAGGTTGGTTGGGTTTGAGTTTATCATCCCCAATCTTCTGCTGATGACCAGAGTTATTAGCTTGTGGGAGTTTTTTACATAAAACAGCTTTGTTCTTTGAACTTTAAACAAACTGTAGCTTCTTTTGTCCAAGTTTTTCCCACATAATCTTGACTCATATAGTGCTTTTCCATTGCTACCAAACTACTATCATCTTTATCCTCTACTACTTGATTTCTCATTTACCAGGTTCTGGACCTTGATCTTGATTACATTTAAATATTTTTGTAACACTCAGGAGGGCAGCCTAAACAGCACCTTTCCCCTCCACAGAACTGCCATGGCCTAGCACCGTTTAGAGTCTTAAATTTGGCCCCCTTGGCCGGGATCAAACCAGCAACGTTGGGATTTACAGTCCCAATTTGAAGAATCAACTCTGAAATCCAATACAATCCTTTTTCTTTTTTTCTTTTTTTTCTATCATCATCCAGATCTGATCTGTGGAGGCAACTTGTTCCAGAAGTAAGTCCTCCCAATTCTGCACCATCTGGGCAGGATTCTTGTTGTTTTTTTGAAACTCTACCCTTGCCACACTTTTGAGCCACCTTGGAACTCTGCTTTTTGGATCCCCTTATGAACTCTGTCTTCAAAATGGAATCTGTTCCCTCCACCACTGTTTGGACCAAGATGGTCATGATCAAACCCCAGAACAAGAACCTAGGCTTCAATGGAACAAACGTGGAGCAATTTTTGAAATCCTATGAAATGGCTGCTGAAGTGGATGGTGCAAGTGAACATGATATGGCCTATCAGTTACAATTTTCTATCTCCTCTTGTCAGCTTGCTACTATGTACAGAGCAACCTGTCAATAGCAACACAAAACTATGAAAAATAAGAATATCTCAATTAACAAAATAAGGAGTAAGTAATCCATAAATATTATTACAGAAATGGATTCCCACCCAAAATTAGTTAGGGTCACTCACTGACCCCACCCTTGAATTCCAAGTCCTTACATTTTTAAAATAATTAAAAAGAAAAGTACTAAAAATTACAACACCAGTATGGCACTTTTTGGCCATTCTAATATTTCACACGTATTGTCACGTATAGGGTTTACACCAAAAATTCAGTCAGAATTGAGGCGTTGTGTATATTCTAGGAGTTAAACGCGGAAATGTGTTATGTCACAATTCCCACGCGCAGCCCCGCATCTTAACATATACCTACCTACTATTAGTAACAGATTCCCGCGTACTAGAGACCCGCGCGCAGTTGATTCTGCAACACACACAGCAGATCCTACCCTGCACGCATCTGTACTAACTGATCCCCGCGTCTGGATCAGTCGTGACTAATCTGACAACCAGGTACCACTCAGAAGAGCTACAACCTAGTTAGGGTTGCCTAGTATATGTAACAAACTGACATATGCATTACTAATGATCTAAAAAGATCAAAAATTAAAAAAAAAATTAATGAAAATTAAGTTGAAAACATTTTTTTAATAATAAATCAAAGATCAACGATTATCACATAAATCACTGACCCTTATCTTTGAAGACCACAAAACACTACAAGGAGTGTTGATAAAAATTATTGAAAATTATCTAAATGATCAGCAGATTATAGAAAATTAGTAAACATCCACATCTGCCCGCTTTGAAGTAATATTAATAGTACAAATGAAGGATGATTACAGAATGATCAAATTTACGCCATAACAGATTAACAGATCCTGTGACTAAAATAGTACAGAAATCCAGAAAATCTAAGGACATCTGATTTACAGCACCAATTTTATGTGCCAATCTTTCCCTGACTGGCTTTCCAGCCTCGGCCTACGAGCAGAACCCTCTCTCCGTGGCTGAGAAGCTCAAAATCACCCAAAAAGGTATTTATACAGACCTCTTTGGATCCATTATTCCAGCATAGTTACCAGGAATTATTTATGATCAATCAGACACCGTGTCATTGTTGATCAAGTGCTCATATGAAGATAAGCAAGTGATTTATGACTTAGTCTGCAGTAGTATTATTTATCCTTATTAACCAATCAACCATTGAAGTTTAGTCAAGCAATCTACCCCATCTGCTCTGAAACCCTTCCAATTATTCCAGGATTCTCGTGGTAAATTGCTCAGAGTGAGTGTTACCCTTCCTGTCTTGGCCATTTGTGCTTTTAAGCTCAGCCATTAGTGGAATAAGTCCTTTGTAAGGCACCCATCTTTATTCCAAGGTTCTTAAACTGCCTAAGGAGGACCCTTGAAGAGAGGTTGCTAGTCTGTAAAGATCCCCAGTAGTATAATACTGTTGCCCCTCTTTTATATTATATTGAAAACCATTTATTACCAAACCAATTAAACCTTGCAACTGCTCTTATTATATCATTTATTTGAGCTTCTAAAACCACAAAAAAAGTGGTGGCACTTGCTAGCAAGTGCCATCAAGGAAGCTTCAATTGCATCTTGACGCAAACTACGATCCAAGCTCCTGTCAAACAACAAGCACTTATGTGCATACTTGGGACTTATGTACATACTTAGGACTTATGTATATACATACGTGGTGATTGGGAGTTGCACATGCCTTTGTAGACCAATCACATGCAAGTACAAGCAGAATGGCTCCAACAATGTTGGGAGGCAATACAACGCTAGTTCAACTTTGCAGAGGTTCAGATCATTCACCCCAAGTGAGCGGCAATGGCAAGCTGCCGTTCAGGACACTTTATCTTAATGGTCCTGTTTAACATGAGACCTACTCCATGATTGACTGATGAAAACCTCGGACTGGACCGTTTGATCCTGTCAGGATGACATTGGTCATAGCAATGCGGACAATGAGAACCTCTAAATGCCTGATGCTCTGGTTCTAAACCTCAAGCTCAGGGTTGGTGATTCTCTTGTTAAGATGTTGCAATAAAAAAGTCTTTGATTTCGCTTGAAGGTGGAGTACAAAGTTTTTGATTGAAAAAGGTGCAGTAGAGATGATTTGTATGACAGTGAGAAAAAATGAACTAGAAAAAACAGAACGTGCCACCGGCTGTAGCCTGAGCAGTCCCTCATTAAATATTGCTAGGGTGTTTGCCCTTCCCTTCTCCGTCCTCTCACTCCTCCTCCCGTTCAGCTACACAGGTCCTTTGCCGTTAGCTGGTCTTTGCCTAGAGGATGGAAGAGGTTTGTTGGGTTAGTGCTCTTTTACTTAGTCACTGCCGTAGTTAGGTGCCTCTGCAGATTCACGAGTGGGATCTGCCTGCCTCCTTGGTTACTCACATCTGGGCAATGGCTTTGCCATTTGTACCTGTTGCTCCTTCTTCAACCATCCTCCTCCACGGTTGGTATGCTAGCTTTATGCGTTGGGAGCTTTGAGCCGTCCTTCTCCTTGCAAATCAGAATGCAATTATTGGCTGAGCTGGTTCTCAACGAGTATCATTTCTTATCCAGGAATACCTGTTAGCCTTGATTGATCATCTGGACAGCTACCCCTCAAGTAAGTCTCAATTGTTTAGCTGAAGCACAAACAAGAATGAGAATGGAAGAGTAATCAAGGTTGAGTGACCGGAGCCATTCTTTCCCAACAGGACGTCGCAAAATAAAAGTCTCAAAGTTTGGATACTTGGGACCTGGAATAAAGATTTCATTTCCTATATTCTAACTTTACGCTTGCTGGTGTACAAACAGTCTTAATATTTACAATTTAGCAAACTAAACAGAAAACCCAATGAGTCAAAAGAACCTCCTCAAGCAAGACCTTCCATAAGTTCAGGTCTTTCATGTGCCACAATGGGTTTGTTAGTCAGTTTTTGTAGAAATTTAATGAATGTTTCAAATTCAACATGTCCCACTGCCCCGTTCCTCTTCCTCTTTATTTTTTGTATTTCTAGGGTAGACAATTTACTTATATATTTTTTGGCATATGCGTCTTCCGGAAGCTTTGAGGGGACAGATCTAAATCCTTTAGAGTCATTTTCTTCATGATGGCTATTGCCATAGCGGAAAAAATGTAGGAGAGCAATCTGCTGTTTGAAAGATTTTGCAAGTTGGACCGTAGCGTGATCAAGAAGGTCAATTAGTTCTGTTAGGCAGTTGCTCCTCCAGGCAGGAATGATTCTTGTTGGCGGAAGAGTTGGATCACTGGTATTTTCTTCTTAGTCAGAGGTCAGATCAACTTTTTTGAAGAGGGATGAAAATGTTGGATTTTTTCAAAATAGTGTACTGGCTGTTTGATAACGCAGTTTGGCCTTCTGTAAATAGTACATTCCCATTCAGAAATTGAATCAGCGCTAAAAATTTCAAATAGGGCTGACCTTAGCACAACACTTTTGTTTGCGCTCATTTTGGCGCCTCAATGGAACAGTAATCTTGCTAACTGGATCACCAACAGTGCGTTCAGACCTTTCGTCTTTGTAGTTTTTCCTCATGGTTCCCAGCCAGCGTTCAACAATAGCTGTAGAATGAATTGCCGTAGATTCCAAATGATGGTTTTGGTTTTGGTCCCAGCGCTGCCAATGCTCCAAAAGGATTGAGGCCGTCACGCTATTCCATTCAGATGCTTCTAGTGTTGGAGAATTCCATTCAAAAGTGATGCGGGGGAAAGCCCGGGTTTCAAACTCTTTTTCACACGCAGGTTTCACCAATATCAAAAGATGGGTTTGGAGAATTTGTGCGGAGCAGGAGTAAAGTTGTGGGCTTGTTGAGAACGTCCTATAGCAGAGAGCACTTGATTTTTGAGGAAGCGCCTTTGAGCCAATGATGTTGCGCTATCCAACTTGGATTTGATAACATTGGCTAAGTCCTCTTTGGCGCGCGCCACCCATGTTATCCAAGCATCCAATTTGGTTTCTGTGGGCGCATCAGGTAGTCGGGTTGATTGGCCATTACAACTCATCATGAATTTGATGAAACTGGTAATTGATCAACATATTGATGAAGATGGGTGCGGCAGGTTTGAGCGGGTGGTCACTAGAGCATAGCGCTTTTTGGTAAGACGCCCCCTAGATGCATTGACTCTGGCCTTCCTCCTTTCAAGCCAGTGTGTTTGCAAGAACTCGGTGTTGAGTTCTTCTTTGTCTAAAATTGTTAGCAAAAAGAAAGATGCGTCAACTCTAATGATTAGTTAGGAACAAATATACATAAGAGGACTCACCCAAGCTGATTATATTGCTTTCATCAAAACTGAGGTCATTGCCCATGATTACATCAAATGAGGGTATAAACCAAGGTTGGAGGACCAGCAAGCGGGTTGGTGTGGTAGATATACTGAAAGGGAAAGATTCAGTCAGCCAAGAGAAAAGGATTTGCACCAGATGATGATCTCACCACAAGTCACAAGAACAATGTTACGCGCCCCCCCCCGCCCCCCCTGACTAAGTAGGCTCAAACCGGTTTAAAAAAATAGATCAGCAGTAAAAAATTGAGAACTCCCACTACTACCAAAAAGAGAAAAAATTCTAACACTTATCAGAAAGAAGAAGCAAACGCAATCCCCAGGGAGTAAGTCAAAAACCACAACCACTTGCGCAACTAGACCCCACGGGGCTAAAACCTTCCAAAATCAATTGGAAGGCAGAGTAATTATTTGGGAGGGGTAAAAGACTTCCAGAATAGGTCTGAAATGATTGCAAGCCCTCCATAATAAATTTATGAGGGCTCCAAAATCCTGCAGAAGGGAGGTTGAGGGCTTGTGAACCCCCCAGAAGGAATGTGGGGGGTTATAAATACTCCGGATTTGATGGGGAGGGATGAAATACTCTCCATAGAAAAACCCTCCAGGTTGGATGTGAAGGGGTTATAAATGGCCCAGAAGGGGTGTGAAGAGGTTATAAATCCACCAGAATGGGTGTGGAGGGGTCATGAAGCCTTGAGAATGGAAGTGAAGGGGTCATGAAGACTCCAGAATGGATATGAATGTGAAATAAATGTGTCCAGAATGGATGTGGGGGGGGTTCAAACGCTCCAGAATAAATGCGGGGGGGAAGACCTCCAGAATGAATGTGGCAGGGTTGCAGACCCTCCAGAATGGATGTGAGGGGAGGGTGAACCCACCAGAAGAGATGTGAAGGGGTTGTAAACCCTCTAGAATGGATGTGGGGGGTTGTAAACCCTGAGGTTAGGACGTGGAGGGGTTGTAAACCCTTTTAAATGAATTTCCAGGGGTCCTAAACCCCCCAGGATGGATGTGGAGGGATTATGAACCCACCAGAATGGATGTGGAGGGGTTATAAACCCTCAAGGAAGGATGTGCAAAGGTTGTGAACCTTTAAAATGAATGTGAAGGGGTTGTGAAACCTCCATAATGGATCTGTGGGATTGAAAAGCCTTGAGAACAGATGTGGTGGGGTTGGAAACCCTTCAAAATGGATGTGGAGGATTTGTAAACCCTCTAGAATGGATGTGGAGGAGGTCTAAACCCTCCGGAATTGATGTGGAGGAGTTGTAACATATCCAGAATGGATGTGGAGGAGTTGTAAAACCTCCAGAATGGATGTGAAGGGGTTGTAAACGCTTGAAAATGGAGGTGGAGGGGTTGTAAACCCCCAGAATAGATGTGGCAGAGTGGTGAACCCTCTAGAATGGATGGGGGGATTGTGACCCCTCCAGAATGGATTTGGAGGGGTTGTAAACCATCCGGAATGGATTTGGAGGGGTTGGAAACCCTCCAGATTGGATTTGGGCGGGTTGTAAACCCTCCAGAATGGATTTGGAGGGGTTGTAAACCCTCCAGAATGGATTTGGAGGGGTTGTAAACCCTCCAGAATGGATTTGGAGGGGTTGTAAACCCTCCAGAATGGATTTGGAGGGGTTGTAAACCCTCCAGAATGGATTTGGAGGGGTTGTAAACCCTCCAGAATGGATTTGGAGGGGTTGTAAACCCTCCAGAATGGATTTTGAGGGGTTGTAAACCCTCCAGAATGGATTTGGAGGGGTTGTAAACCCTCCAGAATGGATTTGGAGGGGTTGTAAACCCTCCAGAATGGATTTGGAGGGGTTGTAAACCCTCCAGAATGGATTTGGAGGGGTTGTAAACCCTCCAGAATGGATTTGGAGGGGTTGTAAACCCTCCAGAATGGATTTGGAGGGGTTGTAAACCCTCCAGAATGGATTTGGAGGGGTTGTAAACCCTCCAGAATGGATTTGGAGGGGTTGTAAACCCTCCAGAATGGATTTGGAGGGGTTGTAAACCCTCCAGAATGGATTTGGAGGGGTTGTAAACCCTCCAGAATGGATTTGGAGGGGTTGTAAACCCTCCAGAATGGATTTGGAGGGGTTGTAAACCCTCCAGAATGGATTTGGAGGGGTTGTAAACCCTCCAGAATGGATTTGGAGGGGTTGTAAACCCTCCAGAATGGATTTGGAGGGGTTGTAAACCCTCCAGAATGGATTTGGAGGGGTTGTAAACCCTCCAGAATGGATTTGGAGGGGTTGTAAACACTCCAGAATGGATTTGGAGGGGTTGTAAACCCTCCAGAATGGATTTGGAGGGGTTGTAAACCCTCCAGAATGGATTTGGAGGGGTTGTAAACCCTCCAGAATGGATTTGGAGGGGTTGTAAACCCTCCAGAATGGATTTGGAGGGGTTGTAAACCCTCCAGAATGGATTTGGAGGGGTTGTAAACCCTCCAGAATGGATTTGGAGGGGTTGTAAACCCTCCAGAATGGATTTGGAGGGGTTGTAAACCCTCCAGAATGGATTTGGAGGGGTTGTAAACCCTCCAGAATGGATTTGGAGGGGTTGTAAACCCTCCAGAATGGATTTGGAGGGGTTGTAAACCCTCCAGAATGGATTTGGAGGGGTTTTAAACCCTCCAGAATGGATTTGGAGGGGTTATAAACCCTCCAGAATGGATTTGGAGGGGTTGTAAACCCTCCAGAATGGATTTGGAGGGGTTGTAAACCCTCCAGAATGGATTTGGAGGGGTTGTAAACCCTCCAGAATGGATTTGGAGGGGTTGTAAACCCTCCAGAATGGATTTGGAGGGGTTGTAAACCTTCCAGAATGGATTTGGAGGGGTTGTAAACCCTCCAGAATGGATTTGGAGGGGTTGTAAACCCTCCAGAATGGATTTGGAGGGGTTGTAAACCCTCCAGAATGGATTTGGAGGGGTTGTAAACCCTCCAGAATGGATTTGGAGGGGTTGTAAACCCTCCAGAATGGATTTGGAGGGGTTGTAAACCCTCCAGAATGGATTTGGAGGGGTTGTAAACCCTCCAGAATGGATTTGGAGGGGTTGTAAACCCTCCAGAATGGATTTGGAGGGGTTGTAAACCCTCCAGAATGGATTTGGAGGGGTTGTAAACCCTCCAGAATGGATTTGGAGGGGTTGTAAACCCTCCAGAATGGATTTGGAGGGGTTGTAAACCCTCCAGAATGGATTTGGAGGGGTTGTAAACCCTCCAGAATGGATTTGGAGGGGTTGTAAACCCTCCAGAATGGATTTGGAGGGGTTGTAAACCCTCCAGAATGGATTTGGAGGGGTTGTAAACCCTCCAGAATGGATTTGGAGGGGTTGTAAACCCTCCAGAATGGATTTGGAGGGGTTGTAAACCCTCCAGAATGGATTTGGAGGGGTTTTAAACCCTCCAGAATGGATTTGGAGGGGTTATAAACCCTCCAGAATGGATTTGGAGGGGTTGTAAACCCTCCAGAATGGATTTGGAGGGGTTGTAAACCCTCCAGAATGGATTTGGAGGGGTTGTAAACCCTCCAGAATGGATTTGGAGGGGTTGTAAACCCTCCAGAATGGATTTGGAGGGGTTGTAAACCTTCCAGAATGGATTTGGAGGGGTTGTAAACCCTCCAGAATGGATTTGGAGGGGTTGTAAACCCTCCAGAATGGATTTGGAGGGGTTGTAAACCCTCCAGAATGGATTTGGAGGGGTTGTAAACCCTCCAGAATGGATTTGGAGGGGTTGTAAACCCTCCAGAATGGATTTGGAGGGGTTGTAAACCCTCCAGAATGGATTTGGAGGGGTTGTAAACCCTCCAGAATGGATTTGGAAGGGTTGTAAACCCTCCAGAATGGATTTGGAGGGGTTGTAAACCCTCCAGAATGGATTTGGAGGGGTTGTAAACCCTCCAGAATGGATTTGGAGGGGTTGTAAACCCTCCAGAATGGATTTGGAGGGGTTGTAAACCCTCCAGAATGGATTTGGAGGGGTTGTAAACCCTCCAGAATGGATTTGGAGGGGTTGTAAACCCTCCAGAATGGATTTGGAGGGGTTGTAAACCCTCCAGAATGGATTTGGAGGGGTTGTAAACCCTCCAGAATGGATTTGGAGGGGTTGTAAACCCTCCAGAATGGATTTGGAGGGGTTGTAAACCCTCCAGAATGGATTTGGAGGGGTTGTAAACCCTCCAGAATGGATTTGGAGGGGTTGTAAACCCTCCAGAATGGATTTGGAGGGGTTGTAAACCCTCCAGAATGGATTTGGAGGGGTTGTAAACCCTCCAGAATGGATTTGGAGGGGTTGTAAACCCTCCAGAATGGATTTGGAGGGGTTGTAAACCCTCCAGAATGGATTTGGAGGGGTTGTAAACCCTCCAGAATGGATTTGGAGGGGTTGTAAACCCTCCAGAATGGATTTGGAGGGGTTGTAAACACTCCAGAATGGATTTGGAGGGGTTGTAAACCCTCCAGAATGGATTTGGAGGGGTTGTAAACCCTCCAGAATGGATTTGGAGGGGTTGTAAACCCTCCAGAATGGATTTGGAGGGGTTGTAAACCCTCCAGAATGGATTTGGAGGGGTTGTAAACCCTCCAGAATGGATTTGGAGGGGTTGTAAACCCTCCAGAATGGATTTGGAGGGGTTGTAAACCCTCCAGAATGGATTTGGAGGGGTTGTAAACCCTCCAGAATGGATTTGGAGGGGTTGTAAACCCTCCAGAATGGATTTGGAGGGGTTTTAAACCCTCCAGAATGGATTTGGAGGGGTTATAAACCCTCCAGAATGGATTTGGAGGGGTTGTAAACCCTCCAGAATGGATCTGGAGGGGTTGTAAACCCTCCAGAATGGATCTGGAGGGGTTGTAAACCCTCCAGAATGGATCTGGAGGGGTTGTAAACTGTAAACCCTTCAGAATGGATTTGGAGGGGTTGTAAACCCTCCAGAATGGATCTGGAGGGGTTGTAAACCCTCCAGAATGGATCTGGAGGGGTTGTAAACCCTCCAGAATGGATCTGGAGGGGTTGTAAACCCTCCAGAATGGATCTGGAGGGGTTGTAAACCCTCCAGAATGGATCTGGAGGGGTTGTAAACCCTCCAGAATGGATCTGGAGGGGTTGTAAACCCTCCAGAATGGATCTGGAGGGGTTGTAAACCCTCCAGAATGGATCTGGAGGGGTTGTAAACCCTCCAGAATGGATCTGGAGGGGTTGTAAACCCTCCAGAATGGATCTGGAGGGGTTGTAAACCCTCCAGAATGGATCTGGAGGGGTTGTAAACCCTCCAGAATGGATCTGGAGGGGTTGTAAACCCTCCAGAATGGATCTGGAGGGGTTGTAAACCCTCCAGAATGGATCTGGAGGGGTTGTAAACCCTCCAGAATGGATCTGGAGGGGTTGTAAACCCTCCAGAATGGATCTGGAGGGGTTGTAAACCCTCCAGAATGGATCTGGAGGGGTTGTAAACCCTCCAGAATGGATCTGGAGGGGTTGTAAACCCTCCAGAATGGATCTGGAGGGGTTGTAAACCCTCCAGAATGGATCTGGAGGGGTTGTAAACCCTCCAGAATGGATCTGGAGGGGTTGTAAACCCTCCAGAATGGATCTGGAGGGGTTGTAAACCCTCCAGAATGGATCTGGAGGGGTTGTAAACCCTCCAGAATGGATCTGGAGGGGTTGTAAACCCTCCAGAATGGATCTGGAGGGGTTGTAAACCCTCCAGAATGGATCTGGAGGGGTTGTAAACCCTCCAGAATGGATCTGGAGGGGTTGTAAACCCTCCAGAATGGATCTGGAGGGGTTGTAAACCCTCCAGAATGGATCTGGAGGGGTTGTAAACCCTCCAGAATGGATCTGGAGGGGTTGTAAACCCTCCAGAATGGATCTGGAGGGGTTGTAAACCCTCCAGAATGGATCTGGAGGGGTTGTAAACCCTCCAGAATGGATCTGGAGGGGTTGTAAACCCTCCAGAATGGATCTGGAGGGGTTGTAAACCCTCCAGAATGGATCTGGAGGGGTTGTAAACCCTCCAGAATGGATCTGGAGGGGTTGTAAACCCTCCAGAATGGATCTGGAGGGGTTGTAAACCCTCCAGAATGGATCTGGAGGGGTTGTAAACTGTAAACCCTTCAGAATGGATTTGGAGGGGTTGTAAACCCTCAAGAATGCATTTGGAGGGGTTAAAATCCTCCAGCATGAATGTGGAGGGGTTATCAACCCTCCAGTATGAATGTTGCAGGGTTTTGAACCCTACAGAATAGATGTGGAGGGAGGGGTTTTATATAAAACCTCCAGAATTTGATGTGGGGGGTTGCCAACCTTCTTGGATGGATAGGAAATGGTTATAATCCCTCCAGAATTGATGTGGAGGGGTTATACTCTTTCTAGGGCTGGCAGGAGCCTTACCCAATCGTGAGTGTACCCATCATGTTTTTTAAACTCTAAACCAAAAGAGCAAAACCTTCTTAACATGTCTTCCAAAGTTTGGATCATGCGCCCAACTAGACCATCAGTTTGGGGATGATAAGCTGTGGAGAAAGCCAATTTTTTTCCTAGCATATCATGGAGTTTCCTCCAGAATTCATAAGTAAAATTTGGGTCTCTGTTCCTGATTATTATTTTGGGGATACCAACATCAGCCATGACTCTGTTCCAGAACAGCAGAGCTACTTCCATAGCTTTGTTGTCTTTGTGATTAGGTATAAATTTTTCTCTCTTGGAGAATCTGTCTACAATCACTACCACAGAGTTATAGGAGTATGGTCCTCCTGGCGGTAAACCAGTGACAAAGTCCATGTTTATTATTTCCCATCTATTGGTGGGTTCTGATATCTTCTGGAGAAGACCAAATCTCTTTCCTGTTTGTTTGTTAACCTTCTGGCGGGTGTCACAGGATTTGACATAGTCAGTGGTCTGCTCTCTCCAGTCAATCAACCAGGCTGTCTGCTTTACCTTTTCAATAGTCCTCTCTAATGAGAAGCGCCCCAAAGTACAGTTATCCTGTCATTTTTGCAGTATAGTTTTAATATGGGTTTCTGAGTTGAGGACTATCACACTTTAATGTCTATGACGGCATTATAGCAGACCATCTAAGCTTGAAAACTTCCCTTCTTTATACAGAATAGAGAGTTCCTTTTCTAGACTCTGTATTAACTCATTAGAAGGGTTTTCACTTTTCATAATCTCTAGCAGTTTAAGATGCTCAGGGTCATACTCTCTCGGACAGAATCAAAGAAAGCTAAATGTAGATCCCAAATGTGGATCCCCAAGATTGGGAAGATGTCATTCTCATCTGGATCATATGCAGGGTTACTAGGGTCATTAGGGAGAGCCCATCTACTGAGTCCATCTGCATTCTGATGTTTGGTTCCAGGTTTGTGCATAATTTTCATCTGTCCTCTATAGTGCTGGATGGCTATTTGCCATCTAAGCATGTGGCGGTTAGGGGTTTTCATGTTCATGAGCGTCCTCACTGCTGTGCAGTCAGTTATCACTTCAAAGGTACTTCCTTCCAGGTAATAGTGAAGTTTCTCCAAGGACCAGACCAATGCTAAGCATTCCATCTGGCTTGCTCCATACCTCTTTTCTGTGTCTTTAATCTGTCTAGATATGAATAGCATAGGTTTTTACACAGGGATATCATTTTCTAATTTGGATTGGTGAAGAGCAGCTCCTAGTCCATCAAGACAGGCATCAATATATAAGCGGAAAGGCTTAGAGTAGTCAGGTTGAGTTAGAACAGGGGCGGTAGTCATGGCTTCCTTCAAGTTTTCATAACTCTGCACTCTTTCATGGGTCATTTCAAATATAGAAGTCTTGTTACATATCTCATACAGGTTTTTGGCTATGGTAGCAAAGTTGGGTATGAACTGCCAATAATAACTACAAAAACAGACAAATGATAGTAACTCAGTCTTATTTTGAGGCATTGGCCTATTTATTACTGCAGCGACTTTGTTCTGATCCACTGCTAGGGACAATCTTGAGACTACATGTCCTAAGGCTTTCAGTTCAGCATAACCAAAGTTGCATTTCTTCATAGATATCTTTAGTCCAACATCTGCTACGGTTCTCAGGACAAGACCTATCTTCTCCAAGTGTGTTTCCCAATCATCAGAGTAGATGATAATATCATTGATATACACCATCATCCACCCTTGCCGGATGAAAGTTCCAAAGACTGTGTCCATCATTCTTTGAAAATGGGAAGGAGCATTCTTTATCCCAAAAGGCATCCTCAGGTACTCATAGATGCCTAAGTGACAGATAATCCTCATATATTTTTGACTTTTAGCTTCAATGGGTATCTGGTGGAATCCTTTCAGCATATCCATTGTAGTAATGTACTTTGCTTTTGAAAGATTATGGAGGGAATAATCTATTCTTGGAATAGGGTAGTAATCTGCTTTAGTGTAGTTGTTAAACATTGGGAAATCTCCAACCATCCTAGACTTGTCATTATGCCCAGCTATTATGACTGGAGTGGTGATTTCTACTTGCTCATTATGTCCTACTTTCCTAAGGACTCCTAAATCCATGAGCTCAGTTATGTGTTCTTCCAATGCCACTTGGGACTTAGGGCTTGCTGGTTAAGCAGGTCTCCTCAAGATAGGGGGAAAACAAGGTTCTATGGTCAGAGTTAGTACCAAGTCATGTCCCTTGATGTTACCTATGGGATGATCTTTGGTGCAAAAGGCACCCATGTTTTCAACACACAAGTTGACTAGGTTGTCTTGCTGATCAGAGGTGAGTTGATCATTAAGAGAAGCTTGAGAAAAATATTCACTTTTAAAAGACTCTAAAGACTCTAGAGGTTTGTTTTCCATGGAGGTTGATATGTGACAGATCTGAAATTTCCTTTTCCATTCTCCTCCAATGGTGAAGTATTGGTCCTTGCTCTGGATCACATCTATCCCATACAATCAGAAAGCGTCATTTCCTAGTATTAATTAATTACATAGGCTATTTTCAAAGACTACAAATGAAAGTTGAAGTCTTATAGATCCTTTACTGTGTGGGAAAACAATGGGCATGGTTACAACTCACAAGGTGTCCATAGCTGAATTGCAACTACTGAACTTGGCTTTGGGCACAGGAAGTAAGTTTTCTTTCCACTTGGGGTAGTGGCGATTTAAGAAATCAGTGCTGGTGCATGAACAGAAGGCTCCACTATCAAGAAAAATTCTGACCGGTTTCTTTTCAAACAAACCAGTGGCAAAGCAGTTTTTACCCAGAGTGTAGCTCCTTCCAGTAACTGGATTCACCTTCAAGGTTTTGGCATCAGAGATGTGATCTAAGTTCATGGATTCATCCCAATTCTGAGGTAGTTGGGACTCTCCTTTGACGTGATTAATTTCCATGCTAGAACCTATATCTCCTGAAATGACGTTGACAGGGCACAAATCTGGTTCTTCATTGTGTTTTTGGATGACTAGGTTCAATTTGTCACCTTCTTCCTCACTATCAGAGTTTCCATTGATATTATTTATTCTTTTCCTAGGATGAGGACAGTCAGGTTGTCTGTGCCCCTTCTCTCCACAGTTCCAGCATTCAAGAGAGGAGTTGGCTTTAACAACAGCATTCCCTTGGGGGGCAGCCAGCATCAGTTCCTTACCAACCTCTTTTGTCTCTCTGGGTTGGGTTTGAAGCTCTCTGGGTCTGTCTCTGGGCTTTTTATTAAGTTCCATCATTTCAATTATTTCTTCCATGACTCCTATGAGAGTGGGAAGATCAGCATCAATTGATATCCTACACCGGACATTATGTTCTAGGTGTCCTTTGCATTGTGCTAGTAATTGCTCATTGATCTCTTCTACTGAAGCTTGAGGATAGACACAGTCAATTCTCTTTTTCTGAGTCAAACACCATTGGTGAGGTTGATCTCTAACCGGATCAAAAAAATCCTGCTCAAAAGCTTTGAGCATTTTCTTTTTCCAAACTCAAGTACCAAACTGTTCTTTGATCAGTTCTTTCCAATCCTCCCAAGGAACATCTCCTACCAATTCTCTTTTGGAGATAAACCAATCTAAAGCTACCCCTTCAAAAAGTCTGGGCAACCTTACTAGGGCTATTGTCTCTGGTAAGCCAGAAGAAAGGATATGGTGATCAATATATTTCATAAAACTTATATGATCATATTCTCCTTCTCCAGAGAACTTAGGCCAATCTTTGATAGGGGGCAACAATTTGATGGCTTGCTCCATGTCAGGAGAATAATTCTGGTGAGGAGGAGCAAGATTAAACCTAGGGTTGGGTAATCTAGGCGGAATAGGGCGCTCAGAATGGTTATTAGCTTCAGATTGTGAAATCTGATACAATTTCACATCCCTGATATCATTCTTAATCACATTAAGCTGCATATCCATTCGAGTTTTGAGCTCATTGATGGAATTATCCAACTGGTTTTTGTGTCCTCTCAAAATTTTTTCAAAGGAAACATTATTTGTAGAAGATTGGTGTTGAATTACATCTTCTCTTAAGGTAGAAAATGATTTCTCATAGTTGATCCTGTTCTTAGTTCTATCCTCTAAGATCAGGGTCTTAATTTCTTCTAGATCAGAAGAAACTTCATTCTTAATGAGGGCAGTTGTCACTACCATGTTCAGCTCAAGGAGATACTCAGGACTGCTCAATTTCTCTTTCAATTGGTGGATCTTTTGGAGGCACAAACAAATGTTATTGTCTAAAGCACTAAAGTTATTCCTAAGACTATTTGCAAAATAACTATCTACAACTAGCTCTTTTAGGCCCCCTCTAAAGCTTGAGCTAGAGCTTTAACTTCTGCCCAAATTTTTGGATTGTTGAAATCCTCCTTTGGTTTCCTGTGATTGGAGGACCTTTGCTTTCCCTTTTTGTTGGGAGGAGGTTGGATCTTCTTGAGGTGATCCCAAGGATTCCACCCCTTCACATACTCTTCTAGCTCTTTCTTGGTTATAAACTTTTGCAGAGCCTTTTGAGAGATCTGGGCCTGCCTGCAATAGAAGACCTGGATCTTCACATTGGCCTCTTTCTCTGCCTGCATTACCTTTTGCCACAAGGACATGTGTTCCTTGATCAGAATTTTCCAGGACTCCTCTTTCTGTCCTTGAGAGGGAGCTTGGGAGGAGGAGCTGGGTAGAGGAGCTGGAGATGTGATTCTCTTGATTGGTTGGATACCTAAGTCCTTCATTCTTTGTAGAGTCAAGGGATGGATTATTCCGCTTGGCTCTGGAGTGGGAGAGAGCGGTGAAGCGTCCATCTGGTCCTCTGAGTCTAGACATGGTTATTGCAAGCAATAAGTACCTTATAAAAATGCTTGGAATAGATAAGATAAGATTGCTTACTCTCTGAGTTTGGAGTGGCCACAGATTCCTCTCTGGTTGGGGACCTAAGTTGGTTGGGAGCTTCTATGACAGGGTAGTTTGGTACTATCACTGGAGTGGTAACTGGTGGAGCTGCTACTTCAGCAGTGGCAGCAGTTGGAGTGGATGGGGCAGTGGGCGGTCAAGACACTAGAAATTACCAGATATAAAAGTTATAAGTTAATTTATAATTAAAAATGTTTTAAAGAAATGTTTGGAAAAATCTCACTTTTTAATAGCTTGAATCTGATATGAGCAGGGGGTTGAGTCTTAGCCCAGTATCTATGATACTTCAAGATGAGGTTGAAACAAAATCTTTCTTCAAACTCTTGTTCCTCCCTGAGTTTTGAGTGGAGATCAATCAATTTCTTCTGTTCTAAAGGAGATAGAAGTTCCCAATCAGTTGGTTTGTAATTTTTAATATACTCTTCTTTTCGGAGTTTTAAGATTTTAAGATAGTATTTAATTAGTTCTGCATTGTTTTTTAAGTCCACTACAGATTAAGGAGTCCGGAAAAATATCAGAAAATAATTTTTCAGATTTTTTTTTTTAGTATTTTTAAGTTATTTTTGAGGTTTGGCAATTTGTAATGATTTTTTTTTTCAGAATTTTTGGTTAATTTTTGAAAAATTATTGAAAAATTATTAAAAATGGCACAGGATCAATAATTATATCAATTATTTCCGGGCCAGACCCCCGATTGTCAGCCTACTAGATGCCAAGGACCTCACTCCTTCTAGCTACTAGAGGTGATAGAAAGTTTGGATCAAAAATAAGATAAAATGCCAGGTAAATGATTTGGCTAAAAGGGTTAAATTTATTTATATATTTATAAAATAAATTTAAATTGAGGGGCCAAGACCTTAATTGGGTTGTTGAGCCCTTCGGAACACAGGTATATTTCTTTTAAGGACAATATAGGAGCAATTGTGGTGCCTGTGGGGTTGACAAGGATTCCTTTCAAGAAGGGTGTGTGTAATTTCCTTGGGGCATAGGTTATGCAAAACCTACAAAAAGGGGTATAATTCAGCAGGATCACTTACTAAGTCTAGATCCGGACTTATTCTTGATGAATGGGCCAATATTCAAGGATTCAGGGTGCTGGAAGTTGATACTGGGGCAGGCTGAATGGTTGGTTGTTCAATTTGGCCAAAAAACAGGGATTCAAGAATTATGGTCTACAATTTTATCAGAAAGTGGTCCAGGATCACACACTTATTTCTTATAAGGGTTTGATGGCTTGAGGAAAAAAATATCTGAAGCAATAATGACTATATGACTGGATGAATGTGGTAGAAATAGCTGGGGGAAGGTCCTTTATTTATATTGTTTGGGTCCCCTCATGGTACAGTCCTTTTACCAGCCAAAGGAGGGTGACCCAGGATAGTGCTGAGGCCAAGGAGCCATCAGTGTGTTTTTGTGGACCTGCTCTAGTCACTACAGAGGTACAGGAAGCCCTATGTCATCATGCTTGGGGCTTGATACACATTTCCAAGCCTCAAGTGATATCATTGTACCAGCCATGTATCCTGATTTGAGGCTAATAATTTAAGTACAGGCCCTTGTTTACTGAGGCTAGGGACTTGGAAGTATGTCCTAGACCTCTGAAACCTGTTTGCAAATTTGATTTTGAGGCCTTATTGGTCATTATTGGTTGTGTATGGGCTAATTTGTACTGTAAAAGCCACAAATACATACAGGGGCCTTTCTTCCTTAATTGGGTGATACAGGGTGTATCTGAGGTTTGGGGACTGTTTGGAGTTTTCTGGCCCAAAGCAGGGCATCTGCTGTAGCTTTTGTGACTGTCTTGGGGTGCTACAGTATCTTCTTAGTACTGCAATAGGGCTTTAACATTCCTTTTTGGGAAAATTACAGGAGCCCTGTATCTTCTAATGTGTACATATTACATTTAGGGTGATACAGGGTTTATCTGAGGTTTGGGGGCTTTGGGAGTGTTCTAGCCCAAAGCAGGACATCTTCTGTAGCTATAGTGGTTGTCCTGGGGTGCTACAGTATCCTCTTAGTACTGTAATAGGTCTGTAACATCCCTTTTTGGGAAAATTACAGGAGCCCTGTATCTGCTAATGGGTACATATCACAATGGGTAAATATTACATTAGGGTGCAGGGCCCTAAATTCCGAATTCGTGGTGGTTAAGCTTACATAATTATGGGTTTCTGACCAAACTTTTGGTCAGAAACCAGTACTTTGGGATATTACAAGCAAGGGTACATGAGTGAGCATAGTTCTACCTGAAAGAGTCGGAAATGGGTGGTGGTGCCAGTGGGTGACCCTACCTAAATTGGCACCACCAATCCATCTTTTTAATAATATTTTTGTATTTCTTACAAATTGAGGCTTTATTCCTTATTTTTATTTTATTTTATTATTTCCGTATTTATTTATTAATTCATTCATATTTTATTTGTTTTAGGCTTTAGTCAGTTGGTTCTGAGTAGTAGCCAGCTGACAATAAGAAACCTAATGAGAACAGGGACAAAGAGAGAATGCCTGGAACTTGTTGGAATTGTAACAAGACAGGGCATATGAGACAAGACTGCCCATTACCAAAAAGAAAGATAGCAGTCTTGGAAGGGGAGCAGGAGGTTGAAGGAAATCACAACTATGAAGATAAAGCTGATACTGAAGGATCCCTTTCTGAATGTGAATTGATCCTGACAAACTCTGTTAATGTTATAGAAGGAGATATAGGCACTTCTATAGAAATCAATAACATCCATGGGGATTCTACTTTGCCCCAAAAATGGGATCCTACCATAATTCCTAGACATATCACAGGCATTAAACCATTAACAGTTAAACCTATGAGTGGCAAAAGTTATACTACTGGTCACACTTGCTATGAAACAGGATTTTATAGAGACAGACCTATAAGGTTATTACTGGATAGTGGAGCTTTCTGCTCATGTTTTTGTGCTGAATTCTTAAACAAATGGGATCCCAATTGGAAAGAACACCTTCTTCCCGTCCCAAGAGCCAAGTTTAGCTCTTGCAACTCAACCATGAATGCTATTGGAGTATGAACTGCTCCTATAATACTACCCCATACTAAAGGATCTTTGAGAATACAAGTGGAATTTGTGGTATTGCTCAACAGACTATGTGAAAACCTGATAATAGGTAACAATTCTATATGTTTATATGTTATAGATGTGTTCCAGAGTAAAGGGAGATACCATAAATTGGGTGGTTATTGGGAAAAGAAGTTTAATATATGCACTATCTAATCTAACTTCCCCTCTTCCACTTATCAAAAGCATTTAGAAGACTTTAATCAAGAATACTTCTCTCAAGCAGCTCTGAATATGAAACTTTCTGAGGAACAGAAGAAAGATATATTGACAGTCTGCTTTGAGCACCAAAATGCTTTCTGTACTAATGATCATCCCATTGGTGATATCAAAGGACATGATATGGTATTAACATTGACTATTAAGCCTCCTTATCCTCCAAACGTAAGAAGAACAGCCTATCCCTCTAGTCCTAAGTCTAGAATAGCTCTTGAGAAACATATCCAAGAATTGATAGACTTACAAGTATTAAGGAAAGTAGGGCACAATGAGCAGGTAGATGTGACCACACCTGTAATCATAGCTTGGCATAATGACAAGTCAAGAATGGTAGGAGACTTCAGAATGCTCAAGAATTATACTCAGGCAGATTATTATCCTATACCCCAGATTGATCATGCTCTACATAAATTGTCCAAGGCCAGATATATCACTACTATGAATATGCTTAAAAGTTTCCACCAGATACCTATAAGCCCTGAAGGCAGGAAGTTGATGAGAATAATCTGCCATTTGGGAATATATGAATATCTTAGGATGCCCATTGGTATAAAGAATGCCCCATCACACTTCCAGAGAACAATGGATAAAGTTCTAGGTACATACATCAGACAAGGATGGATGATGGTATATATAGCTGATGTTATCATATACTCTGATGATTGGGATACTAATATCAACCAAATAAGATTAGTACTCCAAACTATCTCCAGAGCAGGATTAAAATTATCCATGAAGAAATTCAACTTTGGCTATGGATAATTGAAAGCCCTAGGGCATATAGTCTCTGGTCTAACTCTAGCAGCTGATCAAAATGAGATAGCTGCTGTCATGAATAGACCCATGCCTCAAAACAAAACAGAGTTACTGTCTTTAATTATTTTTTTCAGTTACTACAGACAATACATACCAAAGTTTGCTATGCTAACTAAGACTTTGTACAAAGTACGCAACAATAACACTCTATTTGAAATGACACATGAGAGATATGAAAACTATGAGGAACTAAAAATAGCTATGACCTCTACTCCTTTACTCATTCAACCAGATTACTCCAAGCCCTTCAAACTGTAAATTGATGCCTGTATGAAAGGGTTAGGAGCTGCTCTACATCAAGAAAGGATAGAAGAAGGCAGACCAGTGGAGAAACCAGTACTCTACATATCTAGGCAGATTGAAGATACAGAAAAGAGATATGGAGCTGGTCAGTTGGAATGTTTGGCTCTAGTATGGGCTTTAGAAAAGCTACACTATTACTTAGAAGGCACCACTTTCCAATTGATCATGGACCTTAATGATGTAAGAATGCTCATGAACATGAAAGCCCCCAGTAGACATATGCTCAGGTGGAAAATTGCTAAACAACAGTATAGAGGTCAGATGACTATAGTGCATAAAGCTGGAGCTAAACATCAGAATGCTGATAGTCTAAGCAGGAATGCTTTGCCTAATGACTCTAGCAATCCAGCATATGACTCTGAGGATCAAGATATCTTTCCTATCTTGAACATTGTCCTTTTGCATTAAATGCTCCAATAATGGGGATCCACTTATGTGAATTAGATATTGCTTTCTTCAATCTAGTGAGGGACAAATCCTTTCCTGAAATCAAGCTTCTGATTAACATTGTGGAATGTGAATTGCCAGAAGCAGCTCTGATAAATATTTTACCTGCTTCATTACTTAAACCCTATAAAGAAGGTAGTTTTACCTTTTGGAACAGTCTCCTTCACTACAAACACCAACATTCCAGTGTATTAGTACTAAGCAACAAAGAACATATACAACACATACTCCAGGAATGCCATGACAACTGTTCATCAGGGCATCTATTCACTGAAAGAACCTTGGAGAAAGTAAAACAAACTGCTTGGTGGATAGACTGGAAATAAATCACCATTAAGTATGTTACTAGCTGTGGAGACTTGCCAAAGATCTAATAAAACTACTGGAAAAATGTTTGGACTCCTACAGAAGATCTCTGAACCCAAAACTAGATGGGAATTCATTAATATGGATTTTTTCACCGGCCTCCCCCCTGGAGGTACTTATTCATATAAATCTGTCCTGGTTATAGTTGAAAGATACTCTAAGAAGTCAAAATTCTTACCTAACCACAAAGAAGATAGTGCTATGGATGAAGCTCTACTATTTTGGAATAGGATCATAGCTGATGTTGGTATGCTCAAGATTATAATCATTGACAGAGGCGCCAAATTCACCTCTGAGTTTTGGAGGAATCTACATGATATACTGGGTACTACTCTAGCATTTTCTACAGCATACCATCCCTAAACTGATGGATTAGCTGAAAGAATGATACAGACCCTACAAGATATGTTAATAAGGTTCTGTAGCTTTGGTCTAGAATACAAAAACTCAGATGGTTATTGCCATGATTGGGTGATCCTACTGCCAGCTCTAGAGATGGCTTATAACAGCAGTAAACATTCTACTACCAAAGAAGCACCTTACATACTAGAAAGAGGATGGATTCCAAAACTCCCTAGGAATAACTTAAACTATAACCTAGCCACCATTCATCCAAATTCTCTTTACTTTAAGAAAATGATAGATCTGGAAAATAATCATGCTCAAAAATGTGTAGAAGAAGCAGTAGAACACAACAAACAAAGATGGGACAAATCACATAGGGAACCTGAGTTTAAAATAGGAGATCAGATCTTGATATCCACTACCAACTTCAAAAATCTAGCAGTTAACAGAAAGCTGAAACCAGCCTTTGTTGGACCATTTGTTATCAAAAAGATGCATGGCAAAAATTCTGTAGAAGTAATCTTGAGGGAAGAATTATCAAGAAAACACCCAGTATTTCCTGTTAGCCTAGTAAAACACTTTCAACCAAGAGAAGGTAGCAACCTCCCTCCAGAAATAATACCAATAGAACCTGACCCTGTGAAAGAAAAAGGGAAAGTCAGCAGGATATTGAGAGACAAGAAAGAGAGAGTACAAGGACAAGATGTTAGACTATACTTAGTAAGATACAAAGGAGAATCAGCAGACAAAGATGAATGGTTACCAGAGAATGATATACCTGATGAACCAATACATCTTAGAAACTACAGAGCCAGAAAAAGGAACTGAAACAAACGTGTAATTAATTTTTTTCCCAACATGCTCCAGATTTTTCTTCAGATATGACCATATCTTGGAGTGGGGGAATGTCAGCTTGGTACTATTGCAGAGCAAGCTGCAAAAGTAAAAAAAATAACATAAAATAATAATAATAAAATTAACCTAAGAAGGATCAGGAACACCATGAATATTATTACAGAAATGGATTATCCACCCAAATTTAGGTAGGGTCACTCACTGACCCCAACCTTGAAATCCAACTCCTTATAATTTTAAATAATTAAGGAAAATAAAGACCAAAATACCAGGGCATCACTATTGAACTTGATGGCCAATTAAATATTTCACACGTTGTGGTAAACCAAACCTGTCCTATAGCCATCAGACTCATTTTTTCTTATTAATTATTATTCTTATATCAAATTAAAGTCAAGAAAATACTAAATAAATTCCAAACCCCTCATAAAGTATGCTCTAAACTCAAACCAACCTGAAAACCCAAATCAATCACCAGATAAAACCCTTCAACCATATCAACACCTGTCACAAAAACAACTCAACACCTGTCACAGACTGGATTATGTCACATGGATTAATGGAAAGTCTTAATTTAATATATAATCAAAAGATTTTTCTCAAAATAACCACACAACAAAACAACATACCCCATACCAGCAGGACTTAAACCATATCAATACCAATGTTACACTACAACCAGTACTATGAAAGCAAGTTAAACTACTTTTCTAGAGCTTTCACCACCAGATAAGCCCTCAGAAGCGTCCTCTCAAGCACTATGATACTCATTTTTCCACCATTCCAACCATACAACACACACACATGCACCAACAGAAGCAGGGGCTCATGCAGCCAAGTATCTCTTAATTCTCACCAACCAGCAATAACAACTCAGTACAAATGAATTTTCTGGAAATTTCACCACCAGATAAGCCCTATGAAGCGTCCTCTCAAGCACTATGATACTCAGTTTTCCACCATTCCAACCATACATCACACATACATGCACCAACAGAAGTAGGGGCTCATGCAGCCAAGTATATCTCAATTCTCACCAACCAGCAATAACAACTCAGTACACATGACTTTTCTGGAATTTTCACCACCAGATAATCCCTCTGAAGCGTCCTCTCAAGCACTCCGATACTCAGTTTGCCACCATTCCAACCATACAACACACATACATGCACCAACAGAAGTAGGGGCTCATGCAGCCAAGTATATCTCAATTCTCACCAACCAGCAATAACAACTCAGTACACATGAATTTTCTGGAACTTTCACCACCATATAAGCCCTCTGAAGCGTCCTCTCAAGCACTCTGATACTCAGTTTGCCACCATTCCAACCATACATCACACATACATGCACCAACAGAAGTAGGGGCTCATGCAGCCAATTATATCTCAATTCTCACCAACCAGCAATACCAACTCAGTACACATGACTTTTCTGGAACTTTCACCACCAGATAATCCCTCTGAAGCGTCCTCTAAAGCACTCTGATACTCAGTTTGCCACCATTCCAACCATACAACACACACACATGCACCAACAGAAGTAGGGGCTCATGCAGCCAAGTATATCTCAATTCTCACCAACCAGCAATAAAAACTCAGTACACATGACTTTTCTGGAACTTTCAACACCAGATAAGAGCTCTGAAGCATCCTCTCAAGCGCTCTGATACTCAGTTTGCCACCATATTAACCATAGAACACCTGCAAGCCACACTCTCAAGTTACCCAAGGGGACATGCGGTAAAACAGCATACCTCATATCTCCACAACTAATTACATTGAAACAGCATGCAGGTAGTTCCTGCAACATTTTATACATGATAAGGGCTCAGAATCGTCCTACGAAACACCCAGAACATGACTTTCCACCACCAAACCCATGCAGGTCACACCATTCAAGCTACCAAAGAGGGCTTGCAGCTGCCAAGCATGTTTCATGCTTTTCCCAACCAGCAAAAATTAACCCAAGCTGCAGGCAACTTCTGCATCATTTTTTATACAAGATAAGCACTCGGAAGCGTCCAGATCACACCATTCTTATCTCTTATCTCATATCTTAGCCTGAATCTCAAAGATTGAACTAAAAAATACAGTTATCTCTCAGCCTGATTTACACATTTTATCACCAGAATGATCTGTCTCATGTAACTGTACCCTCCTGTGCTTCAACAGTGCAGAGAGAGGCCAGAACCGCACTCAGGGGAGCCCTGGGAATCCCCTGAGGAATTATTTTTCTATTTAAGGGGCCTCTTTTGCCCTATCCAAGTTGTATGGCATGGCATCAGCCCAGAATATGGCATCAGCCCCCTAAGGTCTATGGCCTCTGCCTGATCAGTACCAGTTTTTCAGTGAGCCAGAATCAAGTTAAAAGGAAATAAATGATCATACACGAAATTATCATTGACCATTTGACCAAAACCCTGGTGTTTTTGAAGAAGGGTTTTTGACAAAAGGCCTGTTATTCAGCACCTGTTTTTAAGAGGGAAAACCCCTTATTTTTTGATTAGTAAATTCATAAAAGAGGAAGAGTACAAAAGAACAACAAACCAAGCTTTTTTTCCGCCCAGCTCCCTGTGGGCAAGCCCATCTTTGGGTCCCCCTACTGGTTAAGCACCTTTTGGTCAACCCTTAAATCCTTTAATTGGAATTGAAAAAAATAGTTGGAAAAAGTCAAAAATTCTTGATTATTAATTGGTGGAAGCTTTCCAATAATCCAATCCAACCTGGAATAGTCTTGCAATTCCTAAAAATCTCTATTAATAATTAATCTAGGTCTGATAAGAGACCTATTTTAAGTCTCAAAGAAACCAGCCACTAATTAAAAAAAATTATTGTGCAGACTTATTATAGTTCAGAAGGGCAGGCAATTCAAAACCACCTTAGCTTACCTCTATCTATTCAAGACTAGTAGTAAACTAAATTCCCCTTCTAGTGACTGCCAGCAAGCTATTTGCTAAATAATCCCATTATCCCTTGGAGTCTCTACAACTTATTGTCACCTATAAGTTTCACACCTAAAACTCAGTCAGAATTGAGGTGTTGTGTATATTTTAGGAGTTACAGACAGAAATGGGTTCTGTCACAATTCAGGCATGCAGCCTCGGCAACCAATGCACCCACGCGCGGCTGAGCTAGAGCTCCCTCACTCTGTCAAAGTTTTGTATGCAGCCCTGGGCCTTTGACAAGTACGCAGCCACGGGACTACGGGTTGACAGAGTGACAGGCGGCCTGAGAAACCTAGGTACCACGTAAACATGCTACAACCTACACGGGAACATTCTACATATGTAAACAATGTTCCTGTGGATAGTAGATAGTCTAAAGATACATAAAATCATATAAAAATACTTAAATAACCTTTATACGTATTTTTTTATTAAATTTAATTCAAAGTTTCAAAAATTTCAAAATGAAGAAAATGACTACTTCCAAAATTATATTAAAATGTTTTGCTATACTGTTATGGGAATTTCTAGACATTAACATTTTTTTTTTTTTTGAAATACTAAGAAAACTTATGATGTAAAAATATTACATGAATTCCCATGACTTAAATTTTGAATTAATTATTTTTATTAAATCAACTGAATTTTGAAAATAAGGAGTAAAATCAATATCATGACTTGACTCCAAATATTGAATAAATAATGAGAACTCACCTGACATCAGGATTTCTGTAGAAATGTCTATTTATATAATTATTAAATTACTGGGAACATTTACTAAGGATAATTAATTATTTAATACATAAATGGGACAGATTAGTGTTATTCACACGTCCTAATATCTATTATAAAGTAGAATAATTCCCATACCCTGTGGAATTAGATTCTACCCGTGTTACAGAACCAAGAACACGTGACAGGCTACCAATGGTTACCCTTCTAGCCTCATTTTCTGTCTTCCTTTGAGCCCCTGTACTCCTCAGAATGACAATATTGGGACTCCAAAAGCTATAAATAAAGAGCTCTTTAGAGGATATTGATAACCAGAGACCCAGTTATATTTATATCCAGACACCCTGCCAAGCTAATCAAATACTTATAAGAGATAAGTAAGTGATTTATGGCTTTAGTCTGATTAATAATATCTGTCCCTAACCCTTGCTGAACAACCTTATAACCCCAGTATACAGGTTTAACCCATCAGTGCACTTCCCAAACAGACACACAAAGGATTTAATAAAATACCAGTGAGTCTTATTATCCTTTCTCTGTACTGACAGCTTGGTTAAAAACCCCTTCCACTCCACCGTGTTATTTATATACTTATTATCTTTGGGAAAAATATCCTTTGAACTAAAGCACCCAAAGTAACCAGGCCTATGTGTTTTCATACTTAATTCCCTGAAGAGAGGTGTTAAAGATCCTCAATATAATTGTTGCCCCTCTATAAAAGTATTTAATAATCAAGTTATCTATATTGATTTATAACAATAAACCATATCCAAACCAATTAACCTTACAATAAGTCTTATCCAAATCTTTTAGGGATTTTTGCTACGTTTATCAAATAATATATTTATTATTTATTCTATGACCTTTGGTAGCTAAAGGATAGCAAGGTTCTTGTCATCCAGGAGGCTAAAATTCTTCCTCTGAAGAGGTTTTGGATTATAATTCAAGTGATGCTCATTCACTTCTGATCCCTTCCTCTGAACTATGAAATTCAAATTTTGATCCTGCCAAATTTCACTCAAGATTAACATCATCTCATCATCAGTTCATTAAACCTAAAAAAAAAAATGAAGATTTGACAGATGAGAAGACTTATGATCTTTTGTTGTTACTCATTTGGTGCCCCTCTCATGATCTTCTCCCACTTAAGCTGTGATTCAACAGGTTCAAATCAAGAAAGATCTCTCTGGGTATCTACCCATTTTGGATATCCTCTGCTCGATTGCAAGACTTGAGGTTCAAGTCTTGAATTTGATTGAGAATTTTTGGTCTCCATCATCAAGTGATTCAATAGCTCCCAATGATCTTATTCAGGTTATCCCAAGATCATCAGATTGAGCTTCTCATATAACTAAGGATTTTTGAGCATTTCATCAACATCAACCTTTCAAAATTCAAAAGGATTAAAAATTATTAAATTAGGAATCATCATTCAAGAATCATTGATCAAAATGAATTCATCACAAATTGATTTTAACAATCTAACAATCTAACTCAAACCAACTTAAAATACTAGAACTTCAAGGTTCATAATCCAACCTCAACTGAGGATGAACATTCTCAGGCACAATGAATCCTTGGAACGCTAGCAGTTCACCTACTTTGTGGGAACAGGGAAAACTCATAGTCTTGTGGTATGACTTGGTTCACACTTCCCCATCATGGTTCTGCTTTAATTCCTCAAATGGTTCCATAACAAGTTTGATTTCCTCTAAGGACAACTTGTATCAAAACATTAAAACTTCATTAGGAAGAACTATTCCTATCTTAATTTGAGAGTCATCTTAAATCACATCCTAAACAAATTTGATTTGATTGAAAAACTTTTCCCCCTCTCTAGGTTTTAAAAAATCATTTAACTTTTTTTTTTTTTTTCCCTGAAGAATTCTCAAGGAATCGTTTGAGAGTAGTATGGTCCCAGCCCTTAAACCCAAGATGTTGATGACCATTATTTTCAAATTCAGAGTTTTTTTTTTTTCAAGTTCAAGTCATTAAAAAGTTCTCTTCTATACAGAAGATGTTTTGATCCATATACTTCATTAGATCCTCACAGTCTTCCAGGAAACACTTTATACAAGTCATAATCTAAGCAACCTAAAGACTAGGAAGATTAGTAGTAGAGCCAGTGATTTGGCACTTACTCTAATTTCTGAATCATTCACCTCTGCCTCCTCCTTGGTTTTTGAGGCCCCATACTTATCCCACAGAGACATAAATCTTTTCTGAACTTCAAATTCATGATCAAAGTGAACTTTACAGTTTTCTTGTATGTTTTTAGACAAGTTCCCCTGACAAAAACTGTCTTGTTGACTCAGTTAAACTTTTTTCTATAGAAAAAAATCAAAGATTTTTTTTTTTTCATGTTCTGTCACAACAAATTTGGTAAGTCTCTAAGGATCATAAGTCAACTACTTTAGTGAATTGACAGATCAAATTTAGAACTCAAAACGTTTTGATGGTTATATTGAAAACAAGAGATCTTGTGAAATCTCTTTGGTTGGCTTTAATTCCTAGAACATGAAATAGAGGGAAACCCTAATGATTTGTTTTAGAATTAAAATTCAACCTAGAAATATGATGGAATTGATTTCAAGCCTTTCATGAATCAGGGTGGGCCAAGGATTGGGATTCCAAGTGAACCTATCCACTAAATTTGGCTTGATGAACCCAACCTGAATCACCAAGTGGTTCAAAGAGGACCTCCATAACACTTTTACCAACTTTAGTTCTTCAAGTGATACCTTATGCTTAATTTTATAGATCCTTTTGTTCATCAACTTATTTTCAACCATCAATCTTGCTCAATTTTCTTTTCAGTTGAATTTTTATCAAGTCCATCATTCAATCCTTCTTTTAAATTCACTAGGGTCACCCCAGAGATTTCTCCTCAGGTGAGGATGCACCAAGGAATGTGGAGATGGTTGATGGTGAAGTTGATTGATTCTGTTGGAGATTTACCACAGGTTTGTCTGCCTTTTTTCAACTTGTAAAGATTCAAACCTTGCACCCAACCTTCTGTGTGTGAGTTTTTTTTTTTTTGCCTTGATGGTTTGGTGAGCAATTTACCAGAGTAGAAACGATGTCCATCACAGGCTAGATCCACATATCTATCACCCTTTGAGTTGAAAACTGTTCAAATCATAACCATGCTTGATTTCCCATGTTTTGACAATAGTTTTGTGCCTCACCTCTTCCCTAGTGAGAAAATCTCTCACAGGAGATGGGTGAAGTGGATCTGTCATAGTGACCAAGTCATAGTTACATAATCATAGTTCAGTTTCTATCAAATTAAACAAGCCAAAGACCAGATTAACATAAACTGTTACTCACCACCAGAGTTCATCTCAATTTTTCAAACATTCTGTTCCTCAATCATCATTCCAGATGAGGATGAAATTTGAGCTTCCAATGATTCATTACCTGAATCCTGTTTTTTTTTTTTTTTTTTTTTTCTACAGCTTTGTTCATGGCACTATCAATGTAGTCCTTCAACACAGTCATGTTACAAAGAGGAGGTCTTTCCACTGTTCCCATAATGCAAAAAAACAAAACAAAAAAAAAAAAAAAAATTTCAAGGGTAGTTTAGAATTCAATCCAACTTTCAATCAAACGACTACCAAGTTTTCTCACTCTTGAGTTGAGAAAGATCAAGTTTAGTGTGACATTTGGATGCAGTGTCACTCTAGTTTCACTCGAGTTTCACTTGAACGTCACTTTAGATTTGCCTTAGTTTCACTTGGGGGGATTGCTAGGAGGTGTGCTCCAACAGTCCCACATAGTATGTGTTGATCCCAGGTTTGGGTTGATTGAGCCCAAATGTGGTCCAGGGGGTCCCAACAATTTTGGTATGAGCACCAGGGGGGTCTATACCCCCCCCCCCCCCAATATGCCTCAAAACTGCCATGTACAGAGGTAACATAACTCAAAAATGCCATGTACAGGGGGTATACAACCCTTTGGGGGTTGCACACGTTTCAAACAACACTGTCAATACATGTCAACTGGTGCTTTGAACTCATCTATGGGCCATGTAGGGCCTCACATGACTCCCACACGACTGGAACTCATGAATTGATCATCACCCAAAGAAAAAAAAAAAAAAAAAAAAAAAACCAAGCAAGCAAGCGTCCGAGTACCCCATCTGGTTTCTTTGGGGGGCGCCCACAACCCAGATGGATCAAAACAGTGGCACGTACGTACGTATGATGATCACAGCAAGCTTCTCACAACTGTGTACAGAAAAAAGAAAAAAAAAAAAAAAAAAAATCTAATTGATCGAAGGGACGCCCCCTCCCTCCCTCCCTCCAAAGAAAAAAAAAAAAAACAGAAGTTTTGGACGATAGGGAGAGTGTGGGAGGCTTCACCAAGAGACAGAGATGAGAGCCAAAGCCTGGATGGTATAAATGTAAGGGGTTTTCAATGATCGGGGCGACTTTTTCAGGAGGTCTGGTTTGGCCTCGGGGATACTTACGGTCTCGGCCGGCTCCTGTCCTGCCCAAGGTGGGGATGGGGCACGGGAGGAGTGTGGATGACCGGATAATCGACCGACGATCGTGAGTCGATTCCAACCTCACCGGGAGGAGGAGGAGGGAGAAATCTCACCCTCATCAATCCTCAGGAACCAGTGAGGTTGACCCCTGGCGGCCGGGAAAATGAGTCAAGGGTGAGGGGAAGAAGGGATGAACGTATCAAGTGATGATCTACAATGTCTCAAAAAAAAACACAGAGAGAGAGAGAGAGAGAGAGAGAGAAATCTACACAGAGTGATCGAGAGAAAGATATTTAATGATCATGATGAGTTGCTTTTTCTTTTTTTTTTTTTTTTCGGGGTAGGGTGACCATAAATTCAAGTTCCGCCCCGCCCCGCCCCCCCCCACACACACACCCATACACACATCTAGAGCCAATGGATTGATATAACAGTCACCGCTAGCAACGTCAATCGTGATGATGATGACCGCCAACGACTCGAGTCAAGAGCCACGGAAAGAGCATACCGGTGGCCATGAGAGTCGAGGTCAAGAGAGGGCCGACGGTCACCTGATCAGCTTGAGGACCCAATCGGTTTTTCCCACGAGCAGAACCATCGGTTGGGTGAGGCCGATGATAAGCCTCATCGACGGTAGGATGGACTTCGCTGGGGATCGTGGCGCTAGAGATAGAGATCGAGGGACTCGGTTGGGGGAGGACGGGAAGCTTTGGACAGCATGGATCGACGGGATGGGATGAAGTATTTTGGAGTGCATGAGTAGCGACGAATAAGAACGTGCCACCGGAGAAGAGTAGCGTGACCCCGATCCACCATTGCATGACTTGATCTTGGGTTTCATCGACTCCACCCGAAGGATTCTGGTTGAAAGGTAGCCGACTACCGAATCGGATTCGATGGATCAAAGCCAAGGCGGCCCAAGTGATCAGGGAGCCCATCGGGGCCGCAAGGCTAAAGGCCAACAGGATCTTCCGGACCAATGCCTTCGATAATCCTTCCGACATCAGGACGGCCACCAATCCGAAGGCAGCTGGTGCCTTATGAACCATGATGGCCAGGAAGATGATCAAGTCTAACGATACGACGCTCGAGTTTCTCGATGGGAGGTGGGCCGTATGGATCGATGAGGCACCTAGTGCTATCCCATCGGCAACCGAATGAGTCAAGAGTCCGATGATCGTCGAGAACGAATGGGATCGAAGGTTAGATGGTTTGATATCATCAGATCTTCGACTGGTTGGGGGCACCGAGGGTGGATCGGGAGCCATCAGGCGTGCGTTTTCTAGATCACCGGTCGGATCGGATGGATCGGAAGGGCCGGGTTCGAGTGCTGGTGGTGGGGAGAAGAAAAGCAAGGATAAGGACGATCGGAAGGGGTTTGAATAGAGTTGAAATCGGATGAGTGTATACTAAACTGAACTGTCGTCATGCCAGGGTTGCGACAGTAGTGGATCGGTCCGAGGTGAGTTTGGGTTCTTGGAGGATGGGTTTTGTAGGACTGATGAGAGGTTTTGGTGAGTCTTAGGGGCCGAGACGGTGGAGATTTGATCGATGAGAAACCTGGAATGAGGAAAGGGTGGCAAGTCTCGGTGTTGTTTTTATGACCTTGGAAGCTCGACTGGGAAGAGATAGATGATGGATGGACATACATCAAGATGAATCCAGCCATGAGAGCGATACCGATGGTAGAATGATGATCTGCGATGGTGTCCTGAGGAAGGTTGGGATGGTTCGCTGGAGAGGAGGAAGAGGAGGTTTGATCGAGGTTGGAGTTCTGGTTGGGATGAGAGCTATAGATCGTATCGATGCCCTCGGGGATGACGATCGAGAGGGCGGCGCCGATGAGTAGACCGACGGCAAAGATCGATAGCTGATGGAATCGAATGGGAGATAGAGAGGTGGATAGGGTGAGAGGTAGACTACCCAATAGGAAAGCTGTGGGTGAGGGGTGAGGGATGATGTGAGTTTGTTGAGGAATGAAGTAGAAGGAGTGACTGAAAACCAGAAAGGATGACTGAACTCGAGATGAACATGACTGTGGAGAGGAGGAGGAGTTGGAGGAAGGCCATGGTGGATGGATGGAAATGGGGGAGGTGGATGATAGTCTGAATCGAGAGATCAGGAGATGGATCGATGGTGAGATTGGATAAAAAGAAGAACTTGAGATTGAGTTGAGAGATCGAGGTTGGATTGGATGATCATCTCTAGCTGAGGCTGAGGCTGAGGCTGAGGCTGAGGCTGAGGTAGGATGGGAGGAAGAGTGATGAGGGTCGATGAGATTGAGAAAGGAGGTAGGTAGATGGGTAAGAAGTCTATAGAGGATGGATGACTTACGAGAGAGAGAGAGGGGTCGATGGATAAAAGAAGAAGGAGGTAGTTCAATTGAGCCAGTGAATCAGGTGGCAATCAATCATCGATGGGTGATGATGATGATGATCGACTTGAATCGATGGATCTCGTCATCCCAACTAGAGTCATCCAGATTGGTTGGTGGTTGCAGTTGGATGAGTGATGAGATTTTTAATGAACCAAATCAGTGATACTCGTCTTACAAATTAATCTAAAAATTCATCACCACCATTACACACATCCTATTATGGATTATAAGCATCATACCTAGATGATGCTACTATAAGAAAATCTTCACCTACATCATCTCAACTCAACCCACCGATCCGAACAGACTCTTCTTCCCCATCACAGTTTGGGTGGTCCAACACGACGGCGAGCCCTACGCCAAGATTTGAGCTTCATCAACAACCCTGGGGCATTCAACCACCAACTAGAGTTGATGACCATAATCATCCAGAGTACAATCAACAACACTCTTCTCAGCATCGTCGAGGGATCAGGAACTGAAGATGCTCTAAGCGCTCATTGAACTACTCAAGAAGAAATCCAGTAAAACCAATCATCAACACAACCTGGCTATGGTTGACCGGTTCATGTCAACCATTACCAACAAGGGTGGTGCTGATGATATTTGGATCCCAGGCTTCCACAAAATCATAGCCAATCTGAATCACATCAACCTATCTCTAGACGAGTTCTACGGCTTGATCATCCAAGCATTGTGGAAACAAGAGGTGTCCTACACCCCTCAAGTGGTCCTCAAGTTCCAGAAGTTATTGATCAAAGCATCTGTAAGGAGATTGGATGCAGCCAGTCAAGAGAGAGAGAGAGAGTGATAGAGTGATAATAAGATGGATTCCTTCCTTTCCAATCCAATCCAATGTGATGATGTGATGATCCCCTTACAACCCAGAGTTGAGAGTCAAGTAGTTAAGTCCTCCCTCTCAACCCTAACCTAAGTACAACCAAAAGTAAACAAGAAATGATGGAATACAACCCCTAAGCCACAGAACCCTAGCCCAACCCTATCCCTCCATCCCCCATCCTGTAACCCATGCTCCACCTCCCCCTGCCCCATGCCCCATCTGTGTTGCCCGCTGGTTTGTCCTTCTCATGATACGTCCACCTGACAACCCATTCCAGGTATCCAGGGCGTACCTGCATGATCCAATCCGTGCGTCTTGTGATGCGCGATCCACTTGATCCGCGCAAGCCTTCCGATCCACGCAATCTGTCCAATCTGCCCAAGCCTTCCAATCCACCCAAGCCTTCCAATCCGCGCAAGCCCGCAGCGTGCAGCCTTTCCCACCTTGCTGCCCTCTATGCCGGCAACCTTCTGCTCCACCAGAGAAAGGATCTGCATGCCTTCATCCAACCCCACATGGGTTCCAAAACCACGCCCAAGATCCCGCGCCTTGGAGAGAGAAGATCTGCGTGAGCAAGAGAAATCCACACCAGTGAGAGTCTGAAAGTGAGAAATCCACACCAGTGAGAGTATCCACAAGAGTACATGGGGAGACCTTGACACGCCAGCATGCATACGCAATCCTTGAGAGAGACAGGAAGAGAGAGAGAAAAAAAAAAAAAGGAAGAATGAATAGATAAGAAGGAACAAGAGAAAAAAAGTTTTTTTTTTTTAGAAAAAAAAAAAAAGGAAAAGGAAGAATGAATAGATAAGAAGGAACAAGAGAGAAAAAAAGTTTTTTTTTTTTTCTTTTTTTTTTTTTTTTTTAGAGCCTGTGTCCTGCGTCCCAACTCCGACCTTCCACCCTGGGCTAGTTTCCCCCCCCCAACTTTGCCGCTGTCCTCAGCCGATGGCACCCCCTATACCCATCACCAGATCTGTGGTGCGTTGCCTCAACCAATCCCGCATGGGTTCCAAGCCCAAACTGTTGTCCCAAACCGCCTAGGTGCACCTCCTGCCACCAAGACCCTCCTGCATCCTTTGAGATTTGAGCCCATCTGTGGGCAAAACCCAAACAAAAGCAAACACACCCCCCCCCCAGAGGTCCTTACCAGAACCTGCCATGGAGGAGGAAAGAGGCTTCCAAACCCTTTCAATCCCAGTCCTCTCCTCCCCCACCTCATCCAAACAACATTCCTTGCCCTCTGCAGTTCCCCCGGCCTTGTTCTCCCCTCCAGAGATTTCTGACCACTCCCCGCCCCACCAGACCAGGCGCCTGACCGCTTGATCCTTCCGCTCTGCCCCACCATCCGTCCATTCCGTGCCCGTCCTTTCCATTTCTGCCACATCCTCCTGCCCCATCCTCATTCTCCCCACCATCAAAGTGGTCAGGCTCTGGTTGCAATCCTCCGACGCATGGCCCGTCTCTTCCGTTGACGCGTCTACCTTCTTTGCAAGGCCCGTCTGCCATTCACCGGTTCCCAAACCGCACGGAGAATCCATTTCCGGTTCCGTCGTCCTTGCCGGTGTGGTGCTCTTTTATGGACGCGAGTTGGGAAAGGGCTGCGGACGGTGCTCTCAGCAATGGGCAGGGCCTTGCCGCAGCTAGCCGCTCTGCGGGCTCAGCAGCAGTCAGCTAGACCCAGCAGCAGTCGGGTCGGGCTCAGCACCTGGAGACGGGAGACAACGGATTGCGCGGACCGGAAAGCTTGCGCGGATTGGAAGGCTCACGCAGATCAGAAAGCTTGCGCAGATTGGAAAGCTTGCGCGGATTGGAAGGCTCGCGCGGATTGGAAAGCTTGCACGGATCGGACTGCGCATCGCAAGACGCGCAGATTGGGTCATGTGGGTACGCCCCGGATATCGGAACAGGTTGTTGGGCGGACGCGCGCGGGCAGACGAACCGGGCTACGTTAATACCAAAGGGCGCGGGTAATGGCAAGGGATGGAGGGATAGGCTTGGGCTAGGGTTCTGCGGCTTAGGGTTGTATTTCATCACTCTTTCTTGTTACTTGTGGTTGTACTTAGGTTAGGGTTGAGAGGGAGGACTTAAATACTTTGCTCTCAACTCTGGGTTGTATGATAGAGGAAGGAGCGGGGGGAAGGACAGAAAAAAACACTTCACCCCACTTCACTTCACTTCACGGACTGGACTGCACTTTAGGATATCACTTCTTACGGCATTGGATTGGAAAGGAAGGAGCTCATCTTATTATTGCTCTCTCTCTCTCCCTCTCTCTCTCTTGAACGGCTGCATCCAAGCTCCTTACAGACGCTTTGATCAATAACTTCCAGAACTGGAGGACAACATCTGGGGTGTTGCAAAGGTAACACTTCTTTAGTTTCCACATCTGGGGGTCTGGCCAGGAAAGATCTTTTGTCAAAGTTGCTCAAAGGTACTCACGGATGCTACCAACAGCCGCTTCTCTTCCTTCCTCCTCCCATGGCTTCCGCGCTACCCCATGGATTTACCCGCATATTTGACTCAACATTGCAGAAGTGGAGCAATTCATCTTGCGGTATGAAACAATTGCGGACTCTGAAGGCGTTTTGGATTTTGAGAAGGCGCGCCATGTTGTCCTGTTCATCAAGGACATGGAAGCACATTGGGACGTGGAGGAGATGGGAGGCTACCTGAACCTGGATTGGCCAGAACTGAAGGAGGACATGCTGGCAAGATGGGGGAGGCGCGGTTCTCACTTTTGGAAGGACAATCTCAAGCCATCCGCGGAATTGGGTTACAAGGCAGGCACCCGCCACAGGATCCGGTTGCAAGCGGAAGTGGACTACGCGGAACTGGAGTACTACAGGGCAGAGTATGTTCCGGCCCCACCACTGGCAACCATCTCTTGGGCTAGCAAACTTGCAGAGGAGGCAAGGGGCCTTGAGGCCTATCTGGAGAGTATTCAGTCTCCCAGCGCTTCTGCACCCTGCATGTGCCCAAATGGGGAGGACAACAACCGTTGGCGGACAAGACAGAGGGACCGGACAGCAGATTCAAACGCGGAATTGGTTTCCCCAGTGGGGGCTAAGAACGTGTTGGGGAAGCGGGACTCGATGGAACCGGTGCGGCCTACTGACAGGAAGCGGGCAACGAAAACGGAACGGGAAATGGATGCTCCGTGCGGACTGGGAATTGGCAAGCGGTGGACGGATCTTGCAAAGAAGTTACACGCGGCAGCGGAAGAGACCGACCACGCGTTGGAGAATCACAACCCGAGCCGGACCTCTTCGACAGCGGGGAGCGCGCATTTGGAAAGGGTAGTGGCAGCAATGGAAAGGACGGGCGCGGAATGGACAGATGGTGGGGTGGAGCGGAAGGATCAAGTGGTCAAGCGCGGTCTGGCGGGCAGGGAGCGGTCAGAAATCTCCGGAGGGGAGAACAAGGCCGCAAGAATGGCAAAGGGCAAAGGATGTTGTAAGGATGTCTGGGGGTGTTTGCTTTTGTTTGGGTTTTGCGCGCGGATGGGCTCAAATTTCAAAGGATCCAGGAGGGTCTTGGTGGCGGGAGGTGCACCTAGGCGGTCTGGGACAACAATTTGAAAACAAGGTCCCTGCGGGATTGGTTGAGGCAACGCTCTGCGGATCTGGCGATGGGTGGGGCGCGGTTGGCTGAGGACAGCGGCAAAGTTGGGGGGGAGCTAGCGCGGGGTGGAAGGTCAGAGTTGGGACGCAGGACGCGGGCTCAAAAAAAAAAAAAAAAATCTCTTGTTCCTTCTTATCTATTCATTCTTCCTTTTCTGTCTCCCCATGTACTCTTGCGGATACTCTCACTGGCGTGGATTTCTCACCTTCAGACTCTCACTGGGGCGGATTTCTCACCTTCAGACTCTCACTGGCGCGGATTTCTCACCTTTTCCGATTTCTCACTGGCGCTGATCTTCTCTCTCCAAGGCACGGATATTGCACACGGTTCTTATTCTTGCTCAGGGACTCACAAGACCAAAGGCTACTCAATTGCACACAACCTATGTCTTTTTGTGTATAGGTGCTAAATACAAAGGAGAAAGGATAACTACGGAAGGTGAGATGGTGGGAGATCTCTGGGGACAGAACTCAAGTTGGGGGGGGGATGTGGTGCTCTTTTATGGACGCGAGTTGGGAAATGGCTGCGGGTGGCGCTCTCAGCAATGGGCAGGGCCTTGCCGCAGCTAGCCGCTCTGCGGGCTCAGCAGCAGTCAGCTAGACCCAGCAGCAGTCGGGTCGGGCTCAGCACCTGGAGACGGGAGACGACGGATTGCGCAGACCGGAAAGCTTGCGTGGATTGGAAGGCTTGCCCGGATCAGAAAGCTTGCGCGGATTGGAAAGCTTGCGCGGATTGAAAAGCTTGCACGGATCGGACTGCGCATCGCAAGACGCGCGGATTGGGTCACGTGGGTATGCCCCGGATATCAGATTGGGTTGTTGGGTGGACAAACCGGGCTACGTTAATAGCAAAGGGCGCGGGTAATGGCAAGGGATGGAGGGATAGGGTTGGGCTAGGGTTCTGCGGCTTAGGGTTGTATTTCATCACTCTTTCTTGTTACTTGTGGTTGTACTTAGGTTAGGGTTGAGAGGGAGGACTTAAATACTTTGCTCTCAACTCCGGGTTGTATGATAGAGGAAGGAGCGGGGGGAAGGACAGAAAAAAACACTTCACCCCACTTCACTTCACTTCACGGACTGGACTGCACTTTAGGATATCACTTCTTACGGCATTGGATTGGATTGGATTGGAAAGGAAGGAGCTCATCTTATTATTGCTCTCTCTCTTGAACGGCTGCATCCAATCTCCTTACAGACGCTTTGATCAATAACTTCCAGAACTCGAGGACAACTTCTGGGGTGTTGCAAAGGTAACACTTCTTTAGTTTCCACATCTGGGGGTCTGGCGGGGAAAGATCTTTTGTCAAAGTTGCTCAAAGGTACTCACGGATGCTACCAACAGCCGCTTCTCTTCCTTCCTCCTCCCATGGCTTCCGCGCTACCCCATGGATTTACCCGCATATTTGACTCAACATTGCAGAAGTGGAGCAATTCATCTTGCGGTATGAAACAATTGCGGACTCTGAAGGCGTTTTGGATTTTGAGAAGGCGCGCCATGTTGTCCTGTTCATCAAGGACATGGAAGCACATTGGGACTTGGAGGAGATGGGAGGCTACCTGAACCTGGATTGGCCAGAACTGAAGGAGGACATGCTGGCAAGATGGGGGAGGCGCGGTTCTTGCTTTTGGAAGGACAATCTCAAGCCATCCGCAGAATTGGGTTACAAGGCAGGCGCCTGCAACGGGATCCAGTTGCAAGCGGAAGTGGACTATGCGGAACTGGAGTACTACAGGGAAGAGTATGTTCTGGCCCCACCACCGGCAACCATCTCTTGGGCTAGCGAACTTGCGGAGGTGGCAAGGGGCCTTGAGGCCTATCTGGAGAGTATTCAGTCTCCTGGCGCGTCTGCGCCCCGCGTGTGCGTAAATGGGGAGGAAAAAGACCGTTGGCAGACGGGACAAAGGGACCGGACAGCAGATTCAAACGCGGAATTGGTTTCCCCAGTGGGGGCTAAGAACGTGTTGGGGAAGCGGGACTCGATGGAACCGGTGCGGCCTACTGACAGGAAGCGGGCAAGGAAAACGGAACGGGAAATGGATGCTCCGTGCGGACTGGGAATTGGCAAGCGGTGGACGGATCTTGCAAAGAAGTTACACGCGGCAGCGGAAGAGACGGACCATGCGTTGGAGAATCACAACCCAAGTTGGACCTCTTTGACAGCGGGGAGCGCGCATTTGGAAAGGGTAGTGGCAGCAATGGAAATGACAGGCGCAGAATGGACAGATGGTGGGGCGGAGCGGAAGGGTCAAGTGGTCACGCGCGGTCTGGCGAGCAGGGAGCGGTCAGAAATCTCTGGAGGGGAGAACAAGGCCGCAAGAAGGGCAAAGGATGTTGTGTGGACGGGGTGGGGAAGAAGAGAGCTGGGATTGAAAGGGTTTCAAAGCCTCTTTCCTCCTCCACGGGGGGTTCTTGTAAGGACGTCTGGGGGTGTTTGCTTTTGTTTGGGTTTTGCGCGCGGATGGGCTCAAATTTCAAAGGATGCAGGAGGGTCTTGGCGGCGGGAGGTGCACCTAGGCGATCTGGGACAACAATTTGCAAACAAGGTCCCTGCGGGATCAGTTGAGGCAACGCTCCGCGGATCTGGTGATGGGTGGGGTGCGGTCGGCTGAGGACAGCGGCAAAGTTGGGGGGGAGCTAGCGCGGGGTGGAAGGTCAGAGTTGGGACGCAGGACGCGGGCTCAAAAAAAAAAAAAAAAAATCTCTTGTTCCTTCTTATCTATTCATTCTTCATTTTCTGTCTCCCCATGTACTCTTGCGGATACTCTCACTGGCGCGGATTTCTCACCTTCAGACTCTCACTGGCGCGGATTTCTCACCTTCAGACTCTCACTGGCACGGATTTCTCACCTTTTCCAATTTCTCACTGGCGCTGATCTTCTCTCTCCAAGGCGCGGATATTGCGCACGGTTCTTATTCTTGCTCAGGGACTCACAAGACCAAAGGCTACCCAATTGCGCACAACCTATGTCTTTTTGTGTATAGGTGCTAAATACAAAGGAGAAAGGATAACTACGGAAGGTGAGATGGTGGGAGATCTCTGGGGACAGAACTCAAGTTGGGGGGGGGGATGTGGTGCTCTTTTATGGACGTGAGTTGGGAAAGGGCTGCGGGCAGCGCTCTCAGCAATGGGCAGGGCCTTGCCGCAGCTAGCCGCTCTGCGGGCTCAGCAGCAGTCAGCTAGACCCAGCAGCGTTTGGGTCGGGCTCAGCACCTGGAGACAAGAGACGACGGATTGCGCGGACCGGAAAGCTTGCGTGGATTGGAAGGCTTGCGCGGATCAGAAAGCTTGCGCAGATTGGAAAGCTTGCGCGGATTGAAAAGCTTGCACGGATCGGACTGCGCATCGCAAGACGCGCGGATTGGGTCACGTGGGTATGCCCCGGATATCAGATTGGGTTGTTGGGTGGACAAACCGGGCTACGTTAATACCAAAGGGCGCGGGTAATGGCAAGGGATGGAGGGATAGGGTTGGGCTAGGGTTCTGCGGCTTAGGGTTGTATTTCATCACTCTTTCTTGTTACTTGTGGTTGTACTTAGGTTAGGGTTGAGAGGAAGGACTTAAATACTTTGCTCTCAACTCTGGGTTGTATGATAGAGGAAGGAGGGGGGGGGGAAGGACAGAAAAAAACACTTCACCCCACTTCACTTCACTTCACGGACTGGACTGCACTTTAGGATATCACTTCTTACGGCATTGGATTGGAAAGGAAGGAGCTCATCTTATTATTGCTCTCTCTCTCTCCCTCTCTCTCTCTTGAACGGCTGCATCCAAGCTCCTTACAGACGCTTTGATCAATAACTTCCAGAACTGGAGGACAACATCTGGGGTGTTGCAAAGGTAACACTTCTTTAGTTTCCACATCTGGGGGTCTGGCCAGGAAAGATCTTTTGTCAAAGTTGCTCAAAGGTACTCACGGATGCTACCAACAGCCGCTTCTCTTCCTTCCTCCTCCCATGGCTTCCGCGCTACCCCATGGATTTACCCGCATATTTGACTCAACATTGCGGAAGTGGAGCGATTCATCTTGCGGTATGAAACAATCATGGACTCTGAAGGCGCGCCATGTTGTCCTGTTCATCAAGGACGTGGAAGTGTGTTGGGACGTGGAGGAGATGGGAGGCTTCCTGAACCTGGATTGGCCAGAACTGAAGGAGGACATGCTGGCAAGATGGGGGAGGTGCGGTTCTTGCTTTTGGAAGGACAATCTCAAGCCATCCGCGGAATTGGGTTACAAGGCAGGCGCCTGCAACGGGATCCAGTTGCAAGCGGAAGTGGACTACGCGGAACTGGAGTACTACAGGGAAGAGTATGTTCTGGCCCCACCACCGGCAACCATCTCTTGGGCTAGCAAACTCGCAGAGGAGGCAAGGGGCCTTGAGGCCTATCTGGAGAGTATTCAGTCTCCCAGCGCTTCTGCGCCCCGCGTGTGCCCAAATGGGGAGGACAACAACCGTTGGCGGACAAGACAGAGGGACCGGACAGCGGATTCAAATGTGGAATTGGTTTCCCCAGTGGGGGCTAAGTACATGTTGGGGAAGCAGGACTCAACGGAACCGGTGCGGCCTACTGACAGGAAGCCGGTGTGGAAACTAAAGAAGTGTTACCTTTGCAAGTTTGCTAGCCCAAAAGATGGTTGCCGGTGGTGGGGCCAGAACATACTCTGCCCTGTAGTACTCCAGTTCCGCGTAGTCCACTTTTGCTTGCAACTGGATCCTGTTGCAGGCGCCTGCCTTGTAACCCAATTCCGCGGATGGCTTGAGATCGTCCTTCCAAAAGCAAGAACCGTGCCTCCCCCATCTTGCCAGAATGCTCCCCTTCAGTGTTGGCCAATCCATGTTCCGGTAGCCTCCCATCTCCTCTACGTCCCAACGCCCTTCTGCGTCCTTGATGAACAGGACAACATGGCGCGCCTTCAGGAGTCCGCAATCATTTCATACTGTGAGATGAATCGCTCCACTTCTGCAATGTTGAGTTGAATATGTGGGTAAATCCATGGGGTAGAGCAGAGGCCGTGGGAGGAGGAAGGAAGAGAAGTGGCTGTTGGTAGCAACCGTGAGTACCTTTGAGAGACTTTGACAAAAGATCTTTCCCGGTCAGACCCCCAGATGTGGAAACCAAAAGAGTGCTAGCCCTAAAGTCATCCTCAAGTTCCAGAAGTTATTGATCAAAGCGTCTGTAAGGAGATTGGATGCAGCCGGTCAAGAGAGAGAGAGAGAGAGAGAGGGTGAGAGAGGGTGATAGAGAGAGAGATAGAGTGTGAATAAGATGAATTCCTTCCTTTCCAATCCAATGATAAATTGATATCATAAGTCCTATCATGTGTTAATGTCCTCTCATACAACCCAGAGTTGAGAGTCAAGTAGTTAAGTCCTCCCTCTCAACCCTAACCTAAGTACAACCGCAAGTAAACAAGAAATGATGGAATACAACCCCTAAGCCACAGAACCCTAGCCCAACCCTACCCCTCCATCCCTTTCCCCATAACCCATGCCCCTCAATAACAACGCATGCCCAGTTTGTCCTTCTCATGATGCGTCCACCCAACAACCCATTCCAGTTATCCGGGGCGTACCCGCGTGATCCAATCCGCGCGTCTTGCAATGCGCGATCCACTTGATCCGCGCAAGCCGTCCAATCTGCGCAAGCCTTCCAATCCGCGCAAGCTTTCCAATCCACACGAGCCCGCAGCGCGCAGCCTTTCCCAACTCGCGTCCATGAAAGAGCACCACAACGGATGGCGGATATCTACCAGATCATCTGGACCGAGCGACCACCAACTTGGCCTGTCTGCCTCACTCGACGCCAACCTCCAAATCGTCCTCGCTCTTCGCATCCCTACTGGCAAAAGATCCATCCGGTACAAGTCAGTCTTTCCTGACTCTCATATATTAGTTCAGTTCCTTGCCTGAATCGATTTGACTCGATGGGGCAAAGGAGGGGGTTGTTTTTTTTTTTTTTTTTTTTTTTTTTTTGGTTGTGGTTGATTTAATCGATCGGTTTTTATGGATTTATCTACAGGGCAGGAGATCAAGAGTGAGGATGACTATCGAAGGGAGATCAAAGAATACCAAAGTTGAGAAAACAAGTTGAAGAGATTCGTCGGGAGGCTGTTCAAGTTCAAGGCAAGTAAGTCGGAGGACGATCCGTTCCGATTCGAACGAGCCCCTGCGGGCGATGGTGGTGGTGGTGGTGATGCTCAGGAGGACTCCTGGACGGCTGCATGGGACCAGCAATTCCGACGGATAGCTCCGGACTTACTCAAGCTGATCGAAGATGATCGGCAGGACTCGGTTGGATTGGGTGGCATGATAGGTCCCTCGAGGGGTCTCGATTCGATCGATCATCCCCGTAGGTTTGGGATCGAAGGCAGAAATATGATCAAGCTCCGTTGGGACTTGTTCATGATCGACTTCCTCGACGATCTGAGAAAGTCTGGGATGATCAATCAGAATATCGTCTCAGATTTTAACTATCGATTGACGGATGTCCGATGGATCGCCAATTGCCTCAGTAGGGGCTTAAATCCAAACCTTCCCCCGATCGGTTATCTTTTGAATCATGATCTGAGGCGTGCGATCTCAAACGAAGCTGGAAGTCAGGACCAGCGCGACTTTCTAAAACGTAAGCCCACCCAAGGAGAGAGAGAGAGAGAGAGGGAGAGAGAGAGAGAGAGAGAGAGAGAGAGAGAGAGAGAGAGAGGATGAGCTTAGAGTGATGGTAGTTTCATCTGTCCCGTTTCAGGGTTACTGAATCGATGATGATGTATTTATCTTAAATCCTTTGACAGTGTTAGATCAAGAGACATGGGAACTTCTCGATTCAATCCATCTCGAAAAACAGTTGCTCGAATTCTCTCTACTGAATTTCAAAACGAGTCAAACCATGATGATCATCGACTTTGCTCATCTAGTCGATTCAAACCGTAAGAGGACTGATTTGAGCTTGGATAGGTCATCATCATCATCATCATCATCAACGAGCTGGAACGGCATGTCCCTCTTTGCAAGATTACTACAAGCCACCCTATCGCACATCTTCAGGTTTTCGGGAGATTTGGTAGACGGGAATGAGATCGAGTTTGAAAATCGATTGAAGAGTCTGATTGGTCTCAAGCTTCAATACCAAATGTTAGGATTGATATACTACCGTTGGGGTGACTTAGGACCCAAGGATTATCTACAGACTTGCGTCCAAGGGCTCTTCCTCCATCAGCTCAGGTTACTCGAGGCGGCCCTCGGTTTTGTATTGACGATCCTTCACTCGGTCGGTCTCAGGTATCTGGCCAGATTGCGACATCATGATCGATCAGGCGGGGTGAACCCGATCTATTTGAGTAAAAACGTCGATCGACTGATTCGACTCATGAACTCGATGGATGGTTATCAGTAGCATCATAACTATGTCTTCAATCCTCCTCCACCACGTTTAGCCCATAGTCAACCTCTATGGTTCTCAGAGTTCGCTGAGAAGATCAAGACAAGGCTCGAAGGATTGAGTCAGGTGGAAGCTGAAGCGATCGATCGAACCAATCGAGCGGCGATTGAGTTCAACGAGACCTACGAGGAAGCGCAGCGGGGAATCTGAGAATTGGTCGGAGTGAAAGGGTATGATAGTCTGATGGGGACCACCGACTCGATGAAGAGTTGGGCATTAGCAATCCTCAAACTCGTCGAGGACGGAGCTCGCGATGAATTACTCGAGAGACTACTACTCCAAGGGTTGGACAAAAGATCTGAAACTAGGACCGGAGAGGAAAACAGCGGTTGATCGATCAAGTGAGCCAGATACAGATCCTTTGACGAACCCACGATATCATCAAGCCTTTGAATTGGTGAAGGGGGAGCTGACAAACGAGTCATCGCGCCGATCCAGTGCTTCTCAGTGACTCCACCAACTTCCACGGTCCTTATGAGGTTCAGGTTCTGTTTTCTTTTGATATCATTAAATCGGTGGGGTTGAGATTCTGTCAGACGATGGCGTGACCGACACACTGACGATCAAAGTGGCCTTACGACCCACAAAGATCTCCTTCTTGTGATCAGGATCGGTGTGACGATTGCAAGTATCGGTCGTTTTTTTTTTTTTTTTTTTTGATCATAATTGATTGGCCCTTAAATCCTTCTCTTCTTGAATAAAAATAATCATAACAAAATAATAATAATAATAGATGATTGAAGCAGTGGATCAGGTTGGATCTCTCCTAGAGAGGGGCCCTACCATCCGAAGTTCTCTCTGTTTGACTCTTTTGAGAGGAAGGCAGGCCATCCAAAAAGATCTCAGATCTCGATTGAGCCGTGTGAAGATCGATCGACTTCGAGCAATTGGCTCCAAGGATGAGAACCATAGCCTAGTTGGTGGAGAGACCTCTCATGACACAACCACCATGTCAACCTGATCATGAGCGTCTCACTTGCCCAGCTGCTATTGCTACCTATCGGGGGGGGTTATCTTGTTCATCTAGTATATGTATCAAAAAGGGTATTGGGAAAGGGAGAGACTTGCATCATAAGGTTCTAAATCAGCCCTCTCAACCTCTTCCCCTTGGCTTTTTTTGCTTTCATCCCTCCCTCATCCCTGGCCGTTTTGCTCCTGTCAAGATGATGGGATGAAGCACACCCCCTGATCGCGGCCGAGTTTGAAGGTAAAGGTAGCAAAGACGAGTCGACGATCGAAGGGTTCTCAAAGAGTGTCACTGGACCAGCTTAGAATCCAACACGGGTGGACGTTAGAGCTTTCGTTGCAGATAGGGAAGGGGGGGCATCGTCAGATCATCATCATCAACAACAACCTAGGTTGATGGGCACACCCAGTACGGTACAGGAACAGGACAGGATGCGAAAAAATGCGAGGTTGCGTTAGGTGTGGGAGTGTGAAGGAGTCATTAGAGAGGCCAATAGGCGGGAAATCAAGTGAGGTAAGAAGGCTCAGGGATAGCAGATGTATCGAAGTAAGAAGGCTCGGGGATAACCGATGTTTCGAAGTAGTTTGGATGAGACGGAATGTTCTGATAATACTCGGAGGGATCGATGGACGGCTGAGTGGGAGGAAAGAAAGGATGGGGGTGATAGGTTGGATAATCATAACTGAGAGGACCGCAGTAAGCGGTCGGATGATTGAGATAGTCCGTCGTTAGCTCCGAAGAGGAACCCAGGGGAGGCTGGGGCATGTACGAATGATGGGGACCATGAGCATGATAATTCGACTGATAACCAGCAGGTTGATGTTCCGCCGGAAGAGGAAGATAGCGGTTGTAACCACGAAAGTTGATGAGCCGACGAGCTGGAAGGGTTGATGGATCGGTTCCAGTGGTTGGGAAGGAACTTGAGGAAGGAGAGGGGGGATGATCACGACCGGTTCGAAATCGAGGGGGAGGGAGCGTTTCACCCCATCTGAGTAGATTACCCATCACGATCCCTGGCTGGATGGTTTGATCGTTGGAGACGCTCGTGGTTGAGACGAGTTCATCCTCGTTGGGAGCTTGAACGTCTTTTAGCTCTTCTCCTTCTCCCTTGACTAGTCCCCCTATCGATTGTGCCGATGGTGGCAGTGATGATCGCGTAGGTGCTGGTTGGCGGGATGTTTTGTTGGATAGACGATGGATCAAGGGTGCTTTGAAGAGATTTCTTCGTCTTTTCTCTACTCTTCGATTGGATGACTTGGGTACCTGGGTATTGACTTTTCGTCTATGAACATTATCATCAGCCAACGATCGTGTTAGAGAGAGGGGGGGAGGAGGAAATGCACACGACGAAGATGATCGATTTTTTCAAACTTGAACGTGGGGATGGGGGGTATATATCAACGATCGAGATTGCATAAACGTAATGGATATTGACCGAAACCAAGATGATGATGGATCATCGATCGATTCATTAATGGATAGAATAAGACACGAACCCGGACTGGGATGGATCAGGGTCAAGCTTGCGATTCTCGTCGGTGGGGGCAGGTTTCGAAGGAGGATGGGTTGAGGATGAAATCGAGAATGGATTGGATGGAACCGAAGAGGGTTGATGGGATGAGTTGGAAGGGGGATCGGATGAGCTCTTGAGTTGAGTCGGATTTTGAGGGGGATCTAATTTGGAGTGATTGAGTCGAGTGGGTCGTAGGACGGTGGAGGGTGAGAGCACGATGGGATTTGAATCGGTGCCCAGGTTCGACGGGACGGGTTGGAGATCGGTGGTTGGAGTCAGAGATCGAAGGGATGGAGCGTTAGTCCTGATGGATTGTAAGTTCTCTTGAATCGGTTGCCCTAGGCGACTCGGAATCAAGTCGGGATGAAGGGTTGATGGGGATCAGTCTGAAGCTCTGGGGAGGGAGGCAGACGAAAAAAAAAAAAAAAAAAAAAACTCGAATCGATGGGGGTTCGATTTACTCAGGGAGTCACGGATCGATGTACTGGGTCTATCGGATCGATCCTTCCACGGATTTCCACCTCCTGAGGCTCGGTCGATGGTCTTGGGAGATCGATCTTGGGGTGTGAGTAGTGATCGTTGAGGATGGACCGAGTGAGTTGATGGAGGATGAACTTGTTGGATGGATGAACTAATGATGGGAGGAGGGGGTGGTGATAGATGGATCGAGGCTAGGAAGGGAGGAGTGGTGGGTATGGTAGGAATCGAATCGGATGATGATGATGATGATGAATCGGTGTAAGTTCTATCGATGGAAGATGATCGGTGGTGTTGATAGGAATCGATGAGATGGTTTAGATTCGTTCGAACGATCGATTCGAACCTGAGTAAGACGTTGGAGAGAATCGACTGGGAGCGACGTTCGAATTCGATCATCATCGTCATCGATCGATCTCGATGGTCATCGAGCAGGTCGACTAGAATCCTTGGATGATCGACTGAGGACGAGCACTTTGATCTTGGGGTCCTCTTAGGTTTCGATCGATTCCCAAAGCTGATCTTCATCGAGTTGGCTGGTTGGCTGGATGATGATCTTGGGATCGGGATCTTGATGAGCTCGAATGGAGCTACGATGGTGTTCAAGTTGATGGGATGATCGATCCTTGGAGGAATTTCTTGGAGACTAGGGCTAGATCGACTGGCTAGCTGAGCCTGGCCAGTTGGACATTGCAGGATTCCAAGACTGTCAGGGTGGTGGGTTGGCTTCGTTAATCGACGCTCGGTCAGCGCTGAGTCGATCCAAGCTTGGTTCGGTTTATCGTCGTGCTCATGAATCAGCGATTCTCGTGAAGGATGGATGGATGGACGTGAACGTAGGATCTCAGGACTTAGATCTCTTCGATCCTTGGTCAATCGTCTTGGGTTGGTGGTTTTGACTTTGGGGCTGGCAGCTGGCTGTGGCTGGCTGTGGCTGGCTGTGGCTGGCTCTAATCCTACGACGACGACCATGTTGGTTCTTTTTCTTTTTTTTTTTTTTTAAAAATAAAAAAAAATCGACATTCGCATTTCGCACGGGTCACGATGGATATGCAAAGTGTGGGGGGTGGGAGATGGTACCAGATTCACAGGGCTTACTGACAGTGCCACCCCATATCCTCCGTCTACAAAATGATCTGATAGCAACAATTAAGAGGGAGAAGGGAGGAAAGAGATCAGGAGAAGGAGGAAGGAGGAAGGAGGACGATCCCGTGATGGGTAATAATCGACCAGGAGTGTACATACAGTGTATCCATCAATACCATAGTGGATTAACTGATTTCCTCTTCATCATCCAGGATAGTGAAACGACCGGACGATCGTATGTATGTATGTATGTATGTACCGCTACATACGTAGGTCTCCAACGCTCACCAGGCTTTCAAATCCTTTCAGGGCCGAACTGATGATCTCACTCGGCTTGGGTTGGATTTTCTTCTTCCTTAGGTATAGCGCGCTGAGGCCGAGTAGTCTCATGGGTAGAACTGAAAGAAATGAGTGACCGTTCTTCACCCTCGTAGTTGCACTTAGGTCGGTACCACTGGTTCAGAGACTCTCCTGATTTGAAAGAGATCACCATCAAGTCAACAGCAGCCTGAAGCCAGCTGGCTTAACACTGCAGGATGACCATGTTGGGTAAAGGACTCCTTAGTCTCCGATTCGGCGTGATGGCTTTGTCCAAGTTTAGCCCTCTGGTCTTGTTGAGGAGCCCACCGCCATTAAACCTGCTACCTCGTCGACTAAGTCCTTTCCTCTGATTCCGGAATGTCCCGGGCACCAGAAGATCTCTAGACCGGTTCCGGGACCTAAACAAGACCACTCAGTCATCAGTTCCTCGTATAGATAGATACTGTCCCGGCTTAGCCGCCATGTGGGATTCATAAGTCTGAAGTTGGCCACCTTGTTATCGGTGAATGTGCTAAGTTGGTCTAAACCTCTTGGTATGAGCCTTTTGATGATCTTGAAGGCCGCCATCATTCCGAGTATTTCGCATTCGTCATTGGAGTGAATTTTTTTTCTCGCCCTGTGGAATAGAGGATGGAATCATCAGTATCCCATAATATCCCAGTGGTCCCTCCCCCTTCCTCCTCATCGAAGGAGCCATCCTTGAAGATGAGGCTATTCTCCTTATCCACTTGGTTGATGATGGCCTTTGATCGCTTCCTCTTTGGGTAACTTCAGGGGTGATCAAAGTTTATCGTCGGTGGTGGTGTGAGTTGTTTGGCCGATATTGGAACCACAATCGTCTCTACATCCTGGGCCACAAAAGGTTTGAGGTGACTTCTGCATAACGTCTTCCCAATCCCAGAGTCATCATCTGGCCGTTCTAATCGTAAATGGGTTATAAGTAAGTCTTTTCGTAAGTCAGCCGATCCCCCAACTAGGGTTAATTTCCTGGTAAACAATAAGAATGCAACCTTCATGATGGCCTCTAGGATCGGTCTAGGGGTGTAATTGCATTCCAGCCAATTCTAATAATTTGTGGTTTGGAAGACCCCTTGGGTGAACTTGGCTCAAGCTCTGTCCAACGAGTTTTCTAACACACCCGTATGCGGGACATGTTCCTCACACGGCCCCAGACATGTGCCGCCTATGTCAGTCAGTCTAGGTAATATTATAGCTCAGCCTCCACAAGCTTCACCCTGTCACCTTCCGTTAAACCCCCACCGCCAGTTGCCTAAACGGCTTAAAGCTCGTAGCGTTGTTTGCACTGATCTAGGAAGAATGCTACTGATACGCTGGTGATTTGTCAATTGGGTGTCTATCGTGATTCTCAACCACTTGATGTGTTCTGAGAACTTCAGCGGTGCCTCTCCAAACGTAAAACAATCAGGGGCCAGTTCAGGTGATCTTGCCTTGGATAATATCATGATCTGCGTTTTTGGTTTGTCAAAAACCATCGCGTGCTTTCTGCCCCATTCCAATGAGCGGTCGGCTAAGTGTTTCATTTGATCTAAGGCTTGCTCCAGGGTACGTCCAGCTGCCAAGTGAACTAGATCATCAACATAACCTATTGACACCGCATCTCCTGGGTGTTTGTTGGATAGATGCAGTAAACCCAAATTGTATAAGATATACAAGATCACTGAGAGAGGGGACCCCTGTGGTAAACCTCTGGGGACCTGTTTTGTCTTTGACACATACTTGTCCAACCTCATGGTAGTCTTACCTCCCTTTAGCAAGTTTTGAATAATTAACCATAGAGACGTCGGGCATCCTTTGCGTCTGAGCGTACAAATCAGCCTGTCTGGGTTTACCATGGGGTACACCAACCGTATGTACATCCAGGTACAGGGCCACCACCAGTCTCTTCTCTGCCCATCTATCTCCCACCCATGTGTCAAGGCTAAGGATTGCATCCTACGTTCTGACTCCCTTCCTGCCACCAAAATGGTTAGTCAAAAGCGACCCCAAAGTTGCAGACCATTCAACCAGGCGTCTTGCCAATATTGATTCTAATGTTTTGCCTAACGTCCTGAGTAGCTCTATTGGCCTATGAGCCCCCACCTTGGTGTAGTCTGGCTTATGAGCTTTCTGGGTTATCGTTGTGACCACTGTCTTTCAACATTTGGGATATGTCCCTTGGTGCAAGATCTTGTTAAACAACTGAACCAGGTGTGGTCCTATTGATGGTACCGTTGTTTTCAGCATTTTGTTGTGAATTTGGTTGGGGGCCCAGGGCCTTAGCTTTGGCAGACTTGTTGATGGCAAATTCCACTTCCTTCAAAGTGATTTTGTCAATCACTTTGGCACGCCCCCCATCCACTATCTCCACATCAGATAGGTCCACCTCTGGATGGATATTGGAGGTCCCTTCAAATAACAGGTCAACTTGTTCCTACCTACCCGTTGCAAAAGATCCATCTGGTTGTCTAACTGGCAATATCTGACCACCCGCAGATGGTTTGATTCTTCTTAGGGCTTGAAACGCAAGCACCAAATCTCACTTCTCCAGGTAATTTTGCCAGTGAGTAAATTTCATCCGTCTTAAAACGTTGTGAAAATATTCATTCCATTCTTTGTAACAGTGGCAGGCTTCTTCCATCTTTGCCCAAATCATCCATTGTCCCACACGGCTCCTAGTGCTCACTATAGGTTTGAGTGTCTTTTCATCCCAACACACTTTTGACCTGTTGTCTTGGTGTTTGACAAGTCTACCTAGGCTGAATTGCCTGGATTTTAATGCTGCTGTTAATTAGGCTGCAGTTGTATTCACATTGGATGTACCAGCATCATCTCTTGCTAATCAATCAAGGGTCCTGCACACCTCTTGACAATCAAGTTTCTCCCACTTGGGCTTGGCCCAGCACTGGTAATATACATTACCCTTCAGGCTCACCTTGCCACTCAAAGCCTGGTGATTGGATCCATAGTTCTTGTCCAACACCTGGGTGTCAAATATCAATTTTGAAGCTTTTGTCACAAGACCACACCACGTACTGTAGGGTAATCTTAGATGATTGTGAGTGCAAAGGAGAAGCTGAGTGCAAGGGAATGTCAGCTCTCTGATACCAGGAACCTTTCAGTCCTTTAGCTACAGAGAGTGATAAAAATGCTGAAATGATAATAATAATTATTATTCCAATCATAAACACTTAGAAGCTCAAATAAATGATTTAATAAGAGAAGTTGCAAGGTTTAATTGGTTTTGTAGTAAATGGTTTTCAATATAATATAAAAGAGGGGCCACAGTATTATACTACTGAAGATCTTTACAGACTAGCAACCTCTCTTCAAGGGGCCTCCTTAGGCAGTTTAAGAACCTTGGAATAAATATGGGTGCCTTAGAAAGGACTTATTCCACAAATGGCCTAGACAGGAAGGGTAACACTCACTCTGAGAACTTCACCACAAGAATCCTGGAATAATTGAAAGGATTTCAGAGCAGATGGGGTAGATTGCCTGACTAAACTTCAATGGTTGATTGGTTAATAAAGGTAAATAATACTACTACAGACTAAGTCATAAATCACTTGCTTATCTTCATATAAGCACTTGATTAACAATGACACGGTGTCTGATTGATAATAAATAATTCCTGGTAACTGATTAACTGATGGAATAATGGATCCAAAGAGGTCTGTATAAATACCTTTTTGGGGTGATTTTGGTTTTCTCAGGGCATGTAGAGAGGGTTCTGCTTGTGGGCTGAGGCTGGCAAGCCAGTCAGGGCAAGAGTAGCACGTCCACTTGGTGCTGTCAATCAGCTGTCCTTAGATCTGCTGGATTTCTGTACTATTTTAGCCACAGGATCTGTTAATCTGTTATAGCGTAAATTTGATCATTCTGTACTCATCCTTCATTTTTACTATTGATATTGCTTTGAAGCGTGCATATGTGGATGTTTACTGATTTTCCATCATCTGCTGATCATGTAGATAATTTTTAATAATTTTTATGAACACTTCTTGTAGTGTTATGTGGTCTCCAAAGATCAAGATCAGTGATTTACATGGTAGTCCTTGATCTTTGATTTATTATTAAAAAATGTTTAAAAGTTCATTTTCATTAATTTTATTTAAGTTTTGATCTTTTTAGATCATTATTAATGCATATTTCCATTTGTTACATATACTAGGCAACCCTAACTAGGTTGTAGCTCTTCTGAGCGGTACCTGGTTGTCAGATTAGTCATGACTGATCCAGGCGCGGGGATCAGTTAGTACAGATGCGCGCAGGGTAGGATCAGCTGCGCGCGGGTCTCTAGTATGAGGGAACCTGCTGCTACTAGTACATAGGGTTATGTAATGATGCGGGGCTGCGTGCGGGAATTGTGACATAACACATTTCCACGTGTAACTCTCAAAATATACACAACACCTCAATTCTGAGTGAATTTTAGGTGTAAACACTATACGTGACTATACGTGTGAAATATTAGAATGGCCAAAAGGTGCCATACAGGTGTCTTAATTTTTAGTACTTTTCTTTTTAATTATTTTAAAAATATAAGGACTTGGAATTCAAGGGTGGGGTCAGTGAGTGACCCTACCTAATCTTGGGTGAGGAATCCATTTCTGTAATAATATTGATGGATTTCTCAATCCTTACTTTGTTAATTGAGGTATTCTTATTTTTCATAGTTTGTGTTACTCTTTGACAGTTTTGCTCTGTACATAGTAGCAAGCTGACATTCCCCCACTCCAAGATATTTCTATATCTGAAAAAAAAAATTGAGCTAATGCCTTCTGTTGGATCTGTAGTTCCTCAGGTGTATAGGCCTGATCATTACTGCTGCTAACTTGTTTTGGTCAGCAGCTAAGGTTAGTCCAGAGACAATGTGTCCTAAGGCTTTGAGTTCCCCGTAGCCAAAGTTACACTTTTTCATTGATAGTTTCAATCCTACGGCAGAGACGTTTTTGAGGACTAGCCTTAATTTCTCCATGTGAGTATCCCAATGATCAGAGTGCATGATAACATCATCAATGTATACCATCATCCATCCCTGTCTGATGAATAATCCTAGGACTATTTCCATAATCCTTTGAAAATGAGAAGGAGCATTTTTAATACCAAAAGGCATCCTAAGATACTCATAAATTCCCAAATGACAGATAATTCTCATGAATTTCCAGCTATCAGGGCTGATAGGTATTTGGTGAAAACCTTTCAGCATGTCCATGGTGGTTATGTACTTAGCCTTGGACAGGTTATGTAGAGCATGGTCAATTCTTGGAATTGGATAATCATCAGCTGGAGTGTAGTTGTTACGCATTCTGAAATCTCCAACCATTCTTGACTTATCATTGTGCCAAGCTATAATTACTGGGGTAGTAATATCCACTTGTTCATTGTGGCCTACTTTCCTTAAGACTTGTAAGTCAACCAACTCTTGAATATGGGTCTCCAGAGCAGCTCTGGATTTTGGACTAGAAGGGTAAGCAGGTCTCCTGAGGTTAGGTGGGTAAGGAGTCTTAATAGTTGGAGTTAGGATCATATCATGTCCTTTGATGTTACCAATGGGGTGAACTTTGGTACAGAAAGCATTCTGATTTTCAAAGCATACTTGTAGGATATCCCATTTCTGTTCTTCATTGAGAAGGTAATTCAAAGAAGCTTGAGAGAAGTATTCCTGATTGAACTTCTCTAAGTGTTTTTCATAAGTTGAATCAGAAGTTTGAGCATTGACATGACATATTTGGAACTTCTTATTCCAGTCTCCTCCTACAGTGAAGTATCTACCTTTGCTTTGGAATACATCTATACCATAAAGGCAAAGAGAATCATTCCCAAGGATAAAATAATCACATACTCCGTTTTGGAGCACTACAAATTCAATTTTCAGTTTGAGTGATCCTTTAGAGTGAGGGAGTATGATATCAGAATACCATACTCCAACAGCATTGGGAGCAGAATTACAACTGCTGAACTTAGCCTGAGGTACTGATAGTAAGTTCAGTTTCCAATTTGGGTCTTGTTTTTCCAGATAATTTGAACCAACACAAGAGCAAAAGGCTCCACTGTCTAGAAGTAACTCAACAGGGGAACCTTGTATTAAACCAGTAGCATAGCATGCTTTGCCTGAAGTGCAACTTTTACCGGAAGAAGGTTTTAGAGTCAAGGCCTTAGCCTCAGAGATGTGGTGAATCTTCATGTTGGGATTCCATTTCTGAGGTAAGTTAGAATCCTCATTGACGGAATTTATGTCCAGAGAAGACTCAATACTACCTTCAATAACATTGATAGGGTTAGTGATTATTAGATCACAATCAGAGAGTGATCCGTCAGTATCATCAAGGTGAGGGTCAGGATTGTCATACTATTCTCCTTCAATAAGATTAATCCTTTTCCTAGGTAGAGGAAAATCAGGTTTTACGTGTCCTGTTTGGTTGCAGTTCCAACATACTTTTTATTTTGATTCTGGAGTCTTCTTGACTTCCAAGGTAGATGGAGTAGCAGGGGATTCTTTAGTTTTGGCAGTATATTCTTCCCTGTTCCTAGTATTTTGTTCCCTTGGAGGTCTATTGACCCTTTTATCAAGACCATTCATATCAATAGTTTCTCCCAATACACCTATTAAGGTGGAAAGATCTGAATCCATAGGCATTCTACACCTTACACTGTGGTTGATTTTTCTGGGACATAAGTTGAGGAGTCTTTCATTGACTTCTTCTTTATCAGCATCAGGATAAAAACAGTCCAACCTCTTTTTCTGGTCTAAGAACCACTTATGAGGTTTGTCCTTGGATTGATCAAACTGGGAAGTTTCAAAAGTTTTCATCATCTTTCTTTTCCAAATCCTGGTACCAAACTGCACTTTGATCAATTCTTTCCAAGAATTCCAGGATAAAGATCCAAATTCTTCTCTTTTATTGATAAACCAATCAAGAGCTACTCCTTCAGATAATCTGGGCAATCTTACCACAGCTATTGCATCAGGGATCTCATAGGAAGAAAGAGTATATTCAATAAACTTAATGAAACTGACATGGTTGTATTCTCCTTCTCCAGAGAATTTAGGCCATTCAGTGATGGGAGGAAGTAGCTTCAAAGCCTGCTCCGTTTCAGGAGTAGGACTGGGTCTGAAAGACTCATTCCTAGTTATCCTGGCTCTGGGAGGAGCACTAGGAGGCCTGGTGAACCTGGCAGGGCTAGTTTCTTCTAAGTCAATGACCGGAGAGTTAGTAGAATTGATCTTAAGATCTCTGAGATCATTCTTAATCATACCTAACTCTAAATCAAGTTTGTTGCTTAATAAGTCAATTTTGTTAGCCAGATGCGCTGAAGGAGCAGGACCAGCTTTCTTAACTTCTTCCTTAAGCTGGTATATGGTTGCAAGAATATCTTCCTGAAGAATTGATTGGTTGTCATCAATATGCTTCATCAGGTCCAACTTACTAGCTTTTATACTATCCTTGATTTGTTGTATTTACAACTCATCAATTCTCATAATCTGAGACTGAGTGTCAATTACTCTGAAAATACTTGAACTCAATTTGTCCAATTGTTGATAAACTTTGTTAAAGCATTGGCTAATAATAGTAATATTGTGAGACACATTTACAGAAAATCTATTAAGAGCTCCTACAGCTAATTGTGGTACACCTGATTCCACTTCTGGGCTAAGGATATTATGTTGTCCCAGTCCTTTGGGTTCCTTAACTTCTGATGGGCTGAGGATCTCCTCTTTTTGGGGTCCTTTCCCTTTAAGGAAGCTAACTGATCCCAAGGATTCCAGTTCTGCACGTAGCCTTCTACTTCTTTCTTTGGGATCAACCTTTGCAGAGAAATCTGAGATTTCTTTGCCTGAGAAATGGCTTTTCTCATACCTGGTTGATCCTCCTGGGTCTGAGCCAACCTGAATTGTTCCCAATAACTCACTTGCTCTTTCACTAATACTTTGACCATTTCCTCCTTGGTTGAGTCCAGCTGGGGTGGCATAGGAGGACCTGTACCCTCCTCGGATAACATGGTGGGCAACGGATGGCTCTCAAACAGTTTTTTCGTCAAGTTGGCCGCCATGGTTGTTGCTGTCGTTGTCCCGCATGACGCTATGGTCACGGGTTTGAGTCCCCTCATTGCGCTCGCAACTGGAGTCCTTGCGCGCACAGGTTCCTCCAGGCAGAGATCCATATGATGGGGCTCTACCGGTTGCACGGGTGTTGTGACTATTTTGATACATAGCACCAAAAAAAATGTGTAAGTCTTTTGTCGAAACTTTTGACAAAAGACTTTAAAATTATAAAAATAATATTTTTTGTGTGTTGTATATTTTTAATGATTTTTTTAAATATTTTAACTTAATTAGAGTTAAATTCAAAGGTACCAAAACTTGATTGGGGTCACAACTATCCTTGGAGGGTATTCCAACGGGGTCTGAGTGATTTCCAATCAGATCCTGGGATAAATCCAAGGGTAAATCTAATGGTACACTGTCTGGGACGTCCTCTAAGAGGTCCTGGTCAATGAGATCACCACAAAAAAAATCCACTGAGATGGATAGAAACAAAAAAAATATAAGTTTAATATTTTTTTGTATTTTTACGTGTTGAAAAAAATAATCACTCTTATTATTTTTGGATTTTTCTTTATCTTCAGGGTTATTTAGTTTAAAAATATAAAGCTAACTTTGATAAATCTTCCACTCCTTATGTTGCCTTAATAAAGAATTGAAATTGATAATTCTTTCAAGCTCAAGTTCTTTGTCTTTTATAACCTGCTGTTTATAATAAAGCAATTTATCCTGTTGTTGCTCAGGAGTTATAATAACGGGGACAAAGTTACGGAGTTTTTCTTCTTTTTTCTTTTTAAGAAGTTTCAAATAATAATTTATCGATTCTCCGTTGGTCTTAAGATCCACTAGAGAAACAAATGATCAAAAATATATGTTATAAGTATGTTAACTTATTTTAAAAATAAATAGACTGGTCCAAGGAATAAATAATTAAAAAATTAATTATTTAAGGATATTTCCTGGTCAGACCCCCAATTGTCAGCTCTCTGATACCAGTAACCTTGCAGTCCTTTAGCTACAGAGAGTGATAAAAATGCTGGAATGATAATAATAATTATTATTCCAATAATAAATGCTTAGAAGCTCAAATAAATGATTTAATAAGAGCAGTTGCAAGGTTTAATTGGTTTTGTAGTAAATGGTTTTCAATATAATATAAAAGAGGGGCCACAGTATTATACTACTGGCAATCTTTACAGACTAGCAACCTCTCTTCAAGGGGCCTCCTTAGGCAGTTTAAGAACCTTGGAATAAATATGGGTACCTTAGAAAGGACTTATTCCACTAGTGGCCGGGCTTAACAGCACAGATGGCCTAGACAGGAAGGGTAACACTCACTCTGAGCACTTCACCACAAGAATCCTGGAATAATTGGAAGGATTTCACAGCAGATGGGGTAGATTGCTTGACTAAACTTCAATGGTTGATTGGTTAATAAAGGTAAATAATACTACTACAGACTAAGTCATAAATCACTTGCTTATCTTCATATGAGCACTTGATTAACAATGAAACGGTTTTTGATTGATAATAAAGAATTCTTGGTAACTGATTAACTGATGGAATAATGGATCCAAAGAGGTCCGTATAAATACCTTTTTGGGATGATTTTGGTTTTCTCAGGGCATGTAGAGAGGGTTCTGCTGGTGGTCTGAGGCTGGCAAGCCAGTCAGGGCAATAGTAGCACGTCCACTTGGTGCTGTCAATCAGCTGTCCTTAGATCTGCTGGATTTCTGTACTATTTTAGCCACAGGATCTGTTAATCTTTTATAGCGTAAATTTGATCATTCTGTACTCATCCTTCATTTTTACTGTTGATATTGCGTTGAAGCGTGCAGATGTGAATAGTTACTGATTTTACATCATTTGCTGATCATGTAGATAATTTTTAATAATTTTTATGAACACTTCTTGTAGTGTCTTGTGGTCTTCAAAGATCAAGATCAGTGATTTAAGTGGTAGTCCTTGATCTTTGATTTATTATTAAAAAATGTTTAAAAGTTGATTTTCATTAATTTTATTTAAGTTTTGATCTTTTTAGATAATTATTAATGCATATGTTTGTTTGTTACATATACTAGGCAACCCTAACTAGGTTGTAGCTCTTCTGAGCGGTACCTGGTTGTCAGATTAGTCACGACTGATCCAGGCGCGGGGATCAGTTAGTACAGATGCCCGCGGGGTAGGATCCGCTGCTTGCGTGGCAGAATCAGCTGCACGCGGGTCTCCAGTATGCCAGAACCTGCTGCTACTAGTACATAGGGTTATGTAATGATGCGGGGCTGCGTGCGGGAATTGTGACATAACACATTTCCACGTTTAACTCCTAAAATATACACAAAACCTCAATTATGAGTGAATTTTAGGTGTAAACACTATACGTGACTATACGTGTGAAATATTAGAATGGCCAAAAGGTGCCATACAGGTGTTGTAATTTTTAGTACTTTTCTTTTTAATTATTTTAAAAATATAAAGACTTGGAATTCAAGGCTGGGGTCAGTGAGTGACCCTACCTAATTTTGGGTGAGGAATCCATTTTGTTAATAATATTTATGGATTTCTCACTCCTTAATTTGTTAATTGAGGTATTCTTATTTTTCATAGTTTGTGTTACTATTTGACAGTTTTGCTCTGTACATAGTAGCAAGCTGACAGGGAAAGTGCAAGGTAGCAAAGGCTAACTGCAAAGTGCAAACTTATGGTGGAGTAACTTAACACACAGTGAGAGGGATGAATGTTCCAATGGAAGGAAAATAAACCCAAGCTTAATGTGATGACTGGATTTAGCAAATGCAAGAACATATGAAATTAACTAACTGAGGAAACAACCTCCAGGCAAGCGGAGTAGCCTTTATAAGGTAATCCCAAATCACTAGATACAACCTGATGGATGGTCAACTACAGTTTTGAGCAATGAGGAAATGAATGACATGGATGGAGTAAAAAATGAAATAACCATATGAATTGTTTCCAAGGTCTTAGTGTAAGTGCAAGACAATATGGGACAAATGTATTGGGATGTAGCAGTTGAGACATGAGGGAATGAAATCAGAAGCAATGTAAATATGAAGTTGTAGTTTATGCAGGGTAAGGGACTAGTCCATTTTCAAACTATACAGTTGAGGTGGCTAATTGAATAGCGTGGATGCAAACTAGCAAGAGCATGTGACCAGAAATGGGAACCCAAGGGTTATTGATACCCAGGGTGAAAAGGCAGAGCCCAAATGGATGGTTGACCAAGGTAGAGTTGACTGCAAGCTTTGCAAGTGGATTCTGAATCAGTTGCCAAGAATGGAAGGTTGTTATGCAAGCCAGAGTTGATAAGCCAAAGGCACCATTGATGTTGTGCTTCTAGTGTGCCACACTTATGGACTGAGGTAGATGGTACTGAGGAAAAGAGTATGTCAAAGTGAGAGGACAATAACCCTTAAACTCAAAGCGTGACAGTTGCCCGGGTATAAAGACACAAGCTCCTGCAAGCATTTAGACAGTTTTCCCATCAATTCCAAAGTTGTTACAATTACTGTATACCCATTACTCACTACTTCTTTGCTTTAAATAGATTCATAATTAATTATGTTGTCATTGTCATTCTGCCATTGCAAAAACTGCGTTTGACAAAACAAGCAATGTGTCCCTAGTACAGCCACACAAGGTATTCAAGATAAGTGCAAACAATGCCGTTTGGGCAAGGTTGCTTGCACATCCCCTATAATTAGCAAGTGGGTCATCAATGTCCCAGAAGTGCCCAGAAGGGAGGTTCAAAGTCAAAGGTCCGCGCTGTGAGTCAATTATCATATACTGCCAGTGCTGGAAATTGAATTGTTAGGTATTTGGAAACCTGGTAAGTCAAGGCATAGAGACTAACAATAAAAAAAATAAAGGAAAGAGAAATCAAACTAATATAATTTTTTTTTGATGCAGTACTGCCAAAATTCTGCCAATATACCACCAATACACCTCCGCTGCCACCGCTGTGGTGTTGTATTTATAACCCCGGATGGAGAGCTGCGTTGCAGGCTGCGCGCTCAGCATTTGGGTAGGTCGGGCTCAGCATCTGGCGTGCGCGCAGTCTCAGCAGTGCCTGCTGCGGGCTCAGCAGCAGTCGCGGCGGGCTCAGCAGTAGGGGCTGCGGGGCTCAGCACCAGGTATGGGTTGGGCCTACCTCAGGCGGCGCCGGACTGCGACCCGCCCAGAAGAAGCGGACCAAGTGATGGAGCCGGCCCGACCAAGCTCGCGGGTGGCTAGTCCGGAAGGTGAGGGCGGGGCGATCATGGGCTATACGTGCTGGGGAGGCCCGCGTGGGCATAAGCCTGGGCCGACCCGCGGATCGCGGGATTTGCAGACGGCGCGGACGGAAACACGGGGGGCTCCGAGTAGGGCGCGGCGGAGGGCCGCGCCATGAGAAGGACGAACCGGGCTATGTTAATACCGAAGGGCGCGGGTGATGGCGAGGGATGGAGGGATAGGGTTGGGCTAGGGTTCTGCGGCTTAGGGTTGTATTTCATCACTTGTTCTTGTTGTTTGTGGTTGTACTTAGGCTAGGGTTGAGGGGGGGGACTTAAGACCTCACCCTCAACTCCGGGTTGGGGAGGATCATCATCTTACGGATTGGGGAAGGAAGGAATTTCATCATATCATCACTCTCTCTTCTTAAAAACTCATTGCGCCCAATCATCTTACAGACGCTAGACCAATAATTTCCGGAACTCAGGACAACTTGCAAAGGTAACTCTTCTTAAGTTTCCACATCTGGGGGTCTGGCCGGGAAATCACCTTTTGTCTCAGTCTCTCAAAGATAGCATACGCAATGTTGCTGACAACCACTCCAGGATTGACCAATCCGCCCCCATTTCCCCCCCGGGCGGGAGTCGGCGGACCAACACCTCCCCCACCTCCAACCACTCGGACCGGCGGCTTTGCCCCCCCTCGGTCGGAGCCTTTGGAGGCAGCCAAGGCCCCACGGCGGGTATGGCTTAGGCCGCAGAAATTCCCCCATCTTCGGTTTGACACTGCCAATATCGGGCGTTTTCTTGAAAGGTTCGAGGATATTGCGGACTCCGAAAACGCGACAAGCAAGGACAAGGTCTGCACCGTTGTTCTCTTCATCACGGACAAAAGTAAGCTGCGGGATGTGGAGGATATGGCAGGTTATGAGGCTCGGGACTGGATTAGGCTCCGGGGCGAGATGATGGCGAGGTGGGGGAAGCAAGAACCCCTCTTTTGGGAAACGGATTTTGAGCGGGCGGCAGCGGATGCAATCTCGCAAGGTGGGGTGCAGACGCGGAATGATTTGTCCAAGTACAAATCTCTGTTCAACTGTATCTATAGTTATTTAGCAAAGAACCAGGTGGTGGCGGGTCAGACGGGAGCAATGAAACGGGCGTTCTTGGGCGGGCTCGCGCCACAACTTCGCGCGCGGGTTCAGCGGCACCTCTTCGAGCACGGGATGGTATCGCGGTCGGTGGACCAGAGTGTTATCCTTCTCCCGGACCTGAGGGCGATCAATGGGGCGGTAGAGAGCAAGATTGATCTGGAGGAACTGATCAAGGACACGGCTAGGGCGTTCCCGTCAGCCTTGAAGAGACCAGCGGCTTCCTCAGCCCCGCCTCCAGCGCAGGAACTACACGCGGGCCCATCCACGACGAGTCGGCCGGGTACAATGGAGGTACCGGTGAATGAAATGACGGACATGCTGAAGGATCTGCGGATACTCCTCAATCGGGTAACAGCGCAGCCCGCGGCCCAGCCAACAATCCAGTCAATGGCTCCGCCCCCGCCCACTGGGCGCGATGAGCCGCCCCACGTGGGGGGGGGGTCCTCGGCCTGGTAGCAGACCCTCGGGAGGGTTCTCGGCCCAAATCTGTACATATTGTGGCGACAGGAGACATTGGAGGTCAGGTTGCGCGGAGTTGACCAGGGATATGAACGAGGGATTGGTCCGCGCGTCCGGATCAACTTTCATATTTCCAACGGGTGAGCCGGTAAGTCTTGGGCCCGACCACCCGTCCCCATTGGACCAGGTCAGGACAAGAGCGCAGTCTGCAGGGGCCGCTTGGGTGTCGCTTGGGATTGTCACTGGGCCCGGCACGTGGCAAGCTCCGCGAGTGGAGGCGGAGGTTAGGGCATTGGCAGCGGACGAGCAAATCTTATCAGAGAAGATGGAGGTAGACGTGAAGGAGCGGCTGACGACTCAAGCCCCGAAGAATGGTGCGCAAGGACCGTTGGGCGACACGCTGTTGGCCGGCTCCAGAGGAAGAAGGAAGGCCGCGGAAGTGGTGCGGCGGGTGATGGGGAGCAAGATGCCAGTTCCTCTCACGCTACGGGAGCTGGCCGCGGTCTCTCCGGTGGTCGTCAAAGAGATGGTGCAGACGCTAAGGGAGTACGGGCGCGGCAGGGTTCCGGAAACGGTGCAGCGCGTGAACGCGGCGGAGGAGGGGGGGGAACGCGAGCCGTGCCCACCCAAGGCCGCTTTGGTCCCACTTGCCTACGTCTCAATGAAGATCATGGATCGGAAGGTGTGGGCGATGGTGGACAGCAGGTCAATGGTTAACTTGCTCCCGTTGAAATTGGTAGACAAGTTGGGGTTGGTCCGGAGGAAGTGTGCCATGGGATTGCGGGCGCTCAACGGTGGAGAGTGTCGGCTGGATGGGCTGGTGGAAGGAGAAGAGGTGGAGGTCGCAAAGGTCCGTAAGCCGCTGTCATTTCTTTTGGTGGAGTGCAGCAACATGATTTTGGGTCGACCGTTTATGTTTGGGTTCCGGGCCCGGATGGCGTTCAACAAGGAGGAAGGGACGGAGGCGCTGACGGTAGAGGACGCGTCCGGGGCCAAGTTTGAGACGACAATCTCCAACCACAGGAAAGGGAAGTGGGTGCGGTTGGCAGCGGCTGGCGAGGAGACGGAATCCAACCGGGGGAACGGCTGCGAGGGCCGCCTCACAGGGGATTTTGCCTAGTCAACCGCGGCAACCGCGCGGGACAGGCTCCGGTCTCGCGCAGGCGGCCAACTAGGGAGGAGCAGGGGGTGGAGGGAAGCACGCGGAGGGCGCGGGCGGCAGAAGTAAGTTCTTTTCCTTGGTATGCGTCACCGGGAGGTACCGCGTTTCAAAAACCCTACCATAGTGCCACGCTTGTGAGCAAAGGCAAAAGCCGCGGGTTGATTGTTGCCAGGATCCATGACGACGACAACGGACGCGTGCGGATGGTTAGGTGTAACGCGGGGAGGTATAAGCCTGTGGCGCGAAAGGTCCGGCCTCGGAACGAACTGATGCCGCAGGGGCTGAACGGGCCCCTGAGACCAATCATCTGGTCTTGGGATCCCTGGGTAAGTCCATTAAAGACGTCAGGGTGGGTAACCCGGTCAGCGCGGATCACGGATGAAAGGATTGAGGCGCTTAACTTTGGGCCGGCGGGGTGGTTGAGTGCGGGGGAAAAGGATTTGCTGGCATTGGTGTTGGTGCTTTGCGAGAAGGCCCTGGCCTTTGGGCCGGACAAGCGCGGATTGTTGAAAAGAGGAATCGGCGACCCCTACGTAATCCCCACGGTGCCGCACAAACCCTGGCAAATAAAGCCAATTCCGATTCCCCGGACTGTACGGGAGCCCTTTCTGGAGCTGGTTCGGGAGCGCGTTAGAATGGGTTTGAACAAGCAGTCCACATTGAGCTACTCTAGCCCAATCTTCGCGGTGGTTAAGCAGGACGGGAAGTCGCTGAGGATCTTCCATGACCTGCAGCGGCTGAATTCATTCACCATCTGGGACGCGGGATTGCCGCCGCGGGTGGACAAATTCTTGGAATCAATGGCGGGGCGCGCGTGTTACGGACTGGTTGATGTGATGGGGGGGTACGATCAGCGGGAGCTCCACCCCGAATCGCGGCCGTTGACCGCGTTCAAAACAGGGCTGGGGTGAATGCAGTTGACGCGGCTGCCGCAGGGCGCGACGAACTCGGTGGCAGTTTACCAGGCTCAGATGACGTGGATACTATGGGACGAAATCCCAGAGGGGGCTCTGATCTTCATTGACAATGCGGGGATCAAGGGGCCAAAGACAGACTACGGGGGCGCGGTGTTGGAGGAAGCCCCGAGGATTTGCCGCTTTGTCTGGGAATACGCAAGGACGTTGGAGCGGATCTTGTTCCGAATTGAGGAGGCGGGGCTTACGGTGTCAGGGAGTAAGTTGGCGGTTTGCGTTCCGGCGCTGGAGGTGATGGGACACGTGGTGGGCGCCGACGGCCGGAGGATTGCGGAGAAGAAACGGAATAAAGTCCTTGAATGGCCGACTCCACGGACGCCTTTGCATATCCTCCAGTTTTTGGTGCTGTGCAGCTACGTCCGCATGTTCATTGAGCGGTTTGCGGAGGTGGCAAGTCCGCTGCGGGCACTTACGCATAAGGGTGCGGCGTGGGAGTGGACGGCAGGGTGTGACACTGCCTTCGCAAAGCTCAAGGAGATTGTGGGGCGCGACATCGTCCTCCGGGACCTCGACTATGAATTGGGAGGGATCCGCCTGGCCGTCGACTCTAGAGAACTCGGCGCGGGAGGCATTCTGACGCAGGAGGAGGATGGTAAGGATAGGCCGGTTCTTTATGAATCCGTAACCTTCACCGCGACGGAGAGTCGGTATTTGCAACCAAAGTTGGAACTGTGCGGGGTCACCAAGATTGTGCGAAGGCTGCAGCATTTGCTTTGGGGGGTGAATTTTGAACTCTTGGTGGACGCGGAGGCTCTGGCGCGGATGATCAATTCGCCAACGCTGCTGAACGCCCCGATGACTAGGTGGGTCGCGTTCCTTCAACTCTTTGCCTTTAGTGTGGTTCATGTCCCAGGGAAGGCGTTCACAATGCCCGACGCGCTGTTGCCGTACCCGCGCAAGGATCCGTTTGAAGGGGCGGAACACTTGGACGTGGAATCTCCGGTTATCCGGGTGGGCATGATGGAGATGGAGGTTGCTCTTCCGCTGCAGCAGTCCAGGTGTTAAGCGACGTTGTGCTTCTTTCTGCAGGGTCTCCGATTTCCAGAAGGTACGTCGGAAACGGTAATTCAGTGGGCAAAAAGGCGGACAACCAACTTCTATTTGCAGGAGGGGCAACTGTGGCGGAGGTGCACCCCCGTGCCCCTGGTGGTCGCAAAATTGAGGAGGGACCAGGAGGTGATTCTGCGGTGTCTTCACGAAAACCTTGGGCATTGAGGCAAGATCGAAACGCGGCGGCGGGTGAAAGCAAGGTTCTGGTGGCCGGGGGTGGTACGCGCGGTGCGCGAGTGGGTGAAGTCATGTGGGGCTTGTCAGAGGCGGAGTTCTAGGCTCCCGAGGGAGGTGGGTCACCCTACGGGGGAGGACGCCTTGTTCGGACGGGTCTCCCTTGACGTGGTTCACATCAAGGCGGGGAAGTTTGCGTACCTGCTGGTTGCGTGGGATGACTTGTTGGGTTGGGTCAAGGCGCGTCCGCTGGTCAAGCTGTCGGCGGAAAGGGTTGCCCAGTTTTTGGAGGAAGATTGGTTCGCGCGGTATGGTTCGCTCCGACTGGTCACCGTCGACGGGGGCGCGGAGTTCCAAGGCCGCTTGATGGGGTTAGTTCAGAGCTGCGGGGCTAAGTTTGGGCGGGTCACGGAGTACTACCCCGAGGGTGCCGGGATGATTGAACGCGGCCACCAGCCGATCAAGGACGCGCTGGTGAAGATGTGTGGTGAAGACGGGAAGCGGTGGCAGGAGACCCTTCCGGTGGTCCTCTTTGCGGACAGGATATTGGTCAAGTGCTCAACGGGCTACTCGCCTTATGAACTCCTCTACGGACAGCGCCCGGTCCTTCCGGTGGACATCGAGCTGGAGACTTTCTTGGGCATTGATTGGTGGAAGGTGAAGACCTCCGCGGAGCTTGTGGAGGCGCGCGCCAAACAGCTTCTCCGGCGGGACAAGACCCTGGCGAAGGCCGCGGATAGGTTGCAAAAGACCAGGATGGCGTCGGTCCGCTACTGGGACGAGCGCTGTTCCCATTGTCTCCGGGATCCGTTGCGGAAGGGGGACTTAGTGTTGCTGTACAACCGTAGTTTGGAGTCTCAGTGGGGTAAGCTTTTTGCCAAACAATGGAACGGCCCCTTCCGCGTGGCATCCAAGTTTGAAGGCGGGAGTTATCAACTCGTGGAATTGGATGGGGCGCTGCTCAAACGGAAGGCAGCGGCTTCGCACGTGAAGCGCTTCTTTGCACGCGGCTCCACCTCCTTTGACGAGACGGCTGGCAATGGCGCGGACGCGCGGGACAAACCTGAGGGTCCAGAGTTGATGGGCAGGTTGGGTTCGTCGGTTGAGGAGGAGCCCGCGCTTGACGCGCCGCCCGGAGGAGTGAAAGGCTACGAGTTGCTGGGGACAGTTGTCAAGTCAAAGGGGGGCGCGAGTAGGGCAAAAACCTGATTTGGTGAGGGGATGTTCTAGCCGGTTCACAGCCAGGATGACTAGACACCCCAGAATGTCCGTTTTCCTATTTCTTGTGTAAACTGGTTTTGCGAATTGGTACTGGTGTCGGCTTTGTTTGGTTTTTTTAGGGACGCGGGCGCGGTGCAAGCCAGGCCCGTGAAAGCGAGGACAAGCCCCGCAGATGGGCACGCGGGATGAGGAGCAGAGGCCCCAGGTATAAAAAAAAAATATATATATATATATATAGTAATCTTTTTCTTAAGGGTTTGGATCTTTTTCTCTGTTTTTCTCTCGACCTGTTGTCTTGTGTATGGAGTAATGGGTGCAGATTATGGGTGGAACACGCGCGGGACAAGTCTGATTTGGTAAGGGGGTGTTCTAGCCGGTTCACAGCCGGAACAGCTAGACACCCCAGAGTGTTCGTTTCCCTTATGTCCTCTTCCTCTCTCTTGGATAACTGTGTGCGCGCGCTGGTGTAGGGTTGTTTTGTTTATTGCAGGGTGGGTACAGGGAACTGTGTGGCAGTTCGGCTGGGGCGGAACAGGTACCTTCCGGAAAACTTCGTTGGCTCAGTGCACGGGCGGGGCGCAGATCTCAATTTTGTCTCAATCTCACTCTCACTCATAACGCGCGTACGCGGAATTCTCTCAAGGCTCTCACGAAATGGCGCGGCAAAAGTCTTTCTTTGCAAAAAAGGGCGCGGAATAGGAACTATATATAAAAAAAAAAATTTTTTTATAATAATAATAATAATAGTAGGAAAGGGGGGGGGCGATCCGTCTAAGTCAAGCGGATCCTCATCATATCCTCGACGTCCGCGCAAGCCGCCGCAACCAGGGTTCGGAAGGCCGCCAAGAGTTCCCGACGGTCATCAGTGGTGTGGGCTCGAGGGACCGGCAGGAATCGCCGGAGTAGCCCATCCGCGTTGTCCGCCATTGCATTGAACCTTGCAAGCGGGAGAGCCAGGAGGACAGGAATGTCCGGAATCTCGGGCGGGTTGGGGGGAGGCGGGACCGGGGAGAAGGCAGCCTCCGGGGGACCATCTGGACCGCTTGGACCGACAGGAGGCAACGAGGGGATAACAATGGGTGACGCGGGCGGTTGAGGGGTGCCTCGCGGGGTTGGGGGCCTCTTGTCCGAGTCCAACGAGTGATAGGAGGCCGGAGGAGGGGTCGGGCTCAGGGCCGGGGCTGGGGGAGCAGGAGCTGGAGGAGCCGGAGCTGGAGGAGGAGCGGGAGCCGGAGGAGGACCAGGGGCACAACTCCGGAGAATCTTGTCAAGGCGCGGGTCCCTCGTGCCTTGCGTCACTCGAACCCGGTCCGCCCAGAATCGCATGGCCGCTCGGAACGCCGCAAAGTTTGGGTAATCCTCCTTGCGGGGAGGTCCAGCGCGACGGTAGGGAGAGGTGGAGTCGCGGTTCGAGTTTGGGGAGGGACGGCCAGGGGGCAATCCAGGAGGGGTCCACGAGTGCTCCAAGACCAAGTCATTGTCCAAAATCACGAATGAGTCTGGACGGGCCCTCTTGCGCGGCCGGGGACAAGAGCCGGATGCGGGTGGAGGGCGTGGAATACCCTCCCCCAACAAGCAGCGGCGGTGGCCGCGACGGCAGGAACCGCAGGCACATTGACCAGGGACAATCGTGCAGACTAGCCCTTTCCGGGCACAGTAATTGCAGGGGATCATGGCGATGGCGGGGAGCGGAGGACGAGCGCGGCTAAGATGGCTAGGGTAGGGGTGGACTGGGGGAGGGGGTGGAAGTGGTTTGGTAGGTGCGGCAGGGGCGAGGTGGTGATGGAAGGACCTCTGGGGACAGAACTCAACTTGGGGGGGGATGTGGTGTTGTATTTATAACCCCGGATCAAGAGCTGCGTTGCGGGCTGCGCGCTCAGCATTTGGGTAGGTCGGGCTCAGCATCTGGCGTGCGCGCGGTCTCAGCAGTGCCTGCTGCGGGCTCAGCAGCAGTCGCGGGGGGCTCAGCAGTAGGGGCTGCGGGGCTCAGCACCAGGTATGGGTTGGGCCTACCTCAGGCGGCGCCGGACCGCGACCCGCCCGGAAGAAGCGGACCAAGTGATGGAGCCGGCCCAACCAAGCTCGCGGGTGGCTAGTCCAGAAGGCGAGGGAGGGGCAATCATGGGCTATACGTGCTGGGGAGGCCCGCGCGGGCATAAGCGTGGGCCGACCCGCAGATCGCAGGATTTGCAGACGGCGCGGACGGAAACACGGGGGGCTCCGAGTAGGGCGCGGCGGAGGGCCGCGCCATGAGAAGGACGAACCGGGCTATGTTAATACCGAAGGGCCCGGGTGATGGCAAGGGATGGAGGGATAGGGTTGGGATAGGGTTTTGCGGCTTAGGGTTGTATTTCATCACTCGTTCTTGTTGTTTGTGGTTGTACTTAGGCTAGGGTTGAGGGGGGGGACTTAAGACCTCACCCTCAACTCTGGGTTGGGGAGGATCATCATCTTACGGATTGGGGAAGGAAGGAATTTCATCATATCATCACTCTCTCTTCTTAAAAACTCATTGCGCCCAATCATCTTACAGACGCTAGACCAATAATTTCCGGAACTCAGGACAACTTGCAAAGGTAACTCTTCTTAAGTTTCCACACCACCATATACTGGGTCAATTGGGTTGGAAGTGAAAAGTGAGGTGCAAAGTGAAGTGCAAACTGAGGAAGCACAGACAATTGAAGAGGCAAGGGAAGAAAGAAAGGCTGAAGGGGAGTTGGAACTGGAGAAAAGGGAGGAGAATGAAGAGGAGGGAAACCAAATAGAAGAAAGGAGTGGGATGGAACAGGAGGTAGAGCAACAGGATGAAACAGAAAGAGATGAGGTGGGAGGCCAAAATGGGGGAAACCAAGTGGGAGTCAAAGGGCCAATTGAAACCAATCCAAGACAATTGACTGGCAATGTAGGAGAAGGTTCTTCAAGGGGCCAGAGGAAGAGAGCTCACAAGGAACTCATGGAGGAAGGTGGATGGAATACCAGACCAAAGAGAGTTTGAACTGCAAAGTGCATGGAGATCTTCAAAATACATCTGGTGACACAAGTGATGATATTGCAAAGATTGTCTTCTTTGGTGGATGACAAAGATTTGGAAGAGTTAAGGTCAATGGTAGAGGAATTGAATGAGAATTGGGAGGAAGCAGAAAGAGAAATAAAGGATAATTTGTAGAAATGTATATTATTATTATTATTATTATTATTATTTAATTTTATTATTTGATTATGTTATTATATATATATATATATATTTTGTGTTCAAAGAAAATAGGATTTTGATTTTGAAATAAAACGTGAATGGACAAATTTTGTGAAGAAAAAGGGAGATGGTTCTAAGAAAGGGGAAAGAAATGAAATAAGGAAATGGGATGAATTAATGGGAAGGAATGGGATGGAAGTGTGGAATGGGATGGAAGTGTGGAATGGGATGGAAGAAATGGAATTGAATGGGAGCTACAATTGGTGAGGTTTTCAAGGTTAACTTGCATGGAAGTCTCAAACCAAATTGGGAGAGTTGAAAAGGTGATGGGCTGATTCCCACAAGGTGCAATCTTCATTGGACTGGAAGCCAGTCCATTCAACAAGGTATTGAAGCTTTCATTTTCATAACCTGGAATCCAGGATATGGCTTACTTCCCATTCTAACTGATTGTGGACTCTGACCGGTTCAGGAGGGGGATGAGTCTTGCCCAGGTATAGGACTCAAGCTGGCTCTAGGAGAGACACGTGAAAGAAGGGGTGGATAACTTTCCATTTTGCAGGTAATTTAAGTTTAAAGGCCTTAGGGGAAACAATTGATTCAAATTTGAAGGGGCCAAGCTTTCTTTCAGATGTTTTACAAGTTGGGCAAGTACTGCCAATATTGTGAGCATCAAGACATACCCAATCTCCTACTGCAAAGGTTGGGTCCATAGTGAAAAGTCAATCTGCTTGTCCCTTGTAACACTGGTTTTCTGCTTTGAGGTTGGTTTGAAGTTGCAATTGAAGGGATTGGATGTGGTTAAGGTAATTGGTAGCAGGTTGAGAAGGTGCTACGTGAAGGTCCATTGCAACCAGTCTTCCTTTTGGTAGGAGATGTACATTCAAAGATACTTTTTGAGGATCTGATTGACTCGCTTGGTTTTGCAATCCGTTTCTGGGTGGTAAGACGTTGATAGATTGCAATTGATCTTCAAATGTTGGCACAGCAAGGTCCAGAAGCTAGAGACAAAAAAAGATCCACAATCACTAATTATATTATCAGGGAGACCATTGTTCAAAAATACATATTCTATAAATAAATTAGCTAAGTATTCAGAAGAGGACATCAAATTACTGCAAAGAAATAAAGCCATCTTTGAGAAGCAATCTACTACTACTAAAATAGCATCATAAACACCAGAAATAGTTAATTGTGAAATGAAATCCATAGAAAGCAAGTGCCAAGGAATTGGGGAATTGGAAGTGGCTGAAGCAACCCATACTTCTGGTGTTTTGAGGACTTGTTCCAATTGCAATCATAGCACGCGTTAACATAGTCTTTTACTTCATTGGTCATACCAGGCCAATAAAAGTCTTGTGCAATCAATTGGAAGGTTTTATCCTGCCCATAATGACCAGAAAGCAGAGAATCATGCCTTGACTCAAAGATATCTAACTTAATGCAAGGATTACCTGGTACTACTATACAATTTTCATAAACTGAATAATCATTTTTGTCAAAACTATAATCACTATCTAATAATTTTGCGTTCTTGAAAAGTTTGCTACACTGGGGTTTGTTGAGTTGAGCTTGTCGTAGTTTAGAAGCTAGATCTCAAAGGTGAGTGATTATCAAACTGAGTTTGGCAGACTGGGTTGAGAAAAGTGTCCTAATGTTTTCAGGATTGTTGTCAGCAAAGGTGCTCCCCCCTCCTGGGCAAACGTTGTCCCAATGTGACAAAGCATCAGGGACTACCGCTTGCTTCCCAGGAAAGTACGTGATTGTAAATTTGAACTCAGAGAGATATTCAGCCCAAAGTGCCTGTCTGTGTGTAAGCACTTTTGAGCTCATGAAATATTTTAAAGAATTGTGATCAGTTAAGACCTCAAAAGGTTCCATAAGACTCAAAAGGTATGAACACCATTTTTTAAAGCAATAAACAATTGCAAGAAGTTCCTTGTCATGAATATTGTAATTAAGCTCTGCAGCAAGCAATTTGCAAGACTCAAAAGCTACTGGATGAAAAAGAGAAGAAGAGGAAGAGAACTGCAAGATTACTCCTAAGATTGCATAGTCTCTTGCATCTGTTTTGACAATAGTGCAAGCTAGCTAATTTAAGTGAGAAAGTATTGGAGCAGTGGTAAATGCTTTCTTCAGAGCTTTGAAATCCAAAGCCGCTTGTTCTGTGAAAAAAAAATCAGTGTCTTTTTGAAGAAGGTTAGTAAGGTTTACGGTTTTCTTGGCATGATGATCAATAAACCTCCTGTAAAAATTACTGAAACTAAGGAAAACTTGAAGGGATTTAACAGAGGAAGGTGGGGGACATTCCAATATGCATTGGCTTTTTTCTGGATCCATCAATAGTCCTTGCTGCAAGACTATGACACCCAAAAATTGAAGAGAAGAAGTATGGAATTTGCAATTAGAGGCTTTTGCAAACAGGTCATTCTTGAAAATTTGCTGCAGAACCTCTTGCACATGTGCAATGTGATCCTAAAGAGTTTTTGAGTAGACTAGTATATTGTCAAGATACACCACAAGATATTTCTCTACAAGATCAGAAAAAATGTCATTGAAAAAATTTTGAAAAGTGGAAGGAGCATTTCAGAGGCCAAAGGGCATGACGGTATACTCATAACTGCCAAACCATGTTCTCATTGCAGTCAAATACTCATGACCTTTTGAAATGCAAACAAGGTTATAGGCGCCTCAAAGGTCTAACTTTGAGAAATAAGCAGCTCCATGTAATAGAGTGAGGAGGTGCGACATAGGCGGTACTGGGTAGGAATTCTTCCAGGTTACCCGGTTCAGTTTCCTATAGTCAACACAAAGGCAAAGTCCACCATCTTTCTTCGGAACAAATAAGACGGGTGAACTGGTGTTTGAATTGCTTGGTCAAAGAAATCCTTCCAATAAATTTTCTGCAATTTATTCTTGAAGCGCGGTCAATTCCTGCTTCAAGAGAGAGTAGACTGGTCCTGGTGCTGGTGGTGGGCCATTAAGTTTGATCTTATGATTGCAAGAACAGAATGGAGGAAGTTTATCTGCCTTTTACAGCTGAAAAGATTTCATCAAATTCATGATAAACAGAAGGTAAAGACTATTGAATGATTTCTAAATCTTCAATCTCATCATCTTTGAGCATGGGATTCAAAGTGCTTGCACAATGCAAGAGGATTAGGGAGCTCAAAATACACTGTTTGGTTGGTGCCTGTTTCTCTTCAAAGAAAAGAGGAATGGTTAAGTTGGAAAAATAAGCAATAACTCCTAAATCTGAAGAGGGAACTTGGGAATGAAGCTCAGGATATTGCAAATCTCCTGGCGGAAAAGTGTCATCCAACTCAATGAAAGTGTCAGGTAGGCTGTTTAAATCCTGTTTGAAGGAAGGGTTAGTTCTCTGGGGTTGCGGGGTTTGAAGGTTAATTAATCCTTCTTGCCGATTCACATCCAAATTTCAGTGGACTAGGAAATCATGGCCTAGAATGGTATCATCCATTCTGGGAATATCCAGGACAAATAAATCCCATTTGAAGCTGGGGAAATTGGAAAATGCAAAGGTCTATTTTGCCTTTTGGGAAAGCCAATGAGATGGCTCAGTTGCACTACTTACTACATAGATAGGGAATTTATCTATCTTGGGATGCGTAAGGTTTTTGGAAGTGGCAAAAGATTCACGTATAAAAGAAACATTAGCGCTGGAGTCAATTAAAACTTGATAAGGAGAGTTGTTGGAATGGAAAAGCACAAATCTTGAACTTGGAGCACCTAGTGACTCCCAAGTGCGAAGATTGACTCGCTGTAATTTAGATAATGTGTAGCCTATTGCAATTAGCGATTCGGTTGGTAGAGTAAATAATTGAGACTAAATAATATTGATTGGTATGATAAAAAAGTGAATGAGTGTGTATGAATATGTGAAAGTCAATCCAATACAAATGAGGGGGGGATGAGGGGTCCTTTTATATTGAAGGGACCTCTCATCAAAGACATGGGGACAAACAAGATGAACAAAAGATGAGAAATATTTACAATAAGAGGAGAGACGTAAAAAGACATTTACAACATGAGGATTAAAGCAACTTTGCTTTCTTCCTCTTTGTCTTAATAGAACTATGTATCACTCTCTTCCTTGGAGTGACAACCAGGACTGCTATGAATTTGAAATGCTCAATAGCATTTATTGAGCGGTTCTTTTTATTCCAAGCCTGCTTGGAATGCACCTTTCTCTTTCTAGGTGTTACAAATGGAATAGCGGTGAACCTGAAAACTTCAGGCATTTCTCTTTTGCTTTTTATTTCTTTGTATGGTTTCTTTACTTTCTTTTTAGCATTTCCTTTATACATTTCATTCTTAATAAATAGGTGCATTGCATCTATTCTATTTCTTTGCTTTTCTTCAATGGAGCCATCATCCGGTTCCTCTTCTGGAGTCACTGGACTGAGACTGACTCTCTGTGACATTCCTGTGTTGTTTTTCACAGGAATTGAATCTTTAATAACTTCCATGTTATTAAACATATTAATGTAATTCTTGTTTTCATCATGATTCAAATTTTCTCCTCTTTCCATTGGAAATGGAGTTGGATTGGCAAAAGCAATATTTGCTCTTATATTTCCCTCAACAGGGATTACATCCTCAACATAGCCTTCCTTGTGAGTGTCAGGAAAACTACAAGCTAATTTTTTGACTGTTTAGCAGCTTCACGTGCTAGCTGCTTTGCACAACTATTGAAATCATGTTTCCCTCCACAATCAACACATAACCCATTCTTCTACCTCCTTAGCCATTCCTCATTCCAGAGAATCCCAGTTTCCTTATCCAGGAACTTTGGAGTTTTTGCAATGGGTTTTCCTTTTGGTTTGGAGTGCAAGGTTGGATTTGGTCTGGATTGCTTTGGATTCCTCAAAGATTGTTTCAAGGATTCATCCTTCTTTGGAGTCAAAGTTGATGGTACATGGTTGTTTTTTCAAGAGCCTTTCTTGTTGTGATAACCATTATCAAGCTCAATCACCTGGTCAATTAACTGCTGAAGGGAGGTTGTCTTATGCCCCCCAACTGCAAGTTGTTTGATAAGGCGTGATGGTAAACCTTTTCTGAAATGAAATAAAAGGGCTGTCTTTTTCAATTGGATGCAAGACTGCAAAGTTTGAAAATTGGAAATATAAATGGAGGCTCTACTATTTTCCTTCATGACTAGATTATTGAGTTTGTATTTGGTGTTTAAAACTTCATTAGGGTTGCCAAACGGGGTGAACAACTGTTTCTCAAACTTGTCCCAATTGTTGAGAATAGAAGTGGGACTAGTGTTGTCTAATAGTTTGAGGTAAGGTTTGAACCACTGCAAGGCTCTTACACCAAGGAAGGAAGATGCATACATAACTCTAGGTCTATCAGTAGGAAAATTGTGAGGATTGTTTGAGAAGATGATTTTGCAGGACTGTAGGTAGGATCTAAGCTTATGAGGATGTTCCCCAGTAAAATGATCAGGCTGCTTCATGCCCAGGGTGCGGAAACTAGGACCACTTGAACCAGATTGCAAGGCAGTTTGGTTAAGGGCTTGGATCATAGTTGTGAGTAAGGTTGAAGCGCTGGGTTTGGGAGCATTGGTGCAAGCCCGCAATCTACCACAAGTCAAGGTTTCATTGGAGGAGTCTTTGATTTCTTTGGGAGGGTCCACTTCTTCCCGTGAGGGAGCAAGGGGATCATAAAGAGGTTCAACCAAAAGAGATTTAGAAGAAGAGACAGGATCTAAAGGTTTTCTGGCCCAAGAAACACTAGATCTCCCTACCCAATGGATATCATCATTGTAAGGGGTGAGGGAAGCATTCCCAGTTGAGCAAGTACGTGACATTGTAAAATAAATCTATTATAGGTTGGAAAGCTACAATAGATGAGTTGAGTAAGTTAATTTACTGTCAAGAAACCACCCCATGTACTATAGGGCAATCTTAGATGATTGTCAGCACAAAGGAGAAGCTGAGTGCAAGGGAAAGTGCAAGGTAGCAAAGGCTAACTGCAAAGTGAAAACTTATGGTGGAGTAACTTAACACACAGTGAGAGGGATGAATGTTCCAATGGAAGGAAACTAAACCAAAGCCCAATGTGATGACTGGATTTAGCAAATGCAAGAACATATGAAATTAACTAACTGAGGAAACAACCCCCAGGCAAGCGGAGTAGCCTTCATAAGGTAATCCCAAATCACTAGATACAACCTGATGGATGGTCAACTACAGTTTTGAGCAATGAGGAAATGAATGACATGGATGGAGTAAAAAATGAAATAACCGTATGAATTGTTTCCAAGGTCTTAGTGTAAGTGCAAGACAATAGGGGACAAATGTATTGGGATGTAGCAGTTGAGACATGAGGGAATGAAATCAGAAGCAATGCAAATATGAAGTTGTAGTTTATGCAGGGTAAGGGACTAGTCCATTTTCAAACTATACATTTGAGGTGGCTAATTGACTAGCGTGGATGCAAACTAGCAAGAGCATGTGACCAGAAATGGGAACCCAAGGGTTATTGATACCCAGGGTGAAAAGGCAGATCCCAAATGGATGGTTGACCAAGGTAGAGTTGACTGCAAGGTTTGCAAGTGGATTCTGAATCAGTTGCCAAGAATGGAAGGTTGTTATGCAAGCCAGAGTTGATGAGACAAAGGCAACATTGATGTTGTGCTTCTAGTGTGCCACGCTTATGGACTGAGGTAGATGGTACTGAGGAAAAGAGTATGTCAAAGTGAGAGGACAATAACCCTTAAACTCAAAGTGTGACAGCTTTGAAGTTAGTCCAAATGAGATCAATTACAGTCACTTTCCCTTTGGATGAGTGAAAAGTTGGGATGTTTTTGGGAGAGGCCAAGCAAAAAACAAAACTTCCTCACAATCTGACCAGTGCAGTGGCCTCTTGGTGAGAGGAGTTGTACCCAATGGGGTTCCACATCTGGTGATGGAGATTAGAGTCCATGAAGATGAATATTGGAAGTTTGCGCTCATTATGTGAGCAGAGCCACTGAGAAAGGTCCTTCAGACCCTTTTTAGTCTTTGGGGGATTATAGACATTGATTAAGATGAGCATCTCTGTGTTTGAGCCTTGCATGCGCAATCCCAATAAATGTTTTGAGTTGGTTGGAAGTTGAGATAGTGAGTCAGAGGGTATTGAACAATTAATATAAATACAACAATTATGCCTATCTCTCCAGTTGACCGGTTGGTGTTCAAAGCCTACAAACATGTGCCATCCCAGGTGTAAGGGAGGGTGGAGTGTAAAAGGGTCAATCCATGGTTCCTGTAAAAGAAGGAAATCCCCCAGGTCAGCATGGTTTAAAATGGTGTGGGTGATCTCCTTGGAGAGATAACAATTGAGTTGGAGGAAAGGTAGTGAGGTTATTGTTTTTGTAGCAAGCATCTGTGGGAGTGAGCTTTGAGGCGATATCAGTTGTTCTAAACTGTAAGGGTCAGCACGCAGGATTTCAGTATGTGGGATTTATATGTTTTGTTCTACCATTGATACATGGGAAGGGTTGGTTTCTTAGCCTTTATCCAAAACATTTTGAAGGGGCAGGATTTGCTGAAGACTGAATTGTGGAAATCATCTATGCCATCCTCTTTGTTTCATAGGCCCTCCTTGCATCTTACACACTCCATTATTTTTCTTGGTCCCATGGGGCAATCTTTTGTCATGTGTTCTTCATCACACTTACCACAAAGCGCTGTTTGTCTGCACCATTTACCATAATGACCTATTCAAAGGAATTTAAAGCATTGGGCAGGATAGGGTTTGAATTGGGTGACTCTGTGATAGATGTAGTCTAAAAAGATGCCTGCCTGGGTGAGTCTTTCAGCCAGATCTTTGTTTTTCAGTGAAAGAACTATTGATCCTGCCTTCTTGGCTGTGTGAATATTATCTGAGAGCCAATGCATGCAAACAATATCCTCCTTCTTTAGGTGATTTGCTGTGGCTATGCTGTACTTTCTGAGTTCAGAGGATGGGTCAAACTCCTTTGGGATTCCATGGACTAATACTGACCAGGTGCTTGGCATTGCTTCAAGATCAGCATGAACATTTTTGGACCAAATGTGTTTATTTTCCATCAACCATTGTTGATGTATCTTATTTTTGGTATAGAATACTACATCACCAGAGTTCATCACATGCACCCCTGTGACTGTGACCAATTCACCCTCCACTTTGGCATTAATCTTGGCTAATGCTTCATTGTCTTGCTGGAGAAACAAAGCCATGGGGAGTTTTTCTATTTGGTTTTTAAGAGGATTGGAGTGAATTAAATCCATGCCTGGCCTTAGTTGTTGGAGCACCTATTTTTCTGGGGGTAAGGTGGTGGGTTTTCTGCCTGTATTCTGCATCCCCAAGGACTCCAATGCGTGTTCTGTGTACTTTGAAAACTTAGGAAGAGCATTCTGAGGGATTTCTGGTTGGCCCAATTGCTGTGTTGTTATCAGCTTGTTTATCTGATTGGCCATGGTTTCCATCTGGGCATCACATATCTTCTTGGCTTCACATTAATTCTTCTCCTTCCCAAACAGTAGATGGATTAAACTGATCATGGTTCTTTTCATCAGTATCTCACCATTGGTGTTATAGTTTGATGGGTCTTCTATGAGTTGGGTCATGAATAGTGTCAAGCCTCCAACACCACTGGCTTCCAGGGGTAGGGGATCTAAGGTTGGTTTTGCATTGCTTTCAATGTCCATCTTGGCAATTGATGTTCCAATCCTGATTGGTGGCTCAGGGGGGCGGAGGGGAGGCATATTTTCTAAAGGAGAGAGAGATTTGGGTGAGGAACATGTCCCTTATTTTTGAGGAAGGTTTAAAGAGTTTGGTGTTTGGGGGTTTTGGGGGTAAGAGGGCAAGGTGGTGGTATGGACAATGATACTCCCCTGGAAGGAAGAGGACAAGGCTGGGGTGATTTTGAGTGTGAGTGAGTGAGTGAGTGATCTTAATTAAGTGCATTTGTTCTTTGCATACTGATGTCAGCTTGCTACTATGTACAGAGCAACCTGTCAATAGCAACACAAAACTACAAAAAAATAAGAATATCTCAATTAACAAAAGAAGGAGTGAGAAATCCATCAATATTATTACAGAATTGGATTCCTCACCCAAAATTAGGTAGGGTCACTCACTGACCCCACCCTGGAATTCCAAGTCCTTATATTTTTACAATAATTAAAAAGAAAGTACTAAAAATTACGACACCAGTATGGCACTTTTTGGCCATTCTAATATTTCACACGTATTGTCAAGTATAGGTTTTAAACCTAAAATTCACTCAGAATTGAGGTGTTGTATATATTTTAGGAGTTACACACCAAAATGTGTTATGTCACAATTCCCGCGCGCAGCCCCGCATCATTACATATCCCTACATACTAGTAGTAGCAGATTCCTGCGTACTAGAGATCCGCGCGCAGCTGATTCTTCCACGCAGGCAGTGGATCCTACCACGCTGTGGTGACCAATCCGGGACACCACAAAAAAAAAAATATTTTTTTTCAGTTGTACCCCTATGGGTACCTTCATTTCCCCCCATCTCTCAACTTCTCCCTGTCCTAGCGGTCTAGGACAGGCCTCTTGACTGTCTCTCCGTTTTGATCCTCTCTTCCTATGTTCAACTCCCACTTGTCGCGCTCGCGGCCCTGACTTTTGGCGACGCGAGCAATTGTCAAACCACTTTTGACAATCCCTTCTCCTCCTCATCCACCACCCTTTCCTCATCCCAACCCACTCAGTCACCATTGACTCATCATCATCCACCCCCAATTGATTCGCTACCTCAACCACCATGATCTCATCCCTCACGACCCCCTCATTTGATCCTTCTTGATCCACTCATCCAACCGACCCCGTTGCTTGTCGCAACGGTCATCAAAAATTGAATTGGTTTCCCCCGGCTCCTTGCAACCTGGTTGGAGCTCATCCAACAGACCGCAAGCTGTCGCTTGCGGCCGTTGAAGTCTTCACAAGCCCTGATCCCTTGCCTTCCAACTTGAATCCTCCATTCCATCACCACCGGTACCGTGAGGGATATTCAGATCCTCATCCAAGCCAAAACTGAGATGACCCAATTCATCTCTTCAAGCCTTCAACGTCTTCTTCTCAGCTCCTCTCTCTCAAACTCTCTCAACTCCTACCAACGCATGCTCCTCCATCGTCTTGGTGACTCGTTTGGAATCAAGCGCCCCATTGAATCAGGTCAATTGATCATTGAACAAACTCAATCCTCAGCCTGCCCCCCCGTTGCTAGAGATCAATCCACCCATGAACAACGGTGATCCCTTCCAATCAGCACCCACAACGTGCCCATCAGACTCACCCCAACAACCGTCCTCTACACCATCTCACCGGCTTGCTCATCACCCAATCATCATCCCCTCCCTCTACCCGTACCTAGCCAACGTATGCGGGCTCCCTCACTCTCCTACCGACCGGTTGGATTGGATCCTCCTACTCACAACCTCTAGCTGGCTGGTCTCCCGCCCGGCTTGTCTGTTTCCCGCGCGGGTCTCAGCTGTCTCCCGGGCCCATCAGCCTGTCCGCGGGCCCCTCAATAGATACTCTCCTGCACATGCCCACCATTGACACGGGCCAGGGTCTTGATTGAACTCTTCCTTTTTTTTCCTGAGTGTTTGTTTGTTTTTTTTTTCTTTTGTTTTCTCATGTCAATCATCCTCAAAAAAAAAAAAAAAAGAAAGAAAAAAAAATCTTTTTTTCTGCTCTATTTGTAAATCTCTCTTGTACATAGTATACAGGGCATCATGTCTATAAAAGGAGGGGCTCTCCCCTGCTTTTTGGCCCAGAAAATCCATCAGACCATCATCAGAAATCAACTTATCCGTGGGCATCCTTCCAACTTATCTGAGCAATTTATCTGGGTATATCCATGATTGCCCCTTGATCCTTTGAGCCTCCATACTCAAACTCTGTCCCTTGTGACCTTGTTCCTTATCACCAACCAATAGCCTTGCTGGTTGAAGAAGAATTCCCGGCTGTCTGAATTCTTGGGTGTGTTATACCACTCTGATCCCTTTTTCCGACCATACTGGTCTTGATCTCTCCTTGATCATCTTTCTGGAGCCAATCACGTTTGATTGAAGAGGTTTTATTAAGCTTAAAAACTGGAGTGTTATACCTCCCTTCTTCTTTAAGGTTGAATTTCGCCACGCTATTCTTGAGTCCCTTGAGAAGTGTTGGGATATTCTTGCTCAAATTCGTTATTGATTTGCTTCTAGAGCTTCATAAACAAATTGCTTTTGTTTTGTTCAGCCTCCCACAGTTATCTGGTACCCTTCAAGCGCTTGATTGCGGAGAGTTGGGCAGGTTCATTGAGAACCTGGAGGTTGGTTGGGATTGAGTTGATCTTTCCTAATCAGCTGCTGACGACCAGAGTTATTAGCTTGTGGGCGTTGTTACTTACAACTGCCTTGTTCTATTGAACTCTGAAAAAACCTTGACTTATTTGTTCAAGTCTTTACCTGCACCATCTTGCCTCAGATAGTGCTGTTTCCATTGCTACCGACAACTCTTATCCTCTTCCCTTACTTTGATTTCTCATCCATAAGGTTCTGGACCTTGATTCCGGTTACATTTAAATATTATTGTAACTCCTAGGAGGGCAGCCTAAACAGCACCTTTCCCCTCCACAGAACTGCCACAGCCTAGCACCTTTTGGAGTCTTATAACACGCGCATCTGTACTAACTGATCCCTGCGTCTGGATCAGTCATGACTAATCTGACAACCAGGTACCGCTCAGGAGAGCTACAACCTAGTTAGGGTTGCCTAGTATATGTAACAAACTGACATATGCATTACTAATGATATAAAAAGATCAAAACTTAAATAAAATTAATAAAAATTAAGTTTAAAACATTTTTTAATAATAAATCAAAGATCAAGGATTATCACGTAAATCACTGACCCTGATCTTTGAAGACCACAAAACACTACAAGGAGTGTTCATAAAAATTATTAAAAATTATCTACATGATCAGCAGATGATGAAAAATCAGTAAACATCCACATCTGCCCGCTTCAAAGCAATATCAATAGTACAAATGAAGGATGAGTACAGAATGATCAAATTTACGCTATAAAAGATTAACAGATCCTGTGGCTAAAATAGTACAGAAATCCAGCAGTTCTAAGGACAGCTGATTGATAGCACCAACTGGACGTGCAAATCTTGCCCTGACTGGATTTCCAGCCTCAGCCCATGAGCAGAGCCCTCTTGACGTGCCCTGAGAAGCTCAAAATCACCCCAAAAAGGTATTTATACAGACCTCTTTGGATCCATTATTCAAGCATAGTTACCAGGAATTATTTATTATCAATCAGACACCGTGTCATTGTTGATCAAATGCTTATATGAAGATAAGAAAGTGATTTATGACTTAGTCTGTAGTAGTATTATTTACCCTTATTAACCAATCAACCATTGAAGTTTAGTCAAGCAATCTACCCCATCTGCTCTGAAACCCTTCCAATTATTCCAGGATTTTTTTGGTAAAGTGCTCAGAGTGAGTGTTACCCTTCCTGTCTTGGCCATTTGTGCTGTTAAGCCCGTCCATTAGTGGAATAAGTCCTTTCTAAGGCACCCATCTTTATTCCAAGGTTCTTAAACTGCCTAAGGAGGCCCCTTGAAGAGATTTTGCTAGTCTGTAAAGATCACCAGTAGTATAATACTGTGGCCCCTCTTTTACATTATATTGAAAAACATTTATTACCAAACCAATTAAACCTTGAAACTGCTCTTATTATATCATTTATTTGAGCTTCTAAGTGTTTATTATTGGAATAATAATTATTATTATCATTCCAGCATTTTATCACTCTCTGTAGCTAAAGGACTGCAAGGTTCCTGGTATCAGAGATCTGACAATTGAGATGATGCAAAAACCAGTTGTAAACACACAATTTGGATGCAACAATCCAAAATGCCCCACAACAGGTGTGGCAACATGTACTTACTACTTTTAAAATGAATCATTTCACCTGATCGAGTCAGATAACCATCTCTGGGTTGGCTGATCATGAGGTTTTTCAATTAATCTCATGCATATATACAATTGATTATCCACAGTGATGATAGGTATATGAAAGCAGAACCACCAATGAACACCGGTTGATTCTACTACTGATGAGTTTTGTGCATAGCATTGAGAAAAAAATGGTCCACACTTATGATTAATTATGAAAGTGGTTTATTTAAGGCCTCTTGTTGTGACTTAGATTCTACTTCCCTCATTGCACCTTCCTGGCTCTATACATCACAATGGATCCATTGAAACTCCAATTAATCATTAAAAATTATCTTTCAAATCAGCCCAAAGCTCATGAAAAAGAGATGGCTAAAAAAAATGCAGAATTTGGGTCTGTTGTTACAAACCTTGAAGAGAGAAATGCCCAGCTCTCAACTAAACCTGATAAACCTTCACCACAGAAATCTTCATGTCACTTGCTAACAAGTGCCATCAAAGAGCTTTTGCCCAATGTATGGCCAAGCTCAGGTCAAAATTTATCAATGCTCCAATGCACAGTCACTGACTGGGCACAATGAATAGTGACTGTGCACAATGCAAAGTGAGTGTGCACAGTAACTCTGCATTTTGCACAGTCACTCTGTATTCTGCACAGTCACTCTGCATTGTGCACAGTCACTGTGAAACAAAAACATGTTAGAGAATGAAAATACCTTTAACCAGAGATTGGACAGAGCTTCAACCAGAGCTTCCTTGATGGCACTTGCTAGCAAGTGCCACTACGTTTTTTGTGGTGGCTTTGTCATCCAAACCAAAAACCAGGAACCCCTCCTATAATTACGTATATGATAAAAATGCCTATAGCTCATGATGACCCCAGTACAATTAAGCCGTTCCAAGTCTGCCCCTGTGGAGCAGTCACCAAGTAAACTCAAATCCACCCAAAAGACTCCCCAACCTAAGTCCCCTGTCTCAAACAAACAAACAAAAAACTCCACAAACACCTACCCCCTGTCACAAAAATCATCCAGCTCAAATTAAATCTGAAGAGCTCCCCAAGGACTTTTGAAGAGTCAAGGTATGTGTGGTCTCTTGAATATTTTTTTGCATTTCAACAAATACTAATTACAAGTTTTTTTTGATTAGGAGGCTTTATTTATGCACGTCAAGATGCTTTGGGGGCTATTTGACCAGAATGCAGTTCCACCTTGTGTTGATGCTCAACTCATGAAGGATTTCCACATTTTTTTTCAAAATTTTTCTCAAGTTGAAGCCACTGTTGCCAATCCAGCTGGTACAGACCTAATTGCACAGGAAAACATGATCACTATCAGACAAGGGAAGGCTGGTTGCTTCAAACTTGGTCATGGCCTTGCCAACATAAATGAGATGTTGGTAGTCTATGTACATGGAATATTAGCTAGGGTTGGACTTCCAATTTGAGGAATAAATCTTGATGAACCTGGAGATTCACTGTTCAACTCAGAATGTTGGATAGTAGCCCTGGAAACCTTCCATCAACTGGCTGCTAGCGGTTCTTACAACTACATGAGCATTAACCTTACTTATATCAATAAGATGTCTTGGATGATTGCTGCATACAATCATTTTGTTCACTATGTCCTTGAAAGCCAATAAAAAAAAAGAACTCAAAGAACTTGGTAAGCATCAGAAGGACCATACCAAGAAACTCTCTCAAAAAGTTTGTGAACAAGTAAGATCTTTCTATTTATATTCTCCTTTTTTCTCAATATTGATTCCTTTTAAATTTGATAGTTGAAAGATGCCAGGTTTCCCTTTGTGGTTAGCCACAAATTTCCAAAGCAATAAATCAAAATAATTGAAAAAATTGCAGCACACAGAAATGATGATTACAGCAGTGAACATAACTGCTACATTATCAAAACCTTGGCTTATCAATCAAACAATGACAACAAATTTTTTTCATTGTATAGATGCAGAGATGCTTAAAGCAGATGAGCTTGCAGGGAAGTCAGGACGCAAGTGTGTGTGCTGATTGCCGCAAGTACCGATTGAGTCCGGTTTTGTAAAGCCTCCAACCGGTCTACCTTTGGACTTCTATCATAAAAAATGGTTCCAAGGCTTATCCAGATCCAAAAGAAGATCAATTTATAGCTTGAATGCTGTGGCATTCTTACCCAATGCTAACCAGTCAATCCTACCCAACCCACATGAAGATGAAGGCATTAGCAACAAAGTTTTCAACCCAAAATATTGTGATTTTTTATTAGCATTGTATGAACTTGAAGATGTCCACAAAGATGACAAGGAAGAAGAAGATGATGATGATGATGAAAGTGATTCATTAACTGTATCAGATCAATTGACCAATGAAGAGCAGGAGACTTCTTTCCTTTTAGATCAGGGTGATTTTGGGAACTTGTATACATCAGCTGATGACAATGAGGAGGATTTTGAGGATGTTGAGGAAGTGGAAGAAGACAATTGATTTTTTTACATGATTTTTTCTCTGTTGAAAAAAAAAATTTTTTTGTATTTTTTTTATTCCAATCAGAAACTGAAATGTATTATTGCACTTGTTTGAGGTTTTGTTTCTGTAAATTTGATAATTAAATTTCAAGAAAAAGACAAATGGAATAAAATCCTTAAATTCAAAAATAAAAATTTAAAAGCTAAGAATTATCAATTGTGAAAAAAAAGCCAAAGATTGGTCTAACCATTGAAATAAAATTCCATTTTCTGGGATCTAAAACACCCTGGGTTTCAAAAAGCAATAAGCAAACAAAGAATGGATCTGGCAGACATATATAAATGAGTAATCTGATTTCATTAAAATACCCAAGAAAGTGTTTAGTAAAGATAGGATTGATCTAAATGTAGCAGAATGGCTATCTAATTGGCATTCATAGAAATTTCAGATGGAAGTTATTATCAATTGGACATGAAAACTGTCGCCAGTAATTTTTACTCAATAAATTTGTTTTGACCATACCATACCAAATCCTACCACCCTCCTTGTAAACTAAACCACCAATGGGTATTTCCAATTGAAAATCTTCTTTCAATATGATCCCTTCCACACCACTTCAAATTCCTTAAATCCTGAGCAAAATTAAAAAAAAATACTTTGCTGTTTTCTGGATGTGGAATGTCTTGATAGTTGTGCAGATTCACATGATCTCTTTGGAGGTGCTTGATTATTTTTGAGTATTCATTGTTTCCAAGACTGATTTCTTCTTTGAAATCCTTCATGTGACTGTTTTGTACCCTGCTAGTAATCTCTGCTTTTAGCAAACCTTTTGCATCATTGTTTGATCAATCTAACCTAAAACTTCAAACCAGGAGTCAAACATAAATTAAAATGATAAAATGTAATGAATACTCACTTGTCTTTTCATTTGTTTTAAACTTCTGAAAAAATCCAATCATTTTCTCTCTGGAAAACTCAGAAACACCATTCAATGGTCCCCAGCATCTCATCATTTGAGGCCAATGCAATGCATAGTGATGTTTAGGGAAAATGTTGAAATCTTGAAATAGTTTTTTTGAAATTTTTGTATATTGGTCATAATACATCTGGAAAAGGGGTTGGATCATTGATTGAAATCGTTTTTGAAAAAAGTAAACTGGTGTAGCAGCAGAGGGCACCTGGATTAAGAAGCATCAGTCCTTCTAAGGATTTAGTTGTGAGTTTTGGAGGGTCTTTGACAAGGAGTTCCAGTAAGAACAGTGGTACAATATATTCAAACATAGTATACCACTGATGTGCCTTCCACTTACCAGCTTTTTTTAACCAACACGCCAGGGTGGTGGTGGGAGTCCAGAGGGCAAGACTACATTGGAAAGTAGAAGTACAAAATATTTGATCTTCTGATCATCAAAGGCACCAGACTGGTTGGAACATAATTTTCCATCAGAGGAATCATCTACTTCAGAATCATCAGATTCCAAACAATCAAATGGATTTTCATTTTCTAATTGTATTATTTTTCTTTTTGGATTGTTGTCTAACTTGGTTTCTTGGTTGCTTTTTTTATTTTGATCTTCTAGCTGTCCAAAATCAATTGCCAATTGGAATCTGAAATGATTTTGCAATATTCCTTCAAGCCAATTATGCATGACTCCCAGGGGGTTATCTTCCACTGGGTCCTGGTAGCCTAATTCATGAATTTCTGAGTATCAAACCCCATTATTTTCCAATATGTTCTGGTGCCTATTTAATTTTGAACAGCTTGCACACTCCTGAGAGGTGTTAGAATTTGTAGGCCAAAGGCTGGGAAAGAAATATATGAAGATAAATTTGATCTTATGTTGCACACAGCAGTGGATCAGGAGTTTCAGATGAGGGGGCACTCTGATTGAAGGTACTCTAGAACTGATGATTGATTTCAGTTGAAAGAGGTAGGATTCAAGTAGTAAATACATGCCAAAATCCAACTAGATCAAAATTTTGTTTCAAGGAAAATGAAATGAATAATAAATAATGAATTTGGAAATAGCCAGAGAGAAACCATATTGTTGGTGACACTTTATAGGGCAAAAGACAGGAGGATATCACAGACAGATGAGGCGTTAATTCAGACTGATCTGGCACAGTATGCAAGCATTAAGTTGAGAAAAGAATATGATAAGGAAGGAGGTTCTTAGAGTCATGAAAATAATATAAGAGCTAGTGACTCAGGGTTCTTAGAATACAAGAGTTTGATCAGAATAATATGGCATGGCTACTCAAACTAGCATTCTTCCAGAAACATTCATCTCTTAACATAGAAACATGAAATCATATGATAGCAACTGATTAGAGCGGCAAGAGGTGATGAGATCCATAAAACAGCTACTTTTTTGAGGTCATGCTATGATTGAGAAATAAAAGTTTAGGAAGTGTGATTGATTGAAAGAAATGAAGGACTTAAGTGAGAGCAGAAAACAACAGAATTCCAAAAAGAGGCCTTCAAAGTCTCATATCTGGAAATTTGAACCCCAAGCTCTAAATTCTTCATCTCATATTTTGTGGATTTTCACCAAGAACAGAAAAACTTTCTGCTGTGAGATGCAAATCCAGCAATCTTGTGCACACCAACAATATCAACAAGGATTGGAAGTAGCTTGACTTGCACCAGACTTCCTTCTGGGTAGTTGTGAGTGCAAATTGTTTTCCCAGCCTTGAAATCTAGGATTTGATCAACAAGTGGTTTCAAAACATGATTTATGGTGACTACAGATGGCAAATTGGGACCTGGAATAACTCCAAAGATGTAGGTCCAGCAAATCATATTAAGCCTGGTTGGAGGTAAGTTGAGACAATTTATGCAAATAAGCCCTAGAAATTGTTTTTTTCCAGCCATTTTATTACTTCCTGGATTGAAGCCATCAGAGAAAAGTGAAAAAGTAAGATTCAGAGGGAAATAATCATTTTTGTTAGATTCCCATTGGTTTTCCTTCCAATATAGACCTTGCTGGATGTCTAAGAAGTGCTGATTGTTAGATGATTGAGCCAGTTTTAATTTCCAAGTGTTGATCTCATCTTCCACATCTTCATTACTCAAAAACCAGTTCAAACATTCCTCAAGAGGTTGAGTTACATAAACTGATCTTGGTTTTGAATATTCTTCATGTATTTCTTTAAATTGGTGCAAATATCATTGGTTTTCTCCACGTGTCTGTTGGAAATGTTGGTAAGTTTGAAACAGCTGAGCCAAACATTTCCAAGCAAAAGGTGTGTCTTGGTATTTGCAGTTTGGTAGAATGTTTGGAGGAGTGTAGAAAAAAAAGCACTCTGGGCAGCAAAAATATTGGATTAAGATTTGCCTGATCTGTGATCTTTTGCTGATATTCCACAAGTCTTTTGGCACAGATTTTTCATTCAGATTGTTGTGTGGATTTCTTTGTGCTTGAGAAACTAAATTGAGGATGAAGTGACGTGAAAAATGTCAGTTAATGGAACTGAACCCACAAAGCAAGTGCAGCCATGCCAAGAAAACCAATACTGTTGTGGCCACTGACAACGGCAAATTTCTTGTCAATCTACCATTACAAAACCAAATAATAAAAAAACCACAGATTGAGTCTGTTTAGTTTAAGTTTGAGTTGTCTGAACTCTCAAAGGAGGAGCTTGATCTTGAAGAGGATGATTCCAAGGGGAAAAATTGATTAAATTCCAGCAATTACAACATATCATTTTTGAGGTTGCAATTCTGGATAGCTGATTCATTCTTGAGTTGATGCCCAGACCAGTTATTTTTTGATATTAGCTGGCCTTGAGTTAGAAATCCTTGATCATTGGTGAAAGTGTATTAAGAGCATTTTGCACATGTGCAAAGCGTCATTTTTGAAAGTATGACAAAGGTTGATGTTGGTCTTGCTGTTGTTTTGTGATGAAGAGAAGTAGACTCTGGAGCTGGAGTTTCACAATACTGAAATTTCAGTGTGCAATAAAACTCCTGGGAGCCGTCACTCATGATGCCCATAGTGGATCTGTTGCAAAACCTGTCTCAACGGCAATTTCCAGGTGTTGCAGGCAAAGGTAGACATTTTGGCCCGCATGCACAATAGCCCATATCCATGCAGTTGGGTATAACATGGCAAAAGGCAACACAAAAATGCATGTGGCGTGAGTGTGAGTGTGAGTGAGTGAGGTTGTGGTGGATGATGGATTGGGAGTGAGATAATAATGACTGAAGAAAGGTTATCCAAGAAGCAGATTGGGAGAGAGAATGACTGACTGAATGGCTCTTGGATCAAGATAATTATGTCAGCTCTCTGATACGAGAAACCTTGCAGTCCTTTAGCTACAGAGAGTGATACAAGATACTGGAATAATAATAATAATAGTATTCCAATGATAAACACTTAAAAAGCTTAAATAATGAATATGTGAAGAGCTAGTGCAAGGTTTGATTGGTTTGGTTAAAAGGGTTTTCAATTTTTTATAAAAAGAGGGGCCAAAGTATTATACTACTGGGGATCTTTATAGACAGACAACCTCTCTTCAAGGGGCCTCCTTACGCAGTTTAAGAACCTTGGAATAAATGATGGGTGCCTTATAACAACTTATACACTGATATGGCCAGGAAAAAACAGCACAATGGCCAAGTAAGGAAGGGAAACACTTACTCAGAGTACTTCAACACAAAAATCCTGCAAAGATAGGAAGGGTTTCAGGACCAATGGGGTGGATTTGCTTGACTAACTTCAATGGGTTGATTGGTTTTTGAGAAATAAATAATACTACTAAAGACTAGGTCATAGATCACTTTCTTATCTCTTTATAAGAACTTGACTTACAATGGCACAGTGTCTGATTGATAATAATAATTCCTGGTAAACTGATGATGAATAATGGATCCAAAGAGGTCTGTACAAATACCTTTTGGGGTGATTATGAGCTTCTCAGGGAATGTAGAGAGCTTTCTGCTTATGGGCTGAGGCTAGAAAGTTAGTCAGGGCAGGTTCAAAACGTCCACTTGGTTCTGTCAATCAGCTGTCCTCATATCTCCTGGTTTTATGCACTATCTTAGCCACAGGATCTGTTAATCTGTTAATGGAGTAATTTTATCATTCTGCACTTATCCTCTATTTTTATTGTTAATATTGGTTTATAGTAGACGGATGTGGATGTTTATTGATTTTCCGTCATCTGCTAATCACGTAGATAACTTTCAATAATTTTTACAGCCACTCCTTGTAGTGTTTTGTGGTCTTCAAAGATCAGGATCAGGGGTTTATGTGGTAATCCTCAATATTTGATTTATTATTAAAAATACTTTAAAGTTAGTTTTTAATTAATTTTATTTAAGTTTTGAGGTTTTTAGACTAATAGTAATGCATAGGTTACTTTATTAAATATACCAGATAATCCTGACTAGGTTGTAGCTCTTATGAGCGGTACCTGTTTGCCAGATTAGTCACAACTGATCCTGACGCGGGGATCAGTCCATTCAGATGCGTGCAGGGTAGGACCAGCTGCGTGCGTGGCAGAATTGGCTGCGCGCAGGACTTGAGTATGCGGGAGTTTGATGCTACTGGTATGTAAGGGTTATGTAAGGATGCGGGACTGCGCGCGGGAATGGTGACAGAACACATTTCCGTGTGTAACTCCTAAAATATGCACAACACCTCAATTCTGAATGAACTTTAGGTGTGAAACCTTTACATGAAAATGTGTGTGAAATATTAAATTGGCCAAGAAGTTCCATAGTGATGCCGTGGTATTTTGGGCTTTTCTTTCTTCAATTATTAAAAATATAACGAGTTGGATTTCAAGGGTGGGGTCAGTGAGTAACCCTACCTAATTTTGGGTGGGGAATCCACTTCTGAAATAATATTTGTAGATATCCTACAAATTCTTAAGTTCAATTCAAAATTCTTATTTACTTTTTTTTATTTTAAATTTCTGTTACTTTGACAGGTTGCTCTGTACATAGTAGCAAGCTGACAATGTACGTACATACATACAATGAAATTTGACGGTGAGACTATCAATAGCTGCTTCTTGACTAAGTAAAAATACCCACCAAGCCAACTCAATCAACTTGGGCCTTTTGATTTCTAGTAGAGGCTTTTACATACCAGGTTGTACTGTATGTAAATATATACCATACACTTTCACAAGCTCAGAATAGATCTGACTAGAGCTGAGCTGACCAGGACCTGGCTTGATAGAACCAACCAGGATTAGTTAATCAGCTAGTAATCATCACAACTTTACAAGATGAAGAAGTATTCATGATCACAAAGAATGAAACATTGACTAGAATCACTTTTGGATCACACTCTCTATACATATTACATCAGATTCAATCATACAACTGGCTGAATCAATTTATGGATGATCAAATCCCCCTTTGAGACTACTTACTTTACTTGTGTGAGAAAAATGAAGCTCTACTCATCAGTCATCCCAATTTTGGCTTCTTCTACCTAATTGATAACATGAATATCTTCATCAGACCCTTTTCTCCCTACATGACTCATCTATCACCCGTCCATCTATGTCTAGAGTATTTTTTTCATATTTTTCTCTTGAGTGCAATTTTGAAATACCCTATTGGATTGCAAACTATGAGTATGAAACATGAGAGCATCTACCACCATCTCAACAAAATTGTTGACAACTTTTTTGTCAAGGTGCGCAAGGGTGGATGACTTTTGAGAACCAATCTCTCACGCTTGCTTGTTTCCATAAATTCATCCCATGCAACAGCTATAGAGGAGTTAGGGAGCGGGTCCCACCATCATCCCTTCCACAGATCCCCGCTTGATAAGGGTTGGGAGTGCTCCCAAACAGGGCAAAAAAAAACAGTTTTTGGATTATCTTGAGTTCAAAAAAGTAATTGATTAGAGGAGAATGTGTATAATGGGTGGGGGTTGTGGATGAAACCAATTTAGTTGAAAGGGAAACAAGCAGGGGGGGAGGAATTGTAGGGGGAGGGTGGGGGAAGAAGGGTTACAGTGGGGCTTGAAAAAATTTGGCTTGTCAAGGATTTTGTCCAATAAACAGCTATCAAGCCCTATTGAGTGCACAATGGTGGCTCAATCCAATAGATCGTTGATAAGTCTGCATATCAAGCCAACTTATCAAGACAGTGGTTGATTCTCTGACATTAGTTATTTCTATCTGAAAATATGTACATTACATCTATTATAAAGTGTAGGGGAATCCAATGATTTCAAAACTTTGATCAAAATCAAAGTTTTCAAAGATCATGGTGAACCTATTGAATCAATTTCTTTTTTTTTGTGCTTCCAATTACCATTGCTGTTCAAAAGATTTTTAAAAGGACTCAAAATAAACAAAAATTGTATGTATGTACAGTAAAGGGATGTGAGTCCTGGCAACCCAAGTAGTCCATAAATGGGTATTGTGGAATCAGTCCATCTGAGAAGGAATTCATGGCACCTTATACCCTGCTGCTGGGCATTGAGTATCTATCCTAGCCAGTCCCAATCCACTATTCAACCTGCTATAAGAGCATCCACAATTGCTGTTGATAAATTTTTGTTAGCTAATAACAATAGTAAGAAAGGGCTTTGGCAAGTGTGACACACAATCACACTTTTTAAAATCACACGCCGGCTAGCTAATGAGGCTTGGCCCACAATCAAACACCTCTCCATAGTCACTTGGTATATTTGGATGGGAAAAAAGGGATATGGGAGGGGATAAATGATATTGAAGGGGGAGAGAAGATAAGGGAGAATGAACATGATGGAAAAAGAATATGATCAATGTAATTGTAGCAAGGTCCCATTTAGGACATGATTGGGGCTTGTGATTGGTAAACCTAGCTAACAAGCAGGTTTACCCAGAAAATGGCAGATACTTCAAGGTATTTAACTCATAAGTGCTAAACACTGTGTGTAATTTAGGGTATTTGCACTTCAGATAAACTCTTACTGCATATTCCTATCACCCTAGATGGTCCAATATACATACCAATAATCCAACCTTGGATGAATCCCAAAAGATTGAATGAACCTAGTGTAAAAAAACAGACTGGATGAAACACAAAGTTATCCAAAAAAATTGAAACACAGAGGTTTACCCATGTTAATTATCAAACTGTCCAGGAAGATACCTGCTGAACAAAATTCCTCACAAAAACTGAAATTATAATACAAACCAAGGTTGATTGATATAGGCCAAGGTCTGGGATTTTAGTTCAAGGGAAAATCATCTTTACTGGTCATCTTCTTTCATATCCTTTCCCAATTTTTGTCCTTCCTTCAAGTTATTTTTTGTTTCCTATGAAAGGACTTTAAAATCCCATGATTTGGCAACTCTTTTCCCTCCTGGGACTATTTTTTGGATTTCTGTTCTTCAATATAATACAAAATATCATTTTATAATAAATCCTATTCTATTGGGTACTATCTGGAATATTCCAATCTGTAGTTCCCATTACAGTACATGGATCTCTCACACTTATGCTGGATCAAAACCAAATCTCCTTCTGGAGCTCTCCCCCTTCCTTCCTTTGCTTATATTATTACAGCACTTTCCTAAACTGTGCTTGGTTTAAAAATTCAATAGCAAATTATTGAGACCCATGTGAATTCATTATGTGTTGATCTGGCTCCATAACACCTGAACCCTCCACCAATATCCCTGATTTGGGTTGAAATCCAAGTAGATAGAAAGAAGGGGGATAAACCAGTAGGGGAATCACCCAGATCATTTTCAGGAAAATCAATCAAGCTCTAACCATTTGTGCCAATCATTATGGTAATAAGACAAAGAGTGCAATAGGATAATATTTTGTGAGTTTTATAGGTAGAATTGGTCTGACCATCTGTTCTTGGGTGATAGGCTGTGGAGTAAGCTTTCTTGATTTTTAAGGAAGTCATGAGGTATTTCCAGAATTTTATAAAACAAAAAAAAAGAAAGAAAAAAACCAAACCATGATCAGAAATGATTCTCTTGGGAAAACCGTGAGGCCTGAAAACATGGTTCCAAAAAAATAAAAGCAAACAAAGGGGCTTACTGAGCCTCCTTACACAGGATAAATTCAGAGAGCCTTGAAAAGAGGTTGATCACAAAAATAATAGATTCATAACCCCCCCCTCCCCCCCCCAAAAAAACCAGTCAGTTGGTACTTAAGGTCAACTCTGATGGATTTTTTTCAAAAGAAAAGGAGGAACTGGTACTTGAATTAAATTTTCTTTTGGATAAAGTGACCTCTTGGATTTTATCCATTTGAAATGAATCACAAAATTTCATAAAATCTACAAGATCCCTCCAAAACACCCAGCCAAGAAAAAAGAGCTGGTGATGGAAGAGGGAGTCCAAGGAGCCCTGGGATGAACTGACAACTTAGAATAATGAAATAAATGAATGGTAGGAGTCCTAGGTTCCCTGGGGGAAAAAGAATTGATTTGAATACCAATACAAACCCATCCGCCATAGTCAGATCTTTGAATTCCTCTGAAGACAGATTAGTGTAAGAGTTTGATTTTTTTTCAAAATCTCATTCCAAGGGGGAAATTAAACAAAAAATAATGTTTCTTTTTTGAAGTTTGAGAAACTCCTAAGTCATCCAAGAAAAGTGCAGGGAAAAAAAATTGAGGAGAGAGAGTTTGGCAATGAGGGATCTTTGGCTTCATGATTGGTTCTTCTACTAGGCCCAGTGGCTAGATTTGGCTTGCCTGAAATGAAATTAATGGTGAGATTGAATTTATTCAAAATTGAGGACTGTCAGCTTGCTACTATGTACAGAGCAACCTGTCAATAGCAACACAAAACTATGAAAAAATAAGAACAGCTCAATTAACAAAATAAGGGGTGAGAAATCCATCATAATTATTAAAGAAATGGATGCCTCACCCAAAATTAGGTAGGGTCACTCAATGACCCCACCCTTGAATTCCAAGTCCTTATATTTTTAAAATAATTAAAAAGAAAAGTACTAAAAATTACAAAACCTGTATGGCACCTTTTGGCCATTCTAATATTTCACACGTATTTTCACGTATAGGGTTTACACCTAAAATTAACTCATAGTTGAGGCGTTGTGTATATTTTGAGAGTTACACGCGGAAATGTGTTATGTCACAATTCCTGCGCGCAGCCCCGCATCATTACATGTCCCTACATACTTGTAGTAGCAGATTCCCGCGTAATAGAGACCCGCGCGCAGCTGATTCTGCCACGCACGCAGCGGATCCTACCACGCGCGCACCTGTACTAACTGATCCCCGCATCTGGATCAGTTGTGACTAAGCTGACAACCAGGTACCGCTCAGAAGAGCTACAACCCAGTTAGGGTTGCCTAGTATATGTAATAAACTGACATATGCATTACTAATGATCTAAAAGAATCAAAACTCAAATAAAATTAATGAAAATTAAGTTTAAACATTTTTTAATAATAAATCAAAGATCAAGGATTATCACGTAAATCACTGACCCTGATCTTTGAAGACCACCAAAAAACTACAAGGAGTGTTCATAAAAATTATTAAAAATTATCTAAATGATCAGCAGATGATGGAAAATAAGTAAACATCCACATCTGCCCCCTTTAAAGTAATATCAATAGTACAAATGAAGGATGAGTAAAGAATGATCAAATTTACGCTATAACAGATTAACAGATTCTGTGGCTAACATAGTACAGAAATCCAGCAGATCTAAGGACAGCTGATTGACAGCACCAAGTGGACTTGCCAATCTTACCCTGACTGGCTTGCCAGCCTCAGCCAACGAGCAGAACCCTCTCTATGTGCCCTGAGAAGCTCAAAATTACCCAAAAAGGTATTTATACAGACCTCTTTGGAATCATGATTCAAGCATAGTTACCCAGAATTATTTATTATCAATCAGACACCTTGTCATTGTTGATCAAGTGCTTATATGAAGATAAGCAAGTGATTTATGACTTAGTCTGTAGTAGTATTATTTACCCTTATTAACCAATCAACCCTTGAAGTTTAGTCAAGCAATCTACCCCATCTGCTCTGAAACCCTTCCAATTATTCCAGGTTCTTGTGTTAAAGTGCTCAGAGTGAGTGTTACCCTTCCTGTCTTGGCCTTTTGTGCTGCTAAGCCCGGCCATTAGTGGAATAAGTCCGTTCTAAGACACCCATATTTATTCCAAGGTTCTTAAACTGCCTAAGGAGGCCCCTTGAAGAGGGGTTGCTAGTCTGTAAAGATCCCCAGTAGTATAATACTGTGGCCCCTCTTTTATATTATATTGAAAACCATTTATTACCAAACCAATTAAACCTTGCAAATGCTCTTATTATATCATTTATCTGAGCTTCTAAGTTTTATTCCAGCATTTTTATTACTCTCTGTAGCCAAAGGACTGGAATGTTCCTGGTATCAGAGAGCTGACAACTTGGGGTCTGGGCGGGAAATATCCTTAAATAATTAATTTTTAATTATTAATTCCTTGGACCAGTCTATTTATTTTTTAAAAATAAGTTAACATACTTATAAAATATATTTTTGATCATTTGTTTCTCTAGTGGATCTTAAGACCAACGGAGAATTGATCAATTATTATTTGAACCTTCTTAAAAAGAAAAAAGAAGAAAAAATTCTTTACTTTTTCCCTGTTATTATAACTCCTGAGCAACAACAGGAGAAATGGCTTTATTATAAACAGCAGGTTATAAAGGACAAAGAACTTGAGCTTGAAAGAATTATCAATTTTAATTCTTTATAAAGGCAACATAAGGAGTGGAAGGTTTATCAAAGGAAGCTTTATATTTATAAACTAAATAACCCTGAAGATAAAGAAAAATTCAAAATTAATAAAAGTGATTATTTTTTCTAAAAATATCATTTTAACACGTAAAAATACAAAAAATATTAAACTTATATTTTTTGTTTTTATCCATCTCAGTGGATTTTGTTTTTGGTGATCTCATTGACCAGGACCTCCTAGAGGACGTCCCAGACAGGGTACCCTTGGACTTACCCTTGGATTTATCCCAGGATCTGATTGGAACTCACTCAGACCCCATTGGTATACCCCCCAAGGACAGTTGTGATCTTAACCAAGTGTTGGTACCCTTGAATTTAACTCTAAGTAAGTCAAAATATATATAAAAAAATTATTAAAAATATAAAACACACAAAAAATATCATTTTTATATTTTTAAAGTCTTTTTCAAAAGTTTTGACAAAAGACTTACTCATTTTTTATGGTGCTATGTATCAAAATAGGCGCAACACCCGCGCAACAGGTAGAGCACCGTTGTATGGATCTCTTCCCGGAGGAACCAGTGCGCACAAGGACTCCAGTTGTGAGCACAATGAGGGGACTCAAACCCGTGACCATAGCGTCACGCGGGATGGTGACTGCAACAACTGTGGCCGCCAACTCAACCAACAAACCGTTGGAGAACCATCCGTCGCCAACCATCTTATCCCAGGAGGGTACAGGTCCTCCTACGCCACCCCAGCTGGACTCAACCAAGGAGGAAAGAGTCAAAGTGCTAGTGAAAGAGCACGGGAGCTATTGGGAACAATTCAGGTTGGCTCAGACCCAGGAGGATCAACCAGGTATGAGAAAGGCTATTTCTCTGCAAAGGTTGATCCCAAAGAAAAAAGTAGAAGCCTACGTGAAGAACTGGAATCCTTGGGATCAGTTAGCTTCCTTAAAGGGAAAGGACCCCAAAAAGAAGAGGTCCTCAGCCCATCAGAAGTTAAGGAACCCAAAGGATTGGGACAGCATAATATCCCTAGCCCAGAAGAGGAAAAAGGTGTACCACAATTAGATGTAGAAGCTCTTAATAGCTTTTCTGTAAATGTGTCTCACAATTTTACTATTATTAGCCAATGCTTTGAAAAAGTTTATCAACAATTGGACAAATTGAGTTCACGTATTGTCAGAGTGATTGACACTCAGTCTCAGATTATGAGAATTGATGATTTGGAAATACAAAAAATCAAGGATAGTATAAAAGCTAGTAAGTTGGACCTGATGAAACATATTGATGATAACCAATCAATTTTTCAGAAAGATATTCTTGCAACCATAGACCAGCTTAAGGAAGAAGTTAAGAAAGCTAGTCCTACTCCTTCAGCTCATCTGGTTAACAAAATTGACTTATTAAGCAATAAACTTGATTTGGAGTTAGGTATGATTAAGAATGATCTCACAGATCTTAAGATCAATTCTACTAACTCTCCAGTCATTGACCTAGGAGAAGCTAGACGTGCTAGGTTCACCAGTACTCCTAGTGTTCCTCCAAGAACCAGGATAACTAGGAATGAGTCTTTCAGACCCAGTCCTACTCCTGAAATGGAGCAGGGTTTGAAGTTACTTCCTCCCATCACTGAATGGCCTAAATTCTCTGGAGAAGGAGATTAAAACCACGTCAGTTTTGTTAAATTTATTGACTATACTCTTTCTTCTTATGAGCTCCCTGATGCAATAGCTGTGGTAAGATTTCCCAGACTATTTTAAGGAGTAGCTCTTGATTGGTTTATCAATAAAAGAGAAGAATTTGGATCTTTATCCTGGAATTCTTGGAAAGAATTGATCAAAGTGCAATTTGGTACCTGGATTTGGAAAAGAAAGATGATGAAAACTTTTGAAACTTCCCAGTTTGATCCATCCAAGGACAAACCTCATAAGTGGTGCTTAGACCAGAAAAAGATGTTAGACTTTTTTTACCCTGATGCTGATAAAGAAGAAGTCAATGAAAGACTCCTCAACTTATGTCCCGGACAAATAAACCACAGTGTAAGGTGCAGGATGCCTATGGATTCAGATCTTTCCACCTTGATAGGTGTATTAGAAGAGACTATTGATATGAATGGTCTTGATAAAAGGGTCAATAGACTCCCCAGGGAACAAAATACTAGGAACAGGGAAGAATATACTGCCAAAACTAAATAATCTTCTGCTACTAATCCATCTACCTTGGAAGTCAAGAATACTCCAGAATCAAAGGGAAAAGTATGTTGGAACTGTAACCAAACAGGAAACGTAAAATCTGACTGTCCTCTACCTAGGTAAAGTATTAATCTTATTGCAGGAGAAGAGTATGACAATCCTGACCCTTTCCTTGATGATACTGATAGATCACTCTCTGATTGTGATCTAATTATCACCAACCCCATCAATGTTATTGAAGGTAGTATTGAGTCTTCTCTGGACATAAATATTGTCAATGAGGATTCTAAATTACCTCAAAAATGGAATCCCCACATGAAGATTCACCACATCTCTGAAGCTAAGGCCTTGAATCTAAAACATTCTGCAGGTAAAAGTTACACTTCAGGCAAAAAATGCTATGCTACTGGTTTAATCCAAGGTTCCCCTGTTAAGTTACTTCTAGACAGTGGAGCCTTTTGCTCTTGTGTTGGTGTTCAACTTATCTGGAGAAACAAGAACCAAACTGGAAGCTGAACCTACTACCAGTACCTCAGGCTAAGTTCAGAAGCTGTAATTCTGCTCTCAATGCTGTTGGAGTGTGGTCTTCTGATATCATACTACCTCACTCTAAAGGATAACTCAAACTGAAAATTTAATTTGTAGTGCTCCAAAACAGAGTATGTGATTATTTTATCCTTGGGAATGATTCTCTTTGCCTTTATGGTATAGATGTATTCCAAAGCAAAGGTAGATACTTCAATGTAGGAGGAGACTGGAATAAGAAGTTCCAAATATGTCATGTCAATGCTCAAACTTCTGATTCAACTTATGAAAAACACTTAGAGAAGTTCAATCAGGAATACTTCTCTCAAGCTTCTTTGAATTTCCTTCTCAATGAAGAACAGAAACGGGATAACCTACAAGTATGCTTTGAAAATCAGAATGCTTTCTGTACCAAAGATCACCCCATTTGTAACATCAAAGGACATGATATGATCCTAACTCTAACTATTAAGCCTCCTTACCCACCTAAACTCAGGAGACCTGCTTACCCTTCTAGTCCAAAATCCAGAGCTGCTCTGGAGACCCATATTCAAGAGTTTGTTGACTTACAAGTCTTTAGGAAAGTAGGCCACAATGAACAAGTGGATATTACTACCCCAGTAATTATAGCTTGGCACAATGATAAGTCAAGAATGGTTGGAGATTTCAGAATGCTGAACAACTACACCCAAGCTGATTATTACCCAATTCCAAGAATTGAACATGCTCTGCATAACCTGTCCAAAGCCAAATACATCACTACCATGGACATGCTGAAAGGTTTTCACCAAATACCTATCAGCCCTGATAGCCGGTGTAAGACTCCAAACGGTGCTAAGCCGTGGCAGTTCTGTGGAGGGGAAAGGTGCTGTTTAGGCTGCCCTCCTAGGAGTTACAATAATATTTAAATGTAACCGGAATCAAGGTCCAGAACCTTATGGATGAGAAATCAAACTAAGAGAAGAGGATAAGAGTTGTTGGTAGTGATGGAAACAAAACTATCTGAGACAAGATGGTGCAGGGAAAGACTTGAACAAATAAATCAAGGTTTGTTCAGAGTTCAATAGAACAAGGCAGTTGTAAGTAACAACACCCACAAGCTAATAACTCTGGTCGTCAGCAGCTGATTAGGAAAGATCAACTCAATCCCAACCAACCTCCAGGTTCTCAATGAACCTGCCCAACTCTCCGCAATCAAGCGCTTGAAGGGTACCAGATAACTGTGGGAGGCTGAACAAAACAAAAGCAATTTGTTTATGAAGCTCTAGAAGCAAATCAATAACAAATTTGAGCAAGAATATCCAAAACTTCTCAAGGAACTCAAGAATAGCGTGGCGAAATTCAACCTCAAAGAAGAAGGGAGGTATAACACTCCAGGTTTTAAGCTTAATAAAACCTCTTCAATCAAACGTGATTGGTTCCAGAAAGATGATCAAGGAGAGATCAAGACCAGTATGGTCGGAAAAAGGGATCAGAGTGGTATAAAACACTCAAGAATTCAGGCAGACAGGAATTCTTCTTCAACCAGAAAGGCTATTGGTTGGTGATAAGGATCAAGGTTGCAAAGGACTGAGTTTGAGTATGGAGGCTCAAAGGATCAAGGGGCAATCATAGATATACCCAAATAAATTGCTCAGATAAGTGGGGAAGGATGCCCACGGATAAGTTGATTATGATGACGGGGGAAACAGATGAGATGAGATGACGATGGTCTGCTGCTGGATGCTGCGATGCTCCGATGGTGGGATGCTGGGATGATGGGATTCTCTGATGCACCAATGGTGGGATGCTGTGATGATGGAATTCTCTGATGCACCAATGGTGGGATGCTGTGATGATGGGCCAAAAGGCAGGGGAGAGCCCCTCCTTATATGGGCAGGAGGCCCTGTTAGACTATATACAACGGATTCTACAAATAGAGCGGAAAAGGGAAGGCAACCATTTGGTCACTCGCGTTGGTCAAGGATCTGCCAAATGCTTGCGGGTGCGGTCGGGATGGATTCAGTAGATCATGGATGAGCGCCGCGCGACGGTAGGAATGAGGAGATTGGGAGGCGCAACGACAAAGATAAAGACGCGCAACGACAAAGATGAAGACACGCAACAAAAAAGATGAGGAGGTGCCATGACAAAGGCGGAGATGACAAGCAACACGGATAAAGGACGCGCGACGCGCGCGGATGAAAGGAGCGCCGCGCGGCGCGGCGCGCGCGCGGGTAAACAATAGTTGGATGAGCCTGAGGATAAGTTGTCCAGCCGGGCGGTACGTTTGCGCAACAGTTTATGAATTGAGGTCTTAAGGCGGCCCGGGTGTCCAGGATGGGGCACCACACCGGAAATTTGTGAGGATTATCTGTCACTTGGGAATTTATGAGTATCTTAGGATGCCTTTTGGTATCAAAAATTCTCCTTCTCATTTTCAAAGGATGATGGATATTGTCCTAGGATTATTCATCAGACAGGGATGGATGATGGTATACAATGATGATGTTATCATTTACTCTGATCATTGGGATACTCACATGGACAAATTAAGGCTAGTCCTCAAAACCATCTCTGCCGTGGGATTGAAAGTATCAATGAAAAAGTTTAACTTTGGCTATGGGGAACTCAAACCTTAGCACACATTATCTCCGGACTAACCTTAGCTGCTGACCAAAACAAGATAGCAGCAGTAATGAAGAGGCCTATGCCTCAGAATAAAACTGAACTCCTACCCTTTATCAGCTTCTTCAGCTACTATAGGAAGTATTTACCAAAGTTTTCTCTTCTAACCAAATGTCTGTATGAGATCTGCAACAACACCACCATGTTTGAAATGACTCATGATGGAGTCAAAAATTATGAGGAACTCAAAATGGCAATGACTTCAGCTCCAGTACTGATCCAGCCTGATTATTCTAAACCTTTCAAACTCTACATTGATGCCAGCATGGAAGGGATAGTAGCTGATTTACACCAGGAAGTCATAGAGGATGACAAACCAGTGGAAAAACCTATACGCTTCATATCCAAACAAATCAAAGACACTGAGAAAAGGTACGGTGCAAGCCAAATGGAATGTCTTGCCTTAGTATGGGCTCTAGAGAAACTCCATTATTACATAGAAGGCACCAATTTCACTGTGATTACTGACTGCAATGCTGTCACAAAATTGATGAACATGAAGACCCCCAGTAGGCACATGGTAAGATGGCAGATAGCTATACAACAGTACAGAGGTCAGATGAGCATAGTTCATCAAGCTGGGAATAAACACCAGAATGCTGATAGTTTAAGCAGGAATGCGTTACCCAATGACCCAAGTAACCCTGCTTATGATTCAGAGGATAATGATATATTCCCTATCCTTAACATTAAAAGGTTAAACATTGAAGCTCCTATAATGGGAATCCACATTTGTGAACTGAATGAATCATTGTTCAACTCAATCAAAGAATCTTACAGTTATGGCATAAAGACTCTGATCACTATTATGGAAATTACCTCTCCACCTTCTGAATTTATCAATAGCCTAACTGAAACTCTTTTGAAACCATACAAAGCTGGAAAGATCACCATATGGGATTTTCTGGTATACTATAGGCATCAACATTCAAGTGTTATAGTCTTCACTAAGGATAACCATATCAAACATGCTCTGGCTGGGTGCCATGATAACTGATCATCTGGTAATTTATATGCTGATAGAAACTTAGATAAGGTTAAATAAACTTCCTGGTGGGTTAATTAGAGACTCCACTATACAGTATGTTACTGGTTGTGAAACTTGTCACAAGTCCAACAGGACTACTGGGAAACCCTTTGGTCTACTGCAAAAGATTGCTGAACCCAAGAAAAGACGGGAGATCATCAATATGGACTTTGTAACTGGACTAAAACCAGGAGGAGCCTATTCCTACAACTCAGTATTAGTCATTTTGGATAGGTTCTCCAAGAAAGCAAAGTTACTACATAATCACAAGGAAGACACTGCTATGGAAGTTGCCCTATTATTTTGGAAAAGACTCATTGCTGATTTTGGAGTTCCAAAGATTATTATCAGTGACAGAGATCCTAAATTCACCTCTGAGTTCTGGAGGAATCTTCATGATATGCTTGGAACCACCTTAGGTTTCTCTACAGCTTATCACCCTCAGACAGATGGATTAGCTGAAAGAATGATTCAGACCCTGGAAGACATGCTCAGGAGATTCTTTGGCTTTGGACTAGAATACAAGAATTCTGACGGTTATTGCCAAGATTGGGTTAGCCTTTTACCTGCACTAGAGATGGCCTACAACAGTAGCAAGCACTCTACAACTAAGGAAGAACCTTACATATTGGAAAGAGGATGGATTCCTAGATTACCCAAGGATAACCTTAACCAACATCTAACCAATATTCACCCTACATCCCTTGATTTCAAAACCATGATAGCTGTAGCCAACAAACATGCTGTTAAGTATGTCCAGGATTCTGCGGAGTATAACCAGAAAAGGTGGGATAAAACCCATAAGGAACCTGATTTCAAGGTTGGTGATCAAGTCTTGATCTCTACCACCAACTTTACCAACTTAGCTGGAAATAGAAAGCTTAGACCAGCTTTTGTTGGACCTTTCACCATTAATAAACTTCATGGTAAAAATGCTGTGGAAGTAATCCTCAGTGATGAGCTTTCTAGAAAACACCCTGTCTTCCCAGTAAGTCTCATCAAACACTACCACCCAAGGAATGGAGAACATACTACTTTACTTGCAATACCTGTTACAGAATAACCTGAAAAGTACAAAGGAAAAATTAGCAAGATCCTGAAAGATAAAAAAGATAGGATCAATGGAAAAGACTTCAGACTCTACCTGGTTAGATACAAGGGATAATAAGCTGATAAAGTTGAATGCTTGCCTGAACATAATATCCCTGATGGACCTATACACCTGAGGAACTACAGAGCCAGTGGGAGGCATTAACCCAATTTTTTTTTCAGATATAGACATATCTTGGAGTGGGGGAATGTCAGCTTGCTACTATGTACAGAGCAACCTGTCAATAGCAACACAAAACTATGAAAAAATAAGAATATGTCAATTAACAAAATAAGGAGTGAGAAATCCATGAATATTATTACAGGAATGGATTGCTCACCCAAAATTAGGTAGGGTCACTCACTGACCCCACCCTTCAAATCCAAGTCCTTATATTTTTAAAATAATTAAAAAGAAAAATACTAAAAATTACAACACCAGTATTGCACTTTTTGGCCATTCTAAAATTTCACACGTATTGTCACATATAGGATTTACACCTAAAATTCACTCAGAATTGAGGTGTTGTGTATATTTTAGGAGTTACACGCGGAAATGTGTTATGTCACAATTCCCGCGCGCAGCCCCGCATCATTACATATCCCTAAGTACTAGTAGCAGCAGATTCCTGCGTGCCAGAGACCCGCGCGCAGCTGATTCTGCCACGCACGCAGCAGATCCTACCCCGCGCGCATCTGTACTAACTGATCCCCGCGTCTGGATCAGTTGTGACTAATCTGACAACCAGGTACCGCTCAGAAGAGCTACAACCTAATTAGGGTTGCTTAGTATATGTAAAAAACTGACATATGCATTACTAATGATCTAAAAGGTTCAAAAGCTAAATAAAATGAATGAAAATTCAGTTGAAAATATTTTTTAATAATAAATGAAAGATCAAGGATTATCATGTAAACCACTGACCCTGATCTTTGAAGACCACAAAACACTACAAGGAGTGTTCATAAAATTATTAAAAATTATCTACATGATCAGAAGATGATGGGCAATTAGTAAACATCCACATCTGCCTGCTTTAAAGAAATATCAATAGTACAAATGAAGGCTGAGTACAGAATGATAAAATTTACGCAATAACAGATTAACAGATCCTGTGGCTAAAATAGTACAGAAATCCAGCAGATCCAATGAAAGCTGATTGACAGCACCAAGTGAACGTTCCAATCTTGCGCTGAATGGCTTTCCATCCTCAGCCCACAAGCAGAACCCTCTCTACGTGCCCTGAGAAGCTCACAATCACCCAAAAATGTCTTTATACAGACCTCTTTGGATCCATGATTCAAGCATAGTTACCCAGAATTATTTATTATCAATCAGACACCTTGTCATTGTTGATCAAGTTCTTATATGAAGATAAGCAAGTGATTTATGACTTAGTCTGAAGTAGTATTATTTACCCTTATTAACCAATCAACCCTTGAAGTTTAGTCAAGCAATCTACCCCATCTGCTCTGAAAACCTTCCAATTATTCCAGGATTCTCGTGATCAAGTGCCCAGAGTGAGTGTTACCCTTCCTTTCTTGGCCTTTTGTGCTGTTAAGCCTGGCCATTAGTGGAATAAGTCCTTTCTAAGGCACCCATATTTATTCCAAGGTTCTTAAACTGCCTAAGGAGGCCCCTTGAAGAGAGGTTGCTAGTCTGTAAAGATCCCCAGTAGTATAATACTGTGGCCCCTCTTTTATATTATATTGAAAAACATTTATTACCAAACCAATTAAACCTTGCAACTGCTCTCATTATATCATTTATTTGAGCTTCTAAGTGTTTATTATTGGAATAATAATTATTATTATCATTCCATCATTTTTATCACTCTCTGTAGCTAAAGGACTGAAAGGTTCCTGGTATCAGAGAGCTGAAAAGAACCATCTCACCTGCTTGGGGGAAAGATAAATACTTGGCAGAGGAAAGAAATTGTGAAAATGTGACTGATCGGGAAAAAAAACCTTGATAGGGGGGGTTATAGCCAATCCAGTCCCTCCATTCCTCAAAACTCAAACCAATCACTAAAATATCCAAATAAAAGATAGTTCAAAACCATTCCCAATCCAACAGCTTTCTAGAGAGAGAGAGAAAAAAAAACTGGGGAAGAGCTTTCCCTCATCATTGGGCTTACTGAAAACAGCCTCCATCACAAAACCAGAGCTATCCATTTGCAAGACCTCTGGGAAACTGGGTGAACATTTCAAGGAAGATGGGCCAGTATGAAAAAAACTTTGAATTCATTAAAAAATATTAAGCCCAATCCAGAAAAAAGGGCTTCCCACAAAAAGGGAACCTTCTCAAGTGATGTCCATAAGTGGCTTAGAGAGAGCCAAGTAGCAAGCCATAAAAAATTGATATAAATCCCCCCCCTTCCCCCCCAAAAAAAACTTCAAAAAATTTGTTGCAAACCCCTCAGTTTACATAGAACTGGCCAATTGGTGATAGTGAATGACTTGGAGGGATCAATTTTGAACCTGTGCTGTGAAATCATGATCTTAAAAACTTGAAAGTCAACCAGAAAAGAGTGAAATCATGCAAAGAAATGGTCAAATTATTGGTTTTAAATTCTCCCAGGAACTTAAAGAGCTCCAAATTCTGATTCTTGAAACTATTTTAGAGGATCAAAAGATCATTGATATGAAAAATATGGAAGAAATTCAAATGGATCAAAAAGGGAGTGTTTTATAAAGCATTCAGAGATCAAGGTTGGATCAGAAAAGCCAATGGGCATATAAAAAAAATCAGAAGAAGCCCAGGGTGTGCAAGAAGCAGTCTTCCATTGATGGCCTGAAGTAGCAACCTTTTTGAGATTGAAAGCAGAATTTGAATTGAATGTTGAAAGAGATTTACAACTCAATAGACTGTTGAGAAGATGAGAAAAACATTGTATTGGATAAAAGTATTTTAAGAAAATGACTTTACATGCAAGGACAATCAGCCTTAACCACCAAGTTGAAAGATTAGAGTATGGGAGCCCACCACAGAAGAAAAAGACTCAATAATAAATCCCCTTCATGATTTATCCTCAAAAAAACCACATAGCTGAGGCCTCTAAAACATTCTGAGTTGAAAAATACTCAGAAGACCAGGAACTGAACCAGGTTTTGGTTGAACAGAGAAATAATCATAACAAGCCGTATGGGGAGGCAGAGAGTTAAGACTATTTTGGTTTGAAAAAAACATCTTTTTTTCAAAAATCATGAAATAAAACCCATATGTTTTAAGATATTGGAAAGCATCAAGAATTAAACCAGATCCTTCTCTGATTCAGGAAAGATTATAGAATTCTTAACCTCCAAGCCTCATTAAGAGGTTTGAACAGATGGCTAGTGATCAAAGGAAGAATGTGTGTTCTAAAAAAAGGGGGGGGACCACCATAGAGAATTCAAAAAGGAAACCTGTGATAAACCTTGGCAACATTAATTCAATCATATTTTTTTCAATCCAAATTGTTAACTCTATGGTTTAATCTAAAGGGTTTGATGAATTTCTTTTCCTACCTTGAGGCACTCCATCCTTAAATAGAAAATGAAAGAGTGAATCATTTTTTTCCTTGACTGCTGCCTTCCTAATCCTTCCTGGTGAACTTCTCACTTAAATCTGTGTTCTACTGACTAATTTGAGACTTATTAAGGCTCTTTTTGAACCTTTGGACAGGAAACTTCCTACCCTCTTCCTTTTAAAACTTCTAAATCTTCTGTGAAACATGGCTCTTAATCCAACTAGATTTCCCGTGCCTTTGAAGTCAGAACCTACTATCTTCAAGTGTACTTGTCATCTCTAAAGCCTTACTGATTGAATCCTTACACTTAATTCTCCCTGATTATTCCACACCACTAACTCACTATCCCCACCCCCCCTCAACATTCTATTGCCTGCCATCCCAGAAATGACTTTCCCAATCCAATACCAATCTTGTTGCTTACTTGTAAATCCCTGATTTTTTGTTGTTGCAATTTTTTCATCTGCATTTGTTAATCTTCAAGTTATTTTTTTCCACTCAATCCTGGAAAATAGAATCTTTTCTTTCCAAAAATACAAGATGATGGATCATGCGTTCCTTGTGTCAAATCTATACATTTTCGGAACCAATAGCATGCCTATTTTGTTAGTTCAGAATCTCCTTAGGTGAATCTGGATGGAGATCTCTCCCATAGCTTGGCCAGTGGGTGATTATTGAAGACATTTCAATAAATTTCAGCCTACTAGATTCCAAGGACCTCACTCATACCAGCTACTAGTGGTGATAAAAATATTGGATCAAAAATAGGGTGAACAAACAGATGTATAATTTAGCTGTAAAGGTTAAGCTTTATCTATAAATTTATATAAATATAAAGTTTAAAGAAGGTGCAGAGAACTTATTGGGGTTGTTGATCCCTCCAGAAGACAGGTATATTTCTGTTTATAGAAATTTAGGAAAACAATTTTGGTGCCTGTGGAAACTTTAAAGTGTTGAGGATGTAATCCCTGTTAGGGGAAATACATGTGCAAATATTGCTTACATTAACTCAAGTCCATTAACATTTGAAAAAGAAAGAAGTTCATGTACACATTTTTTTTATCATTCTACAACCATTAAAATTTAAAAAACTAATATTTTGATTTTTTAGTTTACACCTACCATTCCTAGTACTGATTGTGTGGCATTATCAGTACCAATAAATTGCTTTCATTTTTAAAGAACCCAGAATATAGTACCAAAAAATAAATCAATAACCATTTGAGTTTTCCTTCAGTAACAGGTTCTCCCAAGCTATTGCCAAAAGAAGAGCCCAATAAAGCTACCTAGACCAGTTTGCGTTGTGGTGACCAAATCTGGACACCCTGGACCAGATGCCAAAAATTCAAAAAAAATTTTTTACAATTCTTTTATTTAGGTGTCATTCTAAAAAAAAAAAAAAAAAAAAAAAAAAAAAAATTGGAATTTTTATGTATCAGTATCACTCCTCCAATTTCCTCATCCTGCAAAGCATTCCTCTGTCCCAGTGGTCTAGGAAAGGCCTCTCTTGGTCTCATCACCTAGGCATTGCGTTTGATTCCTTCTCTCTTTGTTCCCCCCTTGCTTTTTGCCGAACGCGCGGGCCAAGACCCGCTTGGCCCAAACTTCCTCTGCGCTCCCATCCTCCCCCCCGTCCTACCCCTACCAAGGCTCCCTCACAATTGTCAAATACGCTATTGTACTAGATTGTCTATCCTTATGGGCCACAACCGGTCCAGATTGGCCTCTATCGGCCATCTTACCCATGCCTTGGTGCCTTAAAAATTGATTCAGACTACTCTTACCTACCAACCCAACCATCATCTCTCTCATCTCTGTTGGGATATCCTTTACGGTATCCTCCCCTGGCTCCTATCCTGCCAAATTTCACTAGCACCCCCCTTCCATCTTTGGGTGAGGGTGGAAAAGTGCTGTCTACCGCCCGCAAACATCCGCAGGCGGTCTGGTTCATTTTTTTCCCCACCCCTTCCGCCTTTGGGTGAGGGGTGGGTGATCCTTGTGTTGTCGCGCGCACCAGTCCGTGGACGGAAGCAAGAGAGGTGAAGGGATGAGAAAAGATCCCACCCCAGTCAGGGAGGCAGGATTTCCACTGGCCCGCGTGATCTATTTTTCTGATCATCTGAAATCAAAAAAAAAGAAAAAAGAAAAAGAACCACTCTATTTGTAGAATCACTTGTACATAGTCTAACAGGGCCTCCTGCCCATATAAGGAGGGGCTCTCCCCTGCCTTTTGGATGGGGGGGTATCATATGGCATCTTAACAGAGAATTATCATCACAATCATCTTGAAATAAATTATCTGTGGGGTCTCATTCCCCTTTATCCAAGAACTGAATTCTGGGTATATCCATGATTGCCCCTTCATCCTTGAGCCTCCATACTAAAATCCTGATCCTTGATCTTTATCACCAACCAATAGCCTTGCTGGTTGAAGAAGAATTTGACTTATTGAATTCTTGAGTGTGTTAAACCACTCCTGATCCCTTTATCCAACCATACTGGTCCTGATCATCCTTTGATTATCTTTCCAGAACAGGTCACGTTTGACTGAAGAGGTTTTATTAAGCTTAAAACCTGGAGTGTTAAAACTCCCTTTATTTCTTTTTGAAGTTGAATTCTGCCACGCTACTCTTGAGTCCCTTGAGAAGTTTTGGGTTATTCTTGTTTGAATCAGTTATTGTTTTGCTTCTAGAGCCTCATCAAACAATTAGCTTTGTCTTGTGCAGCCACCCACAGTTATCTGGTAATCTTCAAGCGCTTGATTGCGGAGAGTTGGGCAGGTTCATTGAGAAACTGGAGGTTGTTTGTGATTGAGTTGATCTTTCCTAAGCTTCTGCTGACAACCAGAGCTATTAGCTTGTGGGCTTTGTCACTTAAAATTGCCTTGTCCTGTTGAGCTCTGAGAAATCCTTGACTTCTTCTATTCAAGTTTTTCCCCGGAATCATCTTGCCTCAGATAGTGTTGTTTCCCAGCTACCAACTGCCATAATATTTATCCTTTAATCTTTGGACCCTCATTTAACAGGTTCTGGACTTTGATCTTGGTTAGATTTAAATATTTTTGTAACACTCAGGAGTGCAGCATAAACAGCACCTTTCCCTTCCACAGAACTGCCACGGCCTAGCACCGTTTGGAGTCTTACATTTGGTCCCCCGGGCAAGGATTGAACCAGCAACCTTGGTATTTACAGTCCCAGAAATCATCAACTTTGAAATCCAATCTCTTTCTTTTTTCTGGCATCATCTATATCCGTGGAGGCAACTTGTTCTGGGAGAAAATTTGTCAAAATGGAATCTACCAGCACCTCTTCTGCTTTTCCTAAGATGGTTAAGATCAAGCCCCAGAACAAGAACTTAGGATTCAATGGGACAAATTTGGAACGCTTCTTGGACTTGTACAAGATGGCTGCTTTGGTGGACGGGGCTAGTGAATTCAATATGGCCTACCAGTTACAATTTTTTATCTCCTCTGATGAAGTTATGGAAATCATTGAGTCTTTTGAAGGTTTTGAACGGCATAACTGGGCCCTGATGCGGGAAGCAATGTTGGCCTATTGCGGAAAAATAGATGTAGGACAATTTACTTTGCAGGATCTAGATAACCTTGTCTCCCAGTGGATCTCCAATGGTGGTGTGGCTTCAGCTTCTGATTATCAGTCTTTCAGGAAATCTTGGGATCCCATCCAATCCTACCTTGTTTGAAACAATCAAATTGACACAGTGGACAAAATTTGAGTCCAATTTTTCCAATCTTTTTCTCCTGGAGTGCAGGAAAGGATCAAGGACAAACTGGTTGAGTCTGGATCCATGATCACTACCAGGGATAATTGATTCAAGCTTCCTGTTTTCCCTATCCTTAGGGGAGTGGTGGATAAAGTCATGAAAGTTCAAACAGCCCTAACTTTTGAAAAATCTAAAACCACTGAACCAGTCCATTCTCCCTCTTTCAGAGAATCAAACAAGATTATGAATAAAATGGAATCTGATTGCAGGCCCAAGAACCCTCAGCCTAACCTAGAAACCGCTACAATGGACAAGATCTCTAAACTGCTCAAAGCCTTTGAGAACAAAATGGATCAAAAGATTTCCTCTCTTGTTGTTCCTAAAACTTCTAGCTATGTTCCTAAATATACTCTAGTCTGCTATTATTGCCAAAGGGAAGGCCATGGAACCAGTTGGTGTCTCCAACTCCAGAAGGACAAAGACAAGAAATTGGTAGAGCAAAAAGGGAATAACTTTTTCCTTCCTAATGATGACCTAATACCTTTCAATTTGTCTTGCCCCATTTGTCATGTGGTGGCCTCTTACCAGCCACCCCCCTCCTATGAAGGCATCCTTGGCTTCTGTGTATTTCCAATATTTTTGTGGTACTCTTGAACCCTGGTATCCCCCAGCTATTTCTTCCTCCTCTATGGTTGTTACTTACCAATACGATCCAGCTAGGAAGCAACATGAGGAGCCCAAACCTCATAAAGCTCCTTCCTTGCCAACCTTGATCCTCCAAAAACCACCCAAACAACAATCCTCACCTGAGCCCTCTTCCAATGTAGAAGACATGGAGGTGGATAAAGAACCACTCATGGAAAGGTCTCAAGATCACCCTGATCCTCATCCCTCATCTATTAAACCTCCTCAATCCCCTGATCCTGTTCCTGCTTCACCCAATCTTCCTCCCTCCACCCAGCCCAAAGTTTGGTTTTAGAGGGGAATTTCCAAAGATCACCCCAATGCTGTGGAAGGGGTATTAAAGAAAATTTCTGATCTTAAAATTCCTGATCTATCTGTGGCTGAACTCCTTTCAATCTCTCCATCTGTTGCTGAAGGAATGAAGAAATGGGTTTCTTGTTGAAGTGTGGAAATTGGTCCTGAAGAACTCATGGTCTCCTCTGGAACTTTGAGGGAGGATTCTGGTGGAACAGACCCCTCTCCTGAGTCTAGTCTTTACTCTTGTCCTCTTGGTTTTCTTCCCTGCTATCTTGGTGAATCAGCAAAAACAGTCTCACTCCTTGTTGACTATGGCTCTCAGCTCAACTTGATCTCAGATGCTATGGCCTGCTAACTTGAAATCAGCCCTAGGGTCAGCTTCACCTCTTCAGTGTATGGAATAGGAAACCAGTCTTGCAAATTGGTTGGAATCGTTGAAGAAGTTCCAGTCCATATTGGCCAAAACATAGTTGGAACTTGTCATTTCTGGATCACACGCCTGGATGGACCTATGATCTTGGGTCAACCTTTCTTAATCAATTTTGGAGCAACTCTTATGTTTTCCAATCAAGTTGGGGAGAGAATCCTCCTCCCTGATTCTGATTGTAGAAAAATTGAGGTTCCTCTTTGTTCTTTGGATTCTGGTTGCTTGGAAAGAGATTTCCCTGGTCATTTTCCTAATTCATCTCTAAAAGGAAAACAGAAGGATAATTCTAGTTTCTCTCATTTTTTATGGGAGTAGTTGATCCTACTAATAGTTTTAGCTCTTTTTAGCCTCAAAATTCAACTCAAGGGTCAACTCTCATCCCAGAGGCTCATTTCTCTTTCTTTTCAATGTTTTCTTCTGATCTCAAAAATATTAAAAATCAAAAAAAGATCAAAACCGAAAAATCCAAAAATATTTCTTCTTCATCTGTTGTTTCTTCTTTTCATTTTACTCTTATTCCTAATCAATCTTCTCTCAGTTTGGGTTTGAATCTCCCCAATGAGTCTAAACTGGATCCCAATCTCAATCCTATTTGTGGTGGCTTTGGTATGGAAGAATATGGGCTTCAGTGGAGGCAAATTGGGGTAGAAGTAAGTCCTCCCAATTGTGCACCACCAGGGTATCCTACTACTATCATTTTCAAAACCCTACCTTGTGCCACACATGTGAGAAATGTATTATCTCCTGGGACTTCTTTTATGGAAAAGGGACCCTTCGAAAACATTGTGGAACATCAAAATTGGAAGGCATTAGAACTTGGTCTCAATCCTTGTAGTCAGATCTCTCTGGTAAAATCTTGGCAAAAACAAGAACTGCTCTCTTTTGCCTCCAAATATCAACCAGTGGCTAGGAAAATCCAACCAGTCAACCAACCAATGCCTCTCAATCTCAACCCTCCTCTTAGGCGTCCTCCTCTATCCTGCAATCCTTACTGTGGTTTACCTTGATCTGTCACTGGTCCATTCATCCCCTCTGGTCGTGTCACCAAAGAACGTCTGGGAGTAGTCAACTTTGGACCAGATAGATGGCTTCTACCTGATGAGTTGTATTTGATCAAAAATGTCTTGGCTCTTAGGGAAAAAGCTATTGCTTTCTGTGAAGAAGAGAGAGGTCTCTTGAAAGAATCCTATGGTCTGCCTTATATCATCCCTTTAGTAGAACATGATCACTGGCAAAAGAAAAAGATACCAATCCCTGCTGCCAAAGTCAACAAATTCATCAAGTTGGTCCGGGAACAAGTCCAAACCGGTTTATACAAACAGTCAACTTCTAGCTATTCCAGTCCTGTTTTCTGTGTCATTAAAAGTAACGGTAAACTTAGAATAGTTAATGATCTCCAGCCTCTAAATAAGGCTACTATTAAAGAATCTGGTATTCCCCCTGCTACTGAAGAATTTGTTGAATCCTTCTCTGGGAGAGCTTGCTATGGTCTAGGTGACATTATGGGTGGCTATGACAAACGGTCCTTACATCCAATTTCTTGCCCTCTCACTACATTTGATAATCCCCTTGGTTGTTTCCCACTTACTAAATTGCCTCAAGGTGCCACCAACTCGGTTGCAGTCTATCAGGCTCAGATGGTTTGGATCCTCCAGGATGAAATCCCTGATCATGCTGGTATCTTTATTTACAAGAGCCAAATTAAAGGACCAGTTTCTGATTATAACAATGAGCTCTTACCCTGGCATTCAGGAATCCATTGATTTATCTGGGAATATGCAACCACTTTGGAAAGGATCTTGTTCCAAATCAAAAAATCTGGTCTCACTGTCTCCGGATCCAAATTGGCTGCCTGTGTCCCTGCTCTGGAAATTGTTGGTAATGTGGTCTGCAAGGAAGGAAGAAGGATGGATCCATCCAAAGCCAAAAAAATCCTCTCTTGGCCTACTCCCATCAATCCAACTGAAGTCAGGGGTTTTCTAGGTGTTGTTACTTATGTTTGAATCTTTATCCCATCTCTATCCAAAATCTGTGCTCCTCTACGTCGCCTGACCAAAAAAGATGCTGAGTGGATCTGGACCCAAGATTGTGAACATTCTTTTCAGCTACTTAAAATGATGGTTGGCAAAGACATAGTCTTCAAAAAGGTTGCTTATGGACTGGGGGCTGGCAAGATCAAATTGGCTGTTGATTCTAGTCATCAATCTGTTGGGGCTGTCCTCACTCAGGAAAATGAAAATGGTTGGGACCATCCTGCTCTCTATGAATCCTTGTTATTTTCAGATTTAGAATCCAGGTGCTCCCAACCAAAACTGGAACTCTGTGGCGTGGCTCAAATGTTGAAGAAACTCCAAACTGTCCTCTGTGGTCAACATTTCAAGTTACAAGTCAAAGCACAATCCATCATTGAAATGATCAATGCTCCCAGCCTCCCAAATGCTCCTATGACTTGCTGGGTGGCCTCTATCCATTTTTTCTCTTTTGATATTGTTCATAGGCCTGAAAAATCCTTCAACATGCCTGATGGTTTATCTCAAAGCCCCCTTGGAGATGAAGAATTGGATGTTGGAGTGGACTTTGATGAGGAGGAGCCTTTAATTTTTCCAGTCTTCAACTTTTCCTCCCAAGATTATTCTGGCTTCCAACAAGGTTTCTGGCTAAAATTAGAGCAGTACCTTTCCACTCTCCAAAGGCCTCCTGATCTCTCTGCTAAAGATTTTCAATCACTCAAAAGGAAGTCCTCCAATTTCTTTGTCCAAGGTACTAGGCTTATGAAAAGAGGCAATCCTTGTGCTCTTATTGTTTTCACTATCCCCTCTAAACAAGATTCAATCCTTGAAAGTCTCCATGAAGGCCTTGGGTATTGCGGGGAAACCAAAAATTATTGACGTATATCCAAACAATTGTGGTGGCCATTTTTGAAGAAATCAGTCTCTCAATGGTGCAAGAGTTGTGAAGTATGTCAGAAAGGTGATCTTAGGCGCCCGGCGGAAATTTCTTATCCCACTGGAGAGTCCACTGTCTTTGGAAGGATTGCTATGGATGTGGTTCACATTAAGGATGGTGGAGCTAAGTACCTCATTGTGGCTAGAGATCATTTTTCTGGATGGGTTGAAGCAAAATGTTTTAAGAAACTCAGCTCTGAATTTGTAGCAGCCTTCCTTTATGAGACTTGGAAAATGCGTTATGGCTTGGCTCAATCTTATTCAACTGATGGTGGCTCTGAGTTTGGTGGCAAACTGGCCAAAATGATTCAATTGCTTCCTGGTCAACATAGGGTGACTACTCCTTATTATCCTGAAGGACAAGGCATGGTGGAAAGAGGCCTTGCCCCTTTGAAGGCTGCTCTTGTCAAGTTGGGTGCTGAAAGTGGAAAAAATTGTTGCAAATTTCTTCCTCTTGTCCTCTTCTCTGATTGAATTTCAACTAAACAAACCACTGGCCACTCACCTTACAAAATCCTCTTTGGTCAAAAGGCTGTCCTTCCTCTTGATCTGGAAATGGAATCTTTCTTAGGTATTTCTTGGGAAAAGGTTTCTTCCACCACTGATCTTTAGTTGCCAGATCCAAGCAACTGGAGCAAAGTGAAGATGTTTGTGACAAAGCTTATCAGAAAATGATGGAGTCAAGGGAAAAATCAGTCCAGTATTGGGAGGATAAGCATTCCAATTGAGTCTGGGATCCCTTGAATCCTGGTGATCTAGTTTTAACTTATAATCAATCCTTGGAAACTCAGTGGGAAAGCTTTTTTCCAATTGCTGGAATTGTCCTTATTGAGTGGTCTGTCAAGTCAGAGGTGGATCATATGTTTTGGAAGAACTGGATGGTACTCAGATAGCCAGAAGGTTCTCTGCTTATCAGGTCAAGAAATTTCATTGTTGTGGAGGCAACTTTGATTGGAAGTAAGTCTTCCCGATTGTGCACCACCAGGGGTCATCTGCTGCATTTTGTTGTGAAACTCTACTGTGTGCCACATACGTGAGCATCTGGGACGCCTTCTTCATTTTATTGAAGTCAAATCTAGGATTTTCTTTGGATGAATCAAGCTATTCTTTTCAATCGCCCTGAAGATCAAATGGCCATTTCTTGTGTTCAATCATCTTTCCTTTCTTTTTTTATGACATCAAGCACAGATGCAGACTAGGGACAGTCTTTAAGTTGGGGACAGATGTGGTGACCAAATCTGGACACCCCGGACCAGATGCGGAAAACTCAAAATTTTTTTTTACAATTCTTTTATTTAGGTGTCATTCTATAAAAAAAAAAAAATTGGAATTTTTATGTATCAGTATCACTCCTCCAATTTCCCCATCTGGCCAAGCATTCCTCTTTCCCAGTGGTCTAGGACAGGCCTCTCTTGGTCTCATCAACTAGGCATTGCGTTCAATTCCTTCTCTCTTTGTTCCCCCCTTCCTTTTGGCGGAACACATGGGCCGAGACCCGCTTGGCCCAAACTTCCTCTGGGCTCCCATCCTCCCCCTTGTCCTACCCCTACCCAGGCTCCCTCAACGTTGTCAAATACGCTATTGTACTAGATTGTCTATCCTTATGGGCCACAACTGGTCCAGATTGGCCTCTATTGGCCATCTTACCCACGCCTTGGTGCCTCAAAAATTCATTCAGACTACTCTTACCTACCCACCCAACCATCATCTCTCTCATCTCCATTGGGATATCCTTGAGAGTATCCTCCCCCGGCTCCTATCCCGCCAACTTCCACTTGCACCCCCCTTCCATCTTTGGGTGAGGGTGGAGAAGTGCCGTCTACCGCCCGCAAACATCCGCGGGCCATGTAAGACTCCAAATGGTGCTAGGCAGTGGCAGTTCTGTGGAGGGGAAAGGTGCTGTTTAGGCTTCCCTCCTGAGTGTTACAAAAATATTTAAATGTAACCAAGATCAAGGTCCAGAACCTGGTAAATGAGGAATCAAGGAGTATAGGATAAATATGATAATAGTTTGGTAGAAATGGAACAGCACTATCTGAGACAAGATTATGCAGGGAAAAAATTGAACAAAAGAAGTTAAAGTACCCTTAGAGTTCAAAGAACAAAAGCTGTTGTATGTAAACAACACCCACAAGCAAATAAATCTGGCCCTCAACAGAAGATTGGGGATGATCAACTCAAACCCAAGCAACCTCCAGGTTCTCAATGAACCTGCCCAACTATCCGCAATGAAGCGCCTGAAGGGTACCAGATAACTGAGGGTGGCTGTACAGGACAAAGCACAATGTTTAAGAAGCTCTAAAGCAAACAGTAACTGATTTGAAGCAAGGATAACATCAACACTTCCCAAGGGACTCAAGAGTAGGCTGGCAGAATGCAACTCCAAAGAAGCTAAGGGGAGGTATAGCACTCCTGGTCTTAAGCTTAATAAGACCTCTTCAATAAATTGTGATTGGCTCCAGAAAGATGATCAAGGATCAGGACCAGTATGGTCAGAGAAAGGGATCAAGGAGTGGTATAACACACTCAAAAATTCAAACAGAAAGAATTTTTTCTTCAACCAGCAAGCCTATTGGTTGGTGATAAGGATCAAGGATCAAGGGTTTGAGTATGGAGGCTCAAGGATCAAGTGTGTTCTGATTTCATGCTGGATCATTCCATGCTCCATCCAAAAGGCAGGGGAGAGCCCCTCCTTTTATGGGCAGGAGGCCCTGTTAGACTATGTACAACGGATTCTACAAATAGAGCGGAAACGGAAAGAAAATCATGTGGTCCCTTGCGTCCATCCGTGGATGGGCTCACGCGACAATACCGGAATCACCCACCCCTTCTCCAAAGGCAGACAGGGTGGGAAAGGAAAATGAACTGAACCGCCGCGGATGTCTGCGGGCGGTAGTCAACACTCTCCACCCCTCTTCCAAAGGCGGAAGCGGGTGGGAGATTCCCAGGAAAGGTGACAGATGAAGTTTGTGAGAGCTCGGATGGGCAGATAGGAGATCCGCTTGAGGCAGTTGAGTAAATCCTGAAAGTTTTGAGATTCACAACTGATAGATTGAGTGAGATGGGAGATTGACAGATCCAAGAATTGGACAAATTCTTGGGGGTGCGGTTGGGATGGATTCGGTAATTCATGGATGAGCGCCACGCGGCGTTTGGATAAGAGATCGGGACGCCCGGCGGACAGGGGATTGGGATGCGCGGTGGGTAGGGGATTGGGACGCGCGGTGGACAGGGGATTGGGACGCGCGGCGGGTAAGGATGGGCAATGCGGGACGCGTGAGGAGAAGGACGTGGGACAATGATAGATGAGCAATGCGCAATGATGACGGTGAGAAGCGCACAGCAATGACAATGCGGATGAGGGACGCGCTACGCGTGAGGATGAGGATGTGGATGAATCTGAGGATGAGTTGGAATTTTTTTTTTTTTTATGGAGCCAGACGGTACATTTGCGCAACAGTTTATGGATCAAGGTCTCAAGGTGGCCAGGGTGTCCAGGATGGGGCACCACAGCGGTCTGGTTCATTTTTTTTTCACACCCCTTCCACCTTTGAGTGAGGGGTGGGTGATCCTTGTGTTGTCGCGCGCGCCCATCCGTGGAAAGACGCAAGAGAGTTTAAGGGATGAGAAAAGATCCCACCCCAGTCAGGGAGGCCGGATTTCCACTGGCCTGCATGATCTATTTTCCTGATCATCTGAAATAAAAAAAAAAAATTCCGCTCTATTTGTAGAATCACTTGTACATAGTCTAACAGGGCCTCCTGCCCATATAAGAAGGGGCTCTCCCCTTCCTTTTAGATTGGGGGGGGGGTATCATATGGCATCTTACCAGAGAATTATCATCACAATCATCTTGAAATAAATTATCTGTGGTGTCTCATTCCCCTTTATCCAAGAACTGAATTCTGGGTATATCCATGATTGCCCCTTGATCCTTGAGCCTCCATACTCAAATCCTGATCCTTGATCTTTATCACCAACCAATAGCCTTCCTGGTTGAAGAAGACTTTGACTGATTGAATTCTTGAGTGTGTTACACCACTCCTGATCCCTTTATCCGGCCATACTGGTCCTGATCATCCTTTGATTATCTTTCCAAAACCGGTCATGTTTGACTGAAGACGTTTTATTAAGCTTAAAACCTGGAGTTTTAAACCTCCCTTTATTTCTTTTTGAAGTTGAATTCCGCCACACTACTCTTGATTCCCTTGAGAAATGTTGGGTTATTCTTTTTTGAATCAGTTATTGTTTTGCTTCTAGAGCTTCATCAAACAATTAGCCTTGCCTTGTGCAGCCACCCACAGCTATCTGGTACCCTTTCAGCGCTTTATTGCAGAGAGTTGGGCAGGTTCATTGAGAACCTGGAGGTTTTTTGGGATTGAGTTGATCTTTCCTAAGCTTCTGCTGACAACCAGAGCTATTAGCTTGTGGGCGTTGTCACTTAAAATTGCCTTGTCCTGTTGAACTCTGAGCAATCCTTGACTTCTTGTATTCAAGTTTTTCTCTGGCATCATCTTGCCTCAAATAGTTTTGTTTCCCAGCTACCAACTACTATCATCTTTATCCTTTACTCTGTGGACCCTCATTTACAAGGACCTGGACTTTGATCTTGGTTACATTTAAATATTTTTGTAACACTCAGGAGTGCAGCCTAAAGAGCACCTTTCCCTTCCACAGAACTGCCATGGCCTAGCACCGTTTGGAGTCTTACAGCGGTTGTTTCTGTAAAAATTGGTCCAAACATCAATTCATGCAAATAAATAAGTGACTTGCAACAACCAAAACCTTTGCAATCTTCTCAAAAGCAATACCTTACAAATTTTTTTCTAAAAATTGTATCCTTTAAATACTGCCATGTCTTGTTTTGAATAAAAATCTTCAATAAATATTTTCAACAGGACCAACTCCATTTACATATTTAGTTTGCTAGTGTTACCAAACAGCAGTAACTATTTTTTGTGGATGACACTCCTAAAAAGCAAGCTTGACAACATTGGGTGCCTTGGAATAAAAGGCCAGAAACCCAAAAAAGACTAATGCTGAAATGGACCACAAGGAATACCACCTCTTAATACAATAACTCAACAAGGAGATGCTTGGGTTTGTTTCTGTTGTACTCAAAAAAGAAGAGAAGGGGGTAGGCTCCATATTTTGGGCCCATCTGAAGATTGAGTTTGTGGGAAACAGAAGCCACACAAAAAAAAACATGGCTTATAACAACTTTCACACTGTGAGATTCCACAAAACTCATCAGTTTATTGCTGATATGCAAAAAGCTATAGCTAGTTTAAGGTCCTCAGGGCTCAAGATGGACTCAGAATGGATATTGTTAAAAATCCTTCAAAGGCATCTTAGTTAATTTGAATCCCTTTTGAGAATTGTTTCACAAATGAATCCAATCCTGGATGAAGAGGAATCTCTCAGAAGGATTGAGAAAGACACTAATCTGCTCAACAGAAAAGAAAAACATACCCAAGTCCTGTTTACCAAGAATTCTCTTAAGAAGATATTCAACAAGAAGAATGTAAAGTGTTACAAGTGTAACAAGTTTAGCCATATTTCCAATTAGTGTAGGTCTGCCCAGGGAAATTCTCCTAATATTCTTGAGTCCAAAAGATAAACCTTCATTCTACAAGGGATGAGGTGGAAGAAATGAATAGACTTATGGCTAAAGGAGAAAAGATTGAAGATCTCTTTACCAATTAACCTTTTGTGGAAGATTAAGTGGGGTTAAAGAGAGAGCCCAGTAGCAGAAATCAAGCATATTTGACCAAGAATACATTTTTCAATAATGAAGAAGGTTAAAGTTCTGATGTGAGTAAACATTTTAACAATGATAGTAACCAGAAGCACTTGACATGTGGTATAATTTCCAATAAATATGGAGGATCAAGTGGAATAATAGTGGATTATGGTTTTAATGACCACATTTTCAACACAAATAAAGACTATTTTAATAACTTTGTACCTCAGGGTGTTCATGGGTTGAGCCAACCCGCTAGGTACCTGTACCTGGTGGGTATTTAGCCAGGTTTGGGTCAGTTGTTCTCTAAAAAACCCTATGTTGACCCAACCCACCTCAAGCTGCAGCGGGTGCAATTCTGGGTTGGGGCAGATCCATTGGATGATGGGTCAGCCCATGGGTACCCAAACTTTTTTTCTTTATTCTTCTCTGTGTATATTTTGTCTTTTCATATGATTTTTATCCTCTCTAAATATCACCTCATACATTATTTTTAGTAATAAAAAGTGATACAAAAATTTGATGCCCTTGATTTTCAAAAGAAGAAGAAAAAAAAACCCCCAGTGGGGCCCCATGACCCACTGGGGACACGCAAATACCTGCCAAGACCCACCAGTACCCATCACAGGTTTGAGTATGGATTCAGGGGCAGTTGACCCAACCCGCTGAAAACTGCCTACTGGTGGGTCAGGTATGGGTAGCAATTTTTTCTGCTGACCCAACCCATGAATACCCTGAGACAGCCAAGATAGGATCCTCACAAGCCAAACAAAATTGAGTTTTTATACATACTCCAGACTTCAGGGTGTTCATGGGTTGGGCTGCCCCGCTGGGTAGCAGCACCTGGTGGGTATTTTGCCAGTTTTGGGCCAGTCATTCTCTCAAAGACCCTATGTGATCCCAACCCACCTTGAGCTGCTGCGGGTCTGGGTCTGGGTTTGGGCAGGGCCATGGGATGATTGGCCAGCCCATGGGCACCAAAAAAAAATAAGACACTTATCCTTTCTGCCTTTTATTCTTCTCAATGTGCATATTTTTTTCCTTTCATATTTATGTTCTTCATGCTCTCTAATGATCACCTTATACACAAAATGATAATCTTATACATGATCTCTTGTAATAAAAAGCAATACAAAAAATTTAATGCCCTTCATTTTAAAAAAGGAAGAAGAAAAACCCGCCAGTGGGGCCCCATGACCCACTGGCGACCCACAAATACCCACCAAGACCCGCCAGTACCCATCACGGGTTTGGGTATGGATTCAGGGGAAATTGACCCAATCTGCTAAGACCTGCCTACTGGTGGTTTGGGTACGGGTAGAAATTTTTGAGGCCAACCCAGCCTATAAATACCCTGATTTGTACCACACAGTGGTGTTGTAAATATTTTTCAAAAAGGTAGAAGCATAAAAATCCAAAGGGAAAGTTGTGCTAAACTTGGAACAGATAATTATGGGATGTTGAGTTTATTTTTCCCCTGAATAACCATATAGTCTTTTTTCTTTGAGGTTTTTATGGAATAAACGTTTTCAGATTAAAAATTTCAATGAAAGTTCTTGATTCAAGAAAGATTAGAATAGTGTTTGATGTTATAGTTAAGTCAATGCTATTATAAGACAATCCCCATACAGAAGTGATAAGTTTTTACCTATCTGTGATACATAGATGATATTGCAACCAAGCAACTAATGAGAACTGTGAGAGTTTTAAACTACAAAAAATGACCAGAAAAACTTTTTTAAGAAAAGAGAAATAAAAGCATTAGTAGGAGAAGAATTCTCAATTGATTTGGCTGGTCCATTTAATCCTGTGTCTTTGGGAGATTCAAAGTAATTCATCATTCTATTAGACACTGCTATAAATCTTTACTGGTTAAAACCCATCAGGTATACAGATGACACAGCCAATAAGGTGAATTATTTATTGAAAAGATGGGAAAGGCAAGGAATGTTAAAGAAGCTCTGGTAAGTGATAACTGATGTAGGAGGTGAATTATTAGGAAATAAATTTGAAGGTATACAGGAAGAATTCGGAATAGAAAATATAAAGAACATCCATCATACCCCACAGAACAATGGAATTTTAGAAAGAACAAATAGAACTATAATGGGTAAATTCAGGACAATAACAATAGATAAAAAAATTTAACAAGTTTTTGTGGGCTGAAATATTCTCAACAGCAAGTTATTTACATAATATTATTGATGAAGGCAAAGGATTTAAATGTGAGTTCCTGTAAAAAGCTCCAAATACTAAGAGATTAAGGTAAATAGGATGCCAGTCAGCTCGCTACTATCTACAAAGAAACCTGTCAAAGTAACAAAAATAAAACAAATAAATTAAAATATTAATATAAACAAAGAAGGAGCAAGACAAACAAAAATATTATTACAGAAATGGATTGTCCACCCAAAATAAGGTAGGGTCACTCACTGACCCCACCCTTGAATTATAACTCCGTCATATTTTAAATTATTAAATAAAGAACTGAACAAAAAGTCAAAGCACCACCATGGCAATTTTTGGCCAATTTAATATTTCACATACATTTTCACATATAGGTTTCACACCTAAAATCAATCCAAAACTGAAGTGTGGTGTATATTTTAGGAATTACATGCAGAAATGTGTTCTGTCACAATTCCCGGGCGCATTCCTGCGTCCCTACACAGCTCCTGCACATCTGTAGTACACTGGACGCATTAGGTTCCTGCATAAAAAATTCACGCACACAGTTGATCTTACCACGCAATCAGCAGATCCTACCCAGCGCAAAGTTGAATGGACTGATCCCCATGTCAGGATCCATTTTGACTAATCTGACAACAGGTCACCAGGGCCAAAATGGGGTCTCTGGCTGGCCAGTGACTTCATGTCACCATCCAGTCCCATTTTCTGGCCAATTGAATCCCTTTATGGGAAACTTCTCTTCACCAATGAGTATTCTTGAGTTCACCTCATTTTACATCAAAAAGAAAATATGATTCACCTTGTATTCACCATGGTGGAAAATGAATGTCACTTGTAATTCCCCAAGGAAAAAACCTGAATTCACTTGAATGTTCACATTGATTCAACTGGGACTCACTTGAAATTCCTTATGGAATAAAAATTTCCAATTAAATATTGTATATTTTGATATCCCAGCTACAATTTCAGTGATCAATATTTTCCACAATGCAATGACAGCTTCATTCTGATTAATTCCAGTATTCATAAAAAAAATTATTTTACAGTTTATTTCATATCACTTTTATGTAACACTACCACTTCTATAGTACAAATTTCATTGGTGTTTTTCCAGTCTTTCAGCTGTGTTTCACATCTGGTTGCATTACTGAAAAATAAGCTCCAAATCAATTTTAGTTTATCCTTCCCAATTGGACCCTACTCCCCCAGCCGGGTAAAACCATCAACGTTCCACTGTCCAAGAAAAAAAAAAAATAAAGAAAAGTCAAACCAAGGAGGGCAATCTGCAAAGATAAACAATAGAAGGTGTATCCTAAACCCAGAATTGAGGTTGAATTGTATCAGCAATAGGAGCGTCATCCTTTTTGTCAAGTCACTCAGCTTTTTTTTTCATTTTTTCCCCCGGGCATCTTGCCATGGCCCATTGGTCTTGTCCAGCAAGTATTGATCCTAATTCAAATCAATGGGATGAAGAAGAGGATTGCATCAAGGTTGATGCTGAAGGTGAGTGAGGGTGTCAAGGTGAAGCTGGAGAGAGAGTTAGACGCCTTGAGTGATCTTCACGATCTTGATGACATGTGGTTGCTTGATTTGACATCAAGAGAGTCACCCAATCCGGCTCCTACTGGATTTTCTTCCACTCTTTGATTGTTTCCCCTTCATCCATGACTCCCATCCTCCCGCTTGCTCAAAAACTGGGAGGGTTCTTCGATCATCAGTCAAATTAGGATCAGGCTTGTGACCAATTTGGGGTGTTAGCCTCCCGGTTTTTTAAACCTATATCGATTGTCTTTCTCTCTTGTGCATCAATGATCTCTTTAGATCTTCCAAAACTCATTACAGGATACTTTCTACTGCTATCTACACGTTTTTGAAGGGAACTGCCCAAGGTTGGAATGGGATGTTCAGGACTGCCTCTGCACAAAGTTGTGAAATTCTTGCATGCTCTCACTTTCCACATTACCACAAACTTGGTGTTTTTTTTTTTTTTTTTTTTTTTTGATCTCAATTTCTGACTACTCAATTGATTCAAAAAAAAAAATTAAACAATTAAACAAACATGGGAAGTGATTATTATTATTATTGATTTATGGGTTCTCATTTTTGATATATATAGTCTTCTTTTGAGAAATCTATTGATTCAGAAGATTAAGGGTGATGGTCAAACCACATCAGAGGAGGAGGGTCAAAAGTGCAAGGATCAGAATTGATTTTAGAATGATGTCAATGGACCGGAACTCCAATTCAACCTCAGAATACAAAAATATCAGATGCTTAAAGTCCTTCAATCAATAAATGTGTGTGTGTTTTTTTTTGCAGCAGTTTCCACAACTCCCAACCTATCACTTTCAAAATTCTCATCACCATTTTCTTACCAAGCCACCATCAACATCAACATCAAACCAATGGTTTTGAATCCCGTCTTTTTTTTAAGAAAAAGAATCTCTTCAAGAGACTTCATCTTTCTTTTCTTCAACATCATTCCCCTTTGTAATCCTCACTCTTTCACTCACACCCTCATCAACAAGAACAAAAAAATATTGATGGTACTGGATTTTTCAATTTTTTCAATTTTTTTCAATTTTTTTTTTCCTCCAGCGTATTTTTTTGGAGTTTTATGCTTGATTTGATATTTTTTCCAAAAATTTAAATTGTGTTGTTAAGTAGAGAGTACATACAGACGTTCAAACAATCTAAATTCCAAGAACAGAAAATGAATAATACATGCCTTTTATTTTTTTTTTTTGAACAATCAAATTTAGCCTTGAAAGAGAAGCCCAAGCATGAATGGACGGATTTAAGGTCAATTGGTCCCATTATTCTTATCTAGCCACCGTACGTACGTACGTACACTTAGAAATACCTTCCTTCAACCCTTGAGTTTCTTCACCTCACTACCAGTGGAGTCGTCGATTGTCTTCATTTGGATTTGATTTTGATCAACAAAACTTTTTGTCTTTGACCACTTCTACCTCAATCCTCACGGCTGCTCGGACACTTACCCACCTGTTTCAATCCACAATTGAAGGCAAGAACATTTGTCAAATCAGTTCATTCCTCAGCCAGTTTAGAGGATTCATCTTTGCACACCTTGTCACTATTACTATTGTGATTATGGTGATTGTGATCATCATCATCATCAGATATGATCAAGTGACCACAATCTTGGGCTACGGCAATCTTGGTGGTTGTTTTGCCCTTTTGAACACTCTAGGTTGTCTTTTGTTTCTTGGGTTCTTTGAAATTAGTCTTCAAGTTTGAATTGGACGCTTGCTTGCTTTTTGGAGCAGATACCAAAGGAATAATGATTTTTACGTGGTTTGGAATCTGATTTTTGGAGGACCAAGGCTTGTACACGGTCATGATAGTGTCACAGTACTGTTCCAAGTCGCGAGATTTGGTTCCGAGCATGATATAGCTGTTGACCGTGTAAGCATCTTTGGTTGAGCGGGAGTGGTAGACACAATTTCTCAATCTTCAGACAACTCTCGCCAAAATCAAGGAAAAGAAAGGCTTGATTTGACGTAATAGCGACAAACTGTTCCGCCAGGTAACCTTGCAAAATTAGGTGAATGATTAAGTTTTACAATTGCTTTGGATGAAAACAAGGGCAATCAAAATAATGAAGAAAAAAAAGATGAAGTATTGGGCAGTTAAGCGTTCTCATTCTTCATTTTTAGCATGCTGTCTTTAAGAAGATCAGCCAACCTCTTTAGTGAGTGCAATCTTATTGCAATTCAGTTTGTCTAGTTCCACTACCTTGGGAGCTAGATCGGTTGGTGAATCATTGAAATCTTGGTCAACTTGGCGGGTTTGAATGATTTGAATGATTGAAGGCCCAATGCCACGCATCAAATCCCCTAGTTGGATCATTTTTATTTGGCCATTCATTCTAGTTATGTAAACAACAACGTGGCAGATGTGACAAGCTTGTATTGTCAAGTCATCGTATAGGATTTGAGAAGGATCTTGTTTGCAATCATCACAATTTTTACAGGGCTCAGGAGAGAAAGGTAGAGGATTGCCAGAGTTTCAAGTTGAGCGGGAGGTTTTGAAATAGTCGGCAAAGAGGGTACTAGGACAGCGTTCCACTTCAACAGCGTATTGGGCCATAGAGTAAACTGCAGGGGGTGGCAAGACACCACTTCAAAAAACTGGGTTGTGACCAAGATGTCAAAGAATATGAAGGCCTATACGTTTTGTGATCCCATCAGTCTCGGAGGCAACCATTCCAGAGAGTGGGATAAGATCACTTGTTTTCCAAAAGAGAAAACAGTCCAAAACATGCCCATCACGTCCAGCACGACCTGATTCTTGATAATAACCTTCAGTACTTTTTGGAAGCGTATGATGGATCACAAAGCAAACATGAGGAGCGTTGATACCTAAAATAAGAGAGACAATAAGCGGGCCTTGACACCTATCTGAATCAAAGGAAGATGGTTTGGATTACTTGAACTCGTCTCACCCATCCCAAGTGGATTCTATGTTTTTGCTTATGTGGGACTGATGGAAGGACTCAGACGCAAAGCATCAGCGTGAGCAGTGGTCAGACCTCCAAGTTGCACCAAAATCCTCCTGTTTGGATGCATGCATCCAAACACTAACATTTTCATGCAACTTCCATGCTTTAATCCAAGTTGCACCAAAATCCTCCTGTTTGGATGCATGCATCCAAACACTAACATTTTCATGCAACTTCCATGCTTTAATCCAAGTTGCACCAAAATCCTCCTGTTCGGATGCATGCATCCAAACGCTAACATTTTCATGCAACTTCCATGCTTTAATACAAGTTGCACCAAAATCCTCCTGTTTGGATGCATGCATCCAAACACTAACATTTTCATGCAACTTCCATGCTTTAATCCAAGTTGCACCAAAATCCTCCTGTTTGGATGCATGCATTCAAACACTAACATTTTCATGCAACGTCCATGCTTTAATCCAAGTTGCACCAAAATCCTCCTGTTTGGATGCATGCATCCAAACACTAACATTTTCATGCAACTTCCATGCTTTAATCCAAGTTGCACCAAAATCCTCCTGTTTGGATGCATGCATTGTAGCATGATGAGACGTGTTGAAATACACTTTGGTGAGGATGTAGCACAGTGAGGAGTGTTGAAATCCACTTCAGTGGGAGTGTAGAAGGGTGAGGTGTGTTCAAAATTAGGTCAGGAGTGTTGATATCCACTTTGATGAGAGTTTAGCAGGGTGAGGCCTGTTGAAAATTGGGTAACAATTCTTCAAATTCACTTTTGTCAGGGTTGGAATGGTGAGTAGTATTATAAATTGGGTAACAATTGTTCAAATTCACTTTGTTGAGGGTGTGCAGGGTGAGGAGTGTTGAAGTCCACTTGGGTGAGGGTGTAGCAGGTTGAGGTGTGTTCCAAATCAAGTGAGAAATGTTCAAAAGTTGGTGAGGTTTGTTCAAAATTGAGTGTGGTTTTCAAAGCATTGATTGAAGTGTGGTTTAATCATTTACATATACCAGTGTTGTTTAATTTAACCTTGGTGGTGGGGCTCAATTCACCTAGACCACACTTGGGTTCTGTCAGCCCAAATTTTCATGCCTGGCCTACTATATGGGAGTGCACATCACTGCACTGGCAATGGTGAAACTACAACCACATAAGAGTGTAGTCCCTCCTCTGCCCACCCTCTCATGTGGATGAAATACACACTATGATGAGTCTGTAAAGTAACTTCACTCTTTTTATAAGAAACAAGTTTCTTGTATCAAATAAATGTTGCTTTGTAAGTCTAAGATATTGTCAAACAAAGATTGTTGGGGAGTTGCTCTGGTCAATATGAATTGGCCTTTGCATGCTGGAGACATTGGTTCACATGCGCGAATGAGTCCATTAAGGAAACCGTGCAATTTGTGGGCTTTTGTTGTTGATAGTGATTGTTTCTTTGGGCTGTGGCCGCGCCATGCTCAATGGGCATTCCTTCCTACATCTGATTTGAAGTCAAATAGGCTTGAATCAAAAATTAATGCAGGCAGGAAATGGCATAAATATGTTACAGGGGGGCATTTTGAATTTGTACAAATGATTGTTTAAGGCTTTGACTAAAAATCCAAGCTTTTAGCCTTTGAACATAGGTTCAAATTGGATTGGTTGTAGTGACAGAAATAGAAGGGGTTTTTTTGAGATTATGAGTAAAGAGAATCTTCTGAAAAAAGATATCCCCACCAAGATGATACATATTTTAGTGCAAAGATCCAACTATATAAAACATGTGGATCAAACAATGAATGCAAAATAAAGGCAACTAAGGAAGCTCCTCAGGTGAGTATTGAGAAAGCATACAATAAACCCTGAAAAGAGAAAGCTATTTAAAATCAATGATTGTTGTGGTTTAAACACATTAGCACCTTTTATGCAGAAAATTGATTGATATGAAGTAAATGGAACACAATAACCCCATCTAGGATGGGAGAATGAGGAAGAATAAATTTTATCTTAGAAAGGAAGATTTACCACCACATGCCTTGACAGTTGTTGAGGAGTTTGTTGAAATGAGTCGGTGCTCTAAACTGAATTGGAGATTTGCCTTGCTTTTCTTCTGGAAGTCTCTGCCTGGCTGTCTTGTTTTATCCTAGTATGATTCTTCTTCCCATTACTGTTTACAAGTGCCACCTTGGGTTTGTTTCAACCCTCCATGTGAGACATTTTGGGAGATATCTATTCAAATTCTGCATTTCCTGGCAGAGATATCCATGTTTTTTACATGGAATAAATATTTGAAGAATGAAACAAAAGGCTTTCCTGTAAAAACTTATCCATAAAAGCTTTTAAAATATTTGAGTGAACTGTGAGTTTATTTGAGGTTTTTCCCTTGTGAAATTATATGAGGGAGATCTGTGCATTGAAAAATACTCCTGGGTCATTCAAAATCCCTTGAGTTCTATGGCATTCATGTGCTAAATTAAGATTTTTTTACCAGGTACAAAGCCCATGTTGCCAGCTCTGAGATGGGTTAGCTAACTCCAAGGATTAGCTTGAAGATGGGATCCTTGGAAAATGCGTGATTGCACTTTTTTACCTACAAGTAAAGTGGGGCCTGTGCCCCAGGTGCACCAGCAAAAAGAAAGTGAACTGTGAGCTGATTTGAAGTGATTCCCTGGTGAATTCATAGTGACACTGGCGGACACTTTTTGTTACATTTATTTTTGGTGAAATGCTGGGAAGAGTGTAACACTCATCTCTGAACAGAAAATTCCTTTGGATTTTGCTGTAACTTGATTTATTTTTTTCTCTGTTCATTTATATATTTTTTTTTTGGGATAAAGTCAGCACCAATTTCATTTGGCATGGGGAGGGCATTTATGTTTTCATGTATGGATACTCACATCTGTTACATAGAATCTTGATGGCCTGCAATCTTGGCCTTGGAAAAAATGCCAACTGTTTGTAGGAGATGCAGAGCTTTGTGAAATTATAATTTTCAAGCTGTGGAAATTGAGAATTGCAAAAACTGAAAATGGTTTATAACCATTTTGATTTTTCCAACAAACAAACTTCCTTTACAAATCAATTTCCCTGTAAAAAAATCAACATGTTTCACAAAATTGATCTTTTCCAGAAATAGTTATTGTTTTATCTTGGTGGAAATGGCAGAATTAAAAGTTCATGATTTGGGAAATACAGATGAATTCCAATTTCCAAAAAGGTGAAATCAAGGTGATTCTCATTTTCAGCAGCAGTGAAATCTTCTGGACTTTTGTTTTCCATAAAGGTGAAACCCACAAGAAATATTGTGTACAGAATTGTGAAAAATTGAATCAATCATTGTGAATTCATGGGGAATGTTTTGATACTTATGGGGGACAAAAGTGGCCACAAAAGTGACTTCATGTCACTGGTCAGCCAGAGACCCCAATTTGGCCCTGGTGGGTACTGCTCAGAATAGTTAAAACCTAGTAAATTCTACCTGGTGTATGTGATATCATGACATAAGCATGAAAAATTATCTAAAAAACTTAAAACTTAAATAAAAATATTAATCAAATAATTTTAAATTATTTTAAATTAAAAATCAAATATTGAAAATCACCACAACAATGACTGATCCCAATCTTTGAAGACCACAAAACATGTCCAGGATTGGGCTTAAAAATTATTAAAAAATTATCATCATGATCCAAAAGTGATTGAAAACCAATAAAAATCCACTTCTGATCACTTTAGTTCAATAATAATAGTAAAAATCGAAGATCAGTGCAGAATGATCATATTAACAGATTGACAGATTAACAGATACTGCAGCTAAAAACATGCAGAAAGACAGCAGATCTGAGGTCAGCAGACTGACAGCACCCTGAGGACGTGAAAATATTGCCCTTTCTGGCTTACTTGACCTAGCCCTTGAGCCTCACCCTCTCTACACGCCCTGAAGAGGCTCTTTTTTACCCCAAAAAGATATTTATACAGACCTCTTTGGACCTATTTTTCCCCATCAGTTTTACCAGGAATTTATTATTATCAATCATAAAATGTTTCATTGTTAATTAAGTGCTTATAAAGAGATAAGAAAGTGATTTATGACTTAGTCTGCAGTATTATTATTATTTTGCCAAACCCATCAAGCTGATTCATTAAATTTTACTCCCGCAATCAACCCCATCTGCTCTGAAACCCTTTGAATGAATCTTTTCAGGCTTTCTATGGATTATTGCTCAAAGTAAGTTGCTAACTTCCTGCCTTAGCTTGTGTGATGTTTTTCCCAGCCATTCTAGTGGATAAGTCCTTAGAAGGCACCCATCATTATACCAAGTTATTTACACTGCCTAAGGAGGCCCCTTGAAGAGATGTTGTTTTTCTGTAAAGACCCCCAGTAGTATAATACTGTGGCCCCTCTTTTTATAAAATATTGAAAAACTTTTTACAAAACCCAAGTAAAAATTCCATCAGCTCTTAAAATATTTATTATTTGAGCTTTGTAAGTGTTTATCTTTGGAATATTATTATTCCAGCCTTTTATCACTCTCTGTATATAAAGGACTGCAAGTTTCCTGGTATCAGAGAGCTGACAATTCCTTGCCTGTTACAGTTTGCATCATTATGGTGATTCTGGTAAATTGGATGCAAGATGTGGAAAAGGAGTTTTAGTAGGATATGATTATATGAGTAACTGATATAGAATGTATGATATTGAATACAGAAAGATTATTAGTTTAAGAGATGTTAGTTTGAAGAGGGTGTGTTTCCCTTGAAGAAAACAATTGATGAATTTATTGAGCCTCCAATTGAAAATTTGAAACAAAAAAATACAGAAGTATCCAGAAATGCACATAAATAGCCAGAAGATATTAAGAAATCAAAAAAAGCCCAAAATTTGAATAAAGACTAAGAAGATATTAAGAAATCAGAGGAGAAATATTTAAACAAAGAGACAGTGAATGTGAGAAAAAGTAATAATAGAAAGAGTGACAGATATGGACTGGAAAGTATATTTTATGGTTGTTGATAACATTGAAGAAGTTTTTCAATGAGAATAAGAGATAATGGAATCAAAAGCATCTTTTGAGACAGATAACAATGTAGTTCCAAATAGCTTTAAGCAAGCTATGAATTTTACAGACAAGAAATAGTGGAAGAATGCCATATTTGAAGAATTAGAATCATTAGATAATAATCAGGTTTTTGAAGTCATAATAAAAGAATAGGTTGAGAAAAAAAATAATCAGTTGGAAATAGATGGGTATCAAACCCAAAATTCAATTAGTTGGGGCAGCTAAAAAGATAAAAATCTAGGTGCTTAGCTCAAGGATTTAAACAGAAAGAAGCAATTCATTATTGGGAAAATTTCTCCCCAGCTGGAAGATTATTAACTTTGAGGTGCTTATTTGCCCTAGCAGCTCACAGAGGTGAGGAGATAAGACAAGAAGATTTTGTCAAAGAATAACTGAATTCTAGTTTAGAACAAGATGAAACAGTATATATGAAGATACCACCAGTTTTTAAGGAATGGCTTTTTGAAAAAAATCCTGAATAATTGAGATTGAAGCATATAGATACTTTTTTGAGGGGGGGGGGTAAAAATGAGTATTTACTCAAACTCAAGAAGTAAATATTTTTACTTAAGAAAGCACCCAGATCTTGGTATAATGAAATTTCCAAATTGTTAGACTCAAAAGGATTTCAAAAAAGTGAAGCAGACCCATTTTTATTGATTAATAATGGCAAAATGTTATTTTTGTGGATAGATGAAATCATTTTAATTGGGTGAAAGAAGGAGGAATTATTGAATGAGATCAAGAAAGATTTCAAAATTAAATACTTGGGAAAGGCTCAACATGTATTAGGAATGAACCAAATAAATAGACCAGATGGTGAAATCAGAGTAGAACAAGAACATCATTTTATAGCCTTAATAAAATGGTATTATATGGAAAATGCCAAAAGTTTTGAGAAAACCACTCCAATCTAATTGGAATTTGGAGAAAGCTACTGATGGATAAATCAAATTTTCCAAGAAATAAGTTCTGTACTACAGAGAAGCTGTAGGATCTTTGAATTATTTGCCTCAATGTAAAATACCAGAACTGACTTCTACTGTGGGTATTATTTCTCAAAACTTGGAGAATCCTGGGATGCAAAATTGTAATGCATCCAAAAGATGTGTTAGATAGTTGAAAGGAACTCACAAATTAGGCCTTGATTATTCTTTTGTAGATGATTTCAACCTTGTGGGTTATTCTGACTCAAGTTGGGAATAAGATGATTTGAAACAGTCAACAGGTGTTTTTACCTATTTTCTGAGGAATAGATTGATTTCTTGGAGATCAAAGAAGATAGAAGCATTAAGTGTATCATCAACTGAAGCTGAATAAAGATGTTACCTATCCAGATCTCAGGAGGAAAAAAGGATAATAAAAATATTAGAAGACACTCATAAACCTCAAGATTATTTTAAAAGTTATTCTGATAACCAAAGTAACATCAAGCTGGCAAAAAACCCACTTTTTTGCTCCAAAACAAAAAAACATAGATTTTCATTAAAGTTATATAAGAGAACCAGTGAAGTGGAAAGAATTATCATTATAATATTTTCCAAATTCAGAAATAACTTCAGAAATAATGAATAGAGCATTAGAAGGGACCAAAAATATAAAATTGTCAATAGACATGAAATTTCTTCCCCCCAGGATTTAGGGGGTGTGTTGAGGATTTAATTCCTGTTGGGGAAAATAAATGCCAAAATATTGCTTAAATAAACTCAAGTATGTTTGATTTGAAAGAGAAATAAATTCATATAGAAGTTTTTGTTATAATTCTAACATCATCAACATTGAGAAACCAATATTAGGTCATATAAAAGTTAGCAAACCCACCATTGGAAACCCACCATTTATTTTGGCCAAACTTGCCATTTTTAATGACCGGTTTCTGGAATACACATAAACCCTAACTGGTGTATTTAAAAATGGTGGGTTTCATGAAAATGGGGGGTTTCAAACACCAAAGCTGCCATGATCATCCATCCACCCTCTGTTTCATGCAAAACACCCATCCACACCTCCACCTCAGCAAATCCATACCAATCCCATCTCCATCATATCACACACATCTCATCTCCATTGCTTCACATTTCCATTGCTTCACATCTGCATCACTTCAAATTTCCATCAAGTTTCACACATCCCATCATCATCTCATCACCCCAAATCACATCACCATCTTTCTCAACATTTCCAATCAAAATTTCTGGCATGAAGCTGAAAAAGCAAAAAAGCTGACTGAAATTTCATTATTATTTGACTTTGATTCAGACTCCAATTTGGAATCAACTTGGTTACCTTTGAATTCTCTATTGGAAATGCAATAAATGGTTCCAAAAAGACACACTCTCCACAACCCTATGCATGAAAGGCAAAAACTTAATATCCTCCTCAACTTAAGCTTCCAGCAACTGTTCCAAACTTTATTGCCTTCAATCATGAAAATTTTGGAGATTATTGAAGACCACCACATCTTCCAGAATAATTCTTGGAATCCTCAATGAAATACAGTTATCCAACTGGCTGTTGCTCTTTGTAGATTGGGATCAAATGGAAATGGAGCAGAAATTCATTGATTAGAAAATCTATTCTTGGTAATTTATGGATCCATTCACTTATACACCAAAAGATCATGATTACTATCCTATCTTTTCATTGCTCTGTCCTTTTTTGGCCAAACAAAGAATAAGGCAAGGAGATATCTTAATTAATGGAGAGTGAACAATTTCCTGGTTGCATTGGTTTTGTTGATGGAACCATTGTCTCCTTGAGTCAAAAGCCCCAACTAGATGGCAACCACTATTTTTATTGGACAAAAGGCAATAAATTCATTTCATTTCCAAAGCCTTTGATGAAACCTTTGAAAAAACACTGAAAAAGTATGTTTTATCTGTTTGTATAGATACTCTGTTCCACTAAAACTGGTTTGTGATAAAGACAAGAATTTCATATCCCTACATGCTGGCCTTCCAAGTCCTTTTCATGATTCATATTTTTTAAATCAGATGCGGATTGACTAAAAACCGGATAACTACTTTGACCAAGATAAATAACTTCTAGTCAATTCAGCTTATGCTAGCAGGAAATATGTGGTTCCAGCATACCACAATGTTTCATCCAATGATAAATCCAAAAATGATTTCAACTATCATATTTCCCAATTGAAAGTTTGGAGTGAGCATGCCATAGGAATCCTGAAAGGAATATGGGCCAGATTAAGGGAAACACAAAAACAGCTTCAAAATTCCAAAAAAATGAAGATCCTCATCAACTGGATTATCACTTGTTTAATACTTCAAAACCTTCTGGCTGATATCAAAGATGAATGGGACAAAACATTTGAAGAAGATATTCCCAATCCTCTTCAAGTCATCCCAGTGTCATCTTCTACCTCATCTTTGGCCATGAGAGAGTGGATTCTACCCCTCAAACTTGCTCACTTTGATGAGTAGCATTTGGTTTTTAAATTGGTGAAATATCACATCACAGAATTTTTTGGGTTTTGGTTGTTCAACAAAGAATCCTAGGCTGACTTGGGTTTTTTTTTTTTTTTTTTTTTTTTTTTTTTTTTTTTTGGTGGACTTGGGCAAAAAAAAGAACAAAAACTTCCAAGCTACCCACCTCACCCCACCAAACCACCGGTCCACTCCTCCCTTGCCCTCACCAAATCACCTCAACAACCACTGGTTCACTCCTCCCTCCTCCTCACCAAACCACCTCAACCACCACCATCTCCTCTAAGTTCACCCAGTCATCCTCCTCCTTATCCAGGTCCCCATATTACTTTTTCTTTGCTCACATCCCAAGGAAAGCTCCCCGCCTCCTACTTTATGGATTGGTGCTGACCTCCCCCCCTCCTCCTTTTAGATTGTTTTTCTTGCTTGTTCCTTGGTTGGCACACCTGGTAAGCACTCCCCATCCTCCTTTTCCCTTCCTCCTCATCCTGCTCCCCTTCACCCCATGATACTCCTTGTTGATTTATTCGGAAGCAAATGTTTTTTCAATTGACCAAACTGCAATAAAAATTTTGTTTGTTTGCCAATCAATTCATTGAAGTTTTTTTGTTTGCCAATAAATTCATTGAAGTTTGTTTGTTTGCCAATTGATTGATTGAAACAAACATTTTCTTTCTGATTGATTGATCAGCAAAACTGCCACCTCCCTTTCCCCCCATCTTCCTCCTCCTGCCTCATGAGTAATAAGGGGAATGAACTTTTTTTTTGTAGGAAAATTCACCTTTAATTACTGTTGATCATCTATGTTTATTATACCAGACTAATGAAGGTTTTTTTTTTGATTCCATGCAATGCAACCCATCATTCCACCCCTTTGAACACCCTTTCTTGATGCCCCATTCTTCTCCCACCGAACTCAAAATATTAGACAAAAAATTGATTTACATCTTGATGCTCACCCCAATCAAAGTATATGGCTGGGAAAGAAAAAGATGGAAGGAGATAGTTTGAAAAACATACAGAGAGATGGGGAGAAAAGGGCTCACCATATAAGGAGGGCTCAAATTAGGGATTCTGAAATTGTATTGGAGTGTCTGAGGAAACAATTAAGGCGCCATTTGTCTGCCAGAAGTATTTTTAACTGTAAATCCCCCCGCCTGCCGGATTGAAGTTAAAGGGAGTTACAGGGGGTTAGAGTTAAAGTTACAAAATTTTGGGTGTTTGAAAAGAAATGTAACACATCAAGTGCAACTTCTACGGAAGTTAAACTCCCACCTGCCCCTGCAAAAAAAGGTAACAGCAATTTACAAGGTTTTGACCTTGTAAATAGCTGTAAACTTTGCCTTTCCTGCCCATTCTTGAAGGTTACAGTTACAAATGGGCAGGATGTTTGGCTGCAGGGCCCTAGGGACTCATCCAAATTTACAGTTAAAAATCTTTTCATGGGAATATATGCAACTTTTAACCTACAGCTACAGTTACAGGCAGCAGCAAAACACACCCCAACAAAAAGGTTGTGTGGTCTTCACGCAAACTATGTCATTTGGATCTGTATCCTTCCATTTTTAAGAACAGTCCCAAACCCTCCCCTGAAGAGTTTGAACAGGCCAAACAGAAGATCAAACTGTTTCATTTCTTCAGCTCTGGAAAAGTATATGGATCAAACTGTTCCATTTCTTCAGCTCTGGAAAAGTATATGTTCAAGATCAATTGGATCATGAGGCTATGGTTGCAATAATCAAATTTTTCCCTTTGAATAAACTCTCCAAGCAAGAGAAGAAGGAAATAAACTCATTCACAGCATTCCTTCACCAATCCAAAAGATTTTTCAACACTGTTGGTCCCTCAAGATATTGGGGTGGGACAATGTAGGGGATTGGATGGCAAAAATTGATGCACCCTTCTGAAATATTTGGAAAATATTTAAAGAAAGATGCTGTCAAATCCTCCCCTAAAGAGTATTAATTTTTGAAACTTAGGTCTGACAAGGTCTCTCAAATATTAGGCCAAATGTTTAAAAAATTAGCCAAACTTGCATTGGATTCCAACAGTGAAACTATGATGGGCAACAATATCCCTTCCTTTTCCTCATTTGAATTTGGATCTGGCCTCACTCCTTTCAACTGCTCCCCTCACATCAACTTCACCTCAGACTCCTTCTACAACTCTTCCCATATTTAAAAAGGTGATTTCTCCTCCTATTCCTTTTTACTTGTGGTTCCAACCAAGAAATCAAATGGAAAAATTATTTACAACAAGGATGAATATCAATTATCCAATGTCTAATTTGTGTTTCCTGAATTTGGTTTTGGGATCGATTCAAAAACAAAAATATATTGTGAAAATGTTTTGGGCAGCAAACAAGTATAAGCACTGTAACTTTTCTGCTGTGGAGTCTGCCTCTCATACCAGGATTGCCATGTCCATGAAAATTAACAAAACCACTTAAAACACTAGCAAGGACTTGGCCAGTGGCCAAATATACCTTAGGAAAAAAATTCAGCTGGCTACTATTCAGAACTAACTGACTAAGCCACCACCAACTAAAATACAAATAAAATAAATAAAATTAATGAAATATTAATGTAAAAAAAATATGGAAGATACAAACTTTACTAATACAAAAACCAGAAATATTATTAAAGAAATGGATTCCTGGTGCCAATTTAGGTAGGTTCACCCACTGGAACCACCCCCTAAATCCTACTACTTCAGGTAGGACCATGATCACCCAGGATCCCTCCTCATCAAATCCGCAGGTATGGGTTTCTGACCAAAAATTTGGTCAGAAACCCATAGTTATGTATAGTATTGGAGTTATGCACAAAAACACCATTTTTGTCCATAACCCCACCCGTAGCCGCAGACTCTTTGAAAATGGGTGTGCAGCCCTCAGGAGGCACAGAACGCCCATCCTAGAAAGTATTGAAGCAACTACCTTGCACAGGCCCAAGGTTTTTTCTGTCAAGCAACAACCCTGCAAGTAGTTTCCCAACTACCTTGCGCAGGCCCAAGGTGGTTTCTACCAACCAGCCTTGCAGATAGTTGAGCAACTACCACGCATGGCAGTTGCTACCGGCTGCCAGCCCTGCCAGTAGTTGACCAACTACCTTGCACAGGCCCCTAGCGACTGACTGGGCCATTGCCCAAGGCAACCAGCTGGCTCACTGGCCAGCTGTCAGCTCTCTGATACCAGGAACCTTGCAGTACTTTAGCTATGGAGAGTGATAAAAATGCTGGAATAATAGTAATTATTATTATTCCAATAATAAACACTTAGAAGCTCAAATAAATGATATAATGAGAGCAGTTGCAAGGTTTAATTGGTTTGGTAATAAATTTTTTTCAATATAATATAAAAGAGGGGCCACAGTATTATACTACTGGGGATATTTCCAGACTAGAAACCTCTCTTCAAGGGGCCTCCTTAGGCAGTTTAAGAACCTTGGAATAAAGATGGGTGCCTTAGAAAGGACTTATTCCACTAATGTCCGGGCTTAACAGCACAAATGGCCAAGACAGGAAGGGTAAAACTCACTCGGAGCACTTTACCACAAGAATACTGAAATAATTGGAAGGGTTTCAGAGCAGATGGGATGGATTTCTTGACTAAACTTCAAGGGTTGATTGGTTAATAAAAATAAATAATACTACTACAGACTAAGTCATAAATCACTTGCTCATCTTCATATAAGAACTTGATCAAAAATGAAACGGTGTCTGATTGATAATAATAATTCCTGGTAAACTGATGATGGAATAATGGATCCAAAGAGGTCCGTATAAATACCTTTTTGGGTGATTTTGAGCTTCTCAGGGCACCTAGAGAGGGTTCTTCTCATGGTCTGAGGCTGGCAAGCCAGTCAGGGCAAGATTGGCTTGTTCACTTGGTGCTGTCAATCAGTTGTCCTTAGATCTGCTGGATTTCTGTACTATTTTAGCCACAGGATCTGTTAATCTGTTTTGGCATAAATTTGATTATTCTGTACTCATCCTTCATTTGTACTATTGATATTGCTTTAACATGGGCAAATGTGGATGTTTAATGATTTTCCATTATATGCTGATCACTTAGATAATTTTTGATAATTTTTATGAACACTCCTTGTAGTGTTTTGTGATCTTCAAAGATCAGAGTCAGTGATTTACATGGTAATCCTTGATCTTTGATTTATTATTAAAAAATGTTCTAAACTGAACTTTTATTAATTTTATTTAAGTTTAATTTTTTTAGACTATTAATAATTTATATGTCAACTTTTTACATGTGCTAGGCTACTCTAACTTGGTTGTAGCTCTTCTGAGCGGTACCTGGTTGTCAGATTAGTCACAACGGATCCAGACGCGGGGATCAGTTAGTACAGATGCGCGCGGGGTAGGATCCGCTGCGTGCCCGGCAGAATGAGCTGCGTGAGGGTCTCTAGTACGCGGGAACCTGCTGCTACTAGTATGTAGGGTTATGTAATGATGCGGGGCTGCGCGCGGGAATTGTGACATAACACATTTCCGCATGTAACTCCTAAAATATACTCAACACCTCAATTCTGAGTGAATTTTAGGTGTAAAACCTATACATGACAATGCGTGTGAAATATTAGAATGGCCAAAAAGTGCCATACAGGTGTTGTCATTTTTAGTACTTTTCTTTGTAATTATTTTAAAAATATAAGGACTTGGAATTCAAGGGTGGGGTCAGTGAGTGACCCTGCCTAATTTTGAGTGAGGAATCCATTGCTGTAATAATATTGATGGATTTCTCACTCCTTATTTTGTTAATTTAGATATTCTTATTTTTTCATAGTTTTGTGTTGCTATTGACAGGTTTCTCTGTACATAGTAGCAAGCTGACACCAGCCCCCCCCTCTCCCAAAACAGAAACAGGGCTTTAGGGTACCACCTACACCCCCTAAAGCCTTTTTCCACACCACATGGGACCCAAAGAGCGCCACCATGTGTTGGGGAACCACATGATACCACATAGAACACAATAAAATCCCAAAAAACAGGCCCTGCACCTTTTGAGAACTGTATCAGAAGTTGTCAGGGCCCCTGTAATGAGAACTGTATGGGGAATGTAGAACCCAAAAGGGACAAAAGAAGCTAATGTAGCACCCTGAGTGCGGGTATAGGTATTAAGCACACGCTCAGTTTTTTTTCTAAGCTCCTCTCAAGGTACTAATCACCCCATTAAGCCCCTGTATCCCCTTGACATTAAAAGAACTGTACACAACTTAACTACATGGGGCTAGTAATTCACTTGAGGGAGTGTAAATATACCAATGTAGACTAAATGGCCAAGGATGTCAGCTTGCTACTTGGACAGAGCAACCTGTCAAAGCAGATTTAAAACAGAAATAAAATAATAAAATCAGAAGGAGTGAGAAATCCATGAATATTATTACAGAAATGCATTCCTCACCCAACATTGAGTAGGGTCACTCACTGACCCCATCCTTGAATTCTAACTCCTTACATTTTTTAATAATTATTAAACAAAATGACAAACAGACCACAACACCACCATGGCACCTTTTGGCCATTTTAACATCTCACGCATTATGCCATGTATAGGTTTCACACCTAAAATTCAGTCAGAATCAAGGTGTTGTGTATATTTTAGGAGTTACAGGCGGATTAGTGTTGTGTCACAATTCCCACGCGCAGCCCTACATTCATACAGTAAAATTACACACGCCTGACACTCAATATGTAGGCGCATGTCAAAAGGCCCGCATGAAAAATGACTGACCGGCTGCAGGCAACAGATTCCTGCATGCAGCTGTCAAGCCTGCGTGCATCAACAAAATTGTACTAAGCCTGACAGCCAGGTACCGCAGGAACAGGCTACAACCTGCATGCCTACATCATGTATATGTAACAACTTGACTGCCGGAAAGAGAGATGTCTGAAACCTAAGAAAATTGAATAAAAAATATAAAAATCAAAATATAAAGCAAATAAATTGTGGGAAACAATAATGAAGGTTGTCACTTAAATGAGATTGCCAAATCTTTATGAACCACAAAACACAACAAGGAGTTAACCTAAAAATTATTAAAAATTCCCAAAATGTGCAGAAAATTCCGTAGAATTTACTGATACCCATCTTAACCCATTTCACTCAAAAGAAGTTAATACAAAATGAGGAAATGTGTCTGAATCATAAAAATAACAAATTAACATTTAAACACCTTCTGACAATTATTTCACAAAGAAATATGACATAGACAAGGCTAGCAGATTGAAAGCACCAGAACTACGTGCCAAATTAGCCCTGACCAGCCTGCTAGCCTCAGCATCCAAGAACAACCCTCTCTACATGCCCTGAGAAGGTCTTATTACTCAAAAAGGTATATAAACAACCCTTTTTTGAGTGATTTAAACCAGAGTAATTTTTAAGTATCAATCCAGATCCCTTGCCATCCATGATCAAGTTTTTATTCAAGATAAGCAAGTGATATATGGCTATAGTCTGATAGTATTATTAATAATTCTGACCCCAACATTGATTCCGTGAAGAATATCAGCAAATAACCCCAATAATTGTCCTGAGACCCTTTCATACTGTGAATCTCTGCAAGCTTCCTGGAGTAAGTACTTAAACTAGTAATTTGTCTCCTCCTTGCAACCCAGGCATAAGTTCTGTAAGACAGCCAGTCCACCCATCCCCTTGAGTTAGTCTTTTGTGAGCAATCATTTAAGACCTCATTATACCAAGGTCTTTACATGGTTCAAAGGAGCCCCTTGAAGAGAGGTTTTTATCCAATAAAGATCCACAGTTTTCACAAACTGTGGCCCCTCTTGAAAAATATATATTTAAACAAATTTAATCCAACCAAACCAACCAAACTTTGCACTTGCTTTTAAACCAATTATTTAAGCATTTTACCATAATTTTCTTGGAATTATTATTCCAACACCAATATCACTTTCTGTAGCTAAAGGACGGCAAAGTTCCTGGCATCAGGAAGCTGACATAGGACTCAAAATCATCACCCAGAAAAAGTTCCCCAGAGCATGTTTCTAAGCCCCTGGCCTCAGGAAGCCAAGGATTAAATTTCAAAATAATGATTGAATATTGCTTCTTTGGCCAATACAGTGAGGTCATTAAGGGTAAAGAAACGTGTATGAAGCCCCAAGTATGATGACTTAAGGCTTTCCATAATTCTGTAGTGGCTAGAGAAGGTCCACACAAACACACTGATGGTCCCTTGGCGTTGGCAGTAGCCTGGTTCACCCTCCTTTGGCTGGTAAAAAGACTGTGCCATGAGGGGACCCAAAAAATATAAATAAGGGCCCCTCCCCCAGCCATTTCTAGCTCATTCATCCATTCATATAGTAATTATTTCTTCATATACTTTTCTCCTAAAGCCACCAACCCCTTATAAGAAATAAGTATGTGATCCTGGACCCTTTCTGATAAAATTATAGACCAAAACTCTTGAATCTCTATTTTTTGGCCAAAATCATCAACCAACCATTCAGCCTGCCCCAGTACCAACTTCCACCACCCTGAATCCTTGAATATTTTCCCATTCATCAAAAATAAGTCCGGATCTAGAAATAGTAAGTGATCCTGCTGACTAATACCCTTTGTTTAGGTTTTTGAATAACCCAACCACCAAGGAAATTATCCATACCCTTCTTGAAAGGAGTCCTTTTCAACCCAAAAGGCAAAAAAATTGCTCCTATATTTTCCTAAATAGACTTATAAATCTGTTACGGAGGCCTCAATAACCCCATTAAGGTCTTGGCCCCTCCCTTTAAATTTTTTTTTATAAATATAAATTTGAACCTTTTACCCAAAACATATCTCTGGCATATTTCCCTATCTTTACTCCAAAATTTTCATTTCCTCTAGTCAATAGAAGGAACCATTTACTTGGAATCTAGTAGGCTGACAAAAAAATATATATATTAAAATAAAATTTTTTTTTTTCATTGGTGGTATTAGTCTCAAACTTTGTTGCAATCAAAAATGATTTTTTTGTTTTTCTTTTTAAAATTTTTATCAAAGTAAATATATTCACAAGCCAATCAATCTGGTAATTTCTTTTATTTCATCCACAGTCCTGCTGCTACAAAAACATGCCATGGCTACCAATAAACTATCTTTCTTTCAATGGTTAGGCTTTCCCTCTCCTTTTCAAGTTGCTCTTCCTGTCAATCCTTCCCCTTTTCCTCTTTTTGAAACTGGAGCTCAGCCTGTTTCAGTTGCAACTCAGCATCCAAATTTTTTTGATGAGTTGAAGTCTCACCCTTCTGCTTTTGAAAATCCATAGCCAGTTGTAAATCCCACTTCTCCTTTTAAAATTGAAGTTTTTTGGATTCAATTTTTGATTTCACTGTTTTTAGGAGGAAGTGAATACAAATGAGCTTTATTTTGAAATCAAGGAGAATCAGTCAATGCACTTACTTGAATCTTGCTTCTCTGTCATATCCTGAAAGCCAGAAAAATTTGAAGTGTTTCTCCACTTTTGATGGCTATTAAGGTTGAGGTTGATGAATTTGCAGGCCTTTTGCTTTCCCTTCGCAGAGGAGTTTTGTCTGGCAATGTTGTCACTCTCATTTGAAGGAAATATGGGGGGCCCCATTGGCTTGAGTGTTTGGAAAATCAGGAAAAGATGAGGCTGTTTTTTTTTTTAATCTAAATCAGTCAGGATTAAGCAGAAATAAGAGAAAATAACTTGGCTCCTTACTTGAGCAGTTGTTTATGGCAATGGAAATACAGGAATAAGATGCTCCTCATTGGCCAAGTTTTCCAGTTCTTCCACCCCAGGAAGAGAGTAATTGAAAGAATGAAGCGAGGGCTCAAAGGAAGGTTTTTTCAATGCTGATCTAGACATGATTGGAGCTGGTGGTATTGGAATATCCTCCTCCACATTTGGTTGGGCCCACTCATAGGTTTTGTTGGGATCATCATTGCTAGGCTGAGAATCCACAACCAAGTCCTCAGCTTCAACAGATTCAGATTCTTGGGCTTCAAATACAGCCAAAGGGGTGATTTTGGCCTTCTTTCCAAATATTTCATCCATATGAACACAAAAAGGACAAATGAAGTCCAAATTATCAACCACCAAGGTGATTCCTTTGTCTTTATTGAAGTTGGTGATTCCAAAGCCAGTGGAGATTGACATGGAGTAGGATTTTTTTTACTTCGCTTGATATTTCTTGAATTGCACCCGCATCTGTTTGTATGAAAGATCCAGCCTAACTTTGGTTTTCTTCTTGAGTTCATTGGCCATCAGGAGATAACCATTGACCTTAGAGGGTGGAGGTTGGCCAACTTGTTTTTCATTGTCCAATCCAAAGAAAGCATCATAGTTGGAGGGAATTTTGAGCCAGTTTACAAGGATAATGTGATCAGCTCTCTTGAGCTGAATTGATTTTTTGGAAGCTGATGGGGGTGATTTTTGGATTTTGAGTTACTGGGGGATGTTTGCTTTGGTTGAGTGGACTTTTGGGGTGAGGTTTGCTGAGGGGCCATTTAAAAAGAGTCATAGGGATGAAGGGATTAAGCATGTCAGCTTGCTACTATGTACAGAGCAACATTTCAAATTAACAGAAATATCAAATAAAAACAAGTAAATAAGAATATTAAATTTAACTTGAAAAAGAGTAGGAAATACATAAATATTATTTAAAAAATGGATTCTCCAGCCAAACTTAGGTAGGGTAACTCACAGACCCCACCTTGAAATCAAACTCCTTATATGTTTAATAATTGAAGAAAGAAAAGACCAAAATACCATGCCATCACTATGGGACTTTTTGGCCAATTTAATATTTCACACACATTGTCACATACAGGTGTCACACCTAAAATTAAGTCATAATTGAGTTCTTGTGTATATTTTAGGAGTTACACGGGGAAATTTATTCTGTCACAATTCCCGCACGCAGTCCCACATCCTTACATAACCCTTACAAACCAGTAGCATCAAACTCCCGCGTACTGAAGTCCCACGCGCAGCCAATTCTGCAACGCATGAAGCTTATCCTACCCCACGCGCATTTGAATGGACTGATCCCCCTGTCAGGATCAGTTGTGACTAATCTGCCAAACAGGTACCAATCATAAGAGCTACAACCTATTCAGGATTATCTGGTATATTTAATAAATTCACATATGGATTACTGATAGTCTAAAAACCTCGAAACTTAAATAAAATTAATAAAAAACTAATTTTAAAGTATTTTTAATAATAAATCAAATATTGAGGATTACCACATAAACCCATGATCCTGATCTTTGAAGACCACAAAACACTACAAGGAGTGGCTGTAAAAATTATTACAAATTACCTACGTGATCAACAGATAATGAAAAGTCAATAAACATCAACATCTGTCTACTTTAAACCATTATCATCAATAAAAATAGAGGATAAGTGCAGAATGATAAAATTACACCATTAACAGATTAACAGATCCTGTGGCTACAATAGTGCATAAAACCAGCAGATCTGAGGACAGCTTATTGAAAGCACCAAGCGGAAGTGCTGAAACTGCACTGAATGGCTTTCTAGCCTCATTGCATGAGCAGAACCCTCTCTACGTGCCCTGAGAATCTCATAATCACCCCAAAAGGTATTTATACAGACCTCTTTGGATCCATTATTCATCATCAGTTTAACAGGAATTATTATTATCAATTAGAGACAGTTTCATTTTTATTAAAATGTTCATAAAGAGATAAGCAAGTTATTTATCACCTATTCTTTAGTAGTATTATTTATTTCTCAAAAAACAATCAACCCATTGAAGTTAGTCAAGCAAATCCACCCCATCTGCTCTGAAACCCTTACTATCTTTTCAGGATTTTTGTGGTAAAGTTCTCTGAGTAAGTGTTTCCCTTCCTTCCTTGGCTATTGTGCTGTTTTGCGCAGCCATATCAGTGGATAATTTCTTATAAGGCACCCATCATTTATTCCAAGGCTCTTAAACTGCGTAAGGAGGCCCGTTGAAGAGAGGTTGTCTGTCTATAAAGATCCCCAATAGTATAATACTTTGGCCTATCTTTTTATAACAAATTGAAAACCCTTTTAACCAAACCAATTAAACCTTGCACCAGCTCTTAACATATTTATTATTTGAGCTTTTTAAGTTTTTATCATTGGAATACTATTATTATTATTATTCCAGTATCTTCTATCACTCTCTGTAGCTAAAGGACTGTAAGGTTCCTGGTATCAGGGAGCTAAAAACTGGGGTTCTGGCCGGGACATATCCTTAAATAATTGATTTTTTATTATTTTTTCCTTGGACCAGGCAAAATTCTTTTTATATATAAGGAAACATACTTATAACCTACTTTTGATTCTGTTATTCTTCTAGTGGATCTTATAACCAATGGAGAATGATCAATTATTATTTGAATCTTCTTAAACTGAAAAGAGAAGAAAAACTCCTTAACTATGTGCCTATTATTATAACTCCTGAGCAACAACAGAAAAGGTTGCTTTACTGTAAACAAAAATTTATAAGGAAAAGAACTTGAGTTAGAAAGAACTATCAATTTCAATTCTTTATTAAGGAAACATAAACAGTGGAAAATATATCAAAGAAAGCTTTTTTTCTATAACAGGTATAATCAAGCTGAAATTAAAAAGAAAAATCACAAAAGTGAACTTCAAAATATTATTTTTCTTTTTATCACCAAGTCACGTAAAAATTACAAAAAAATATATAAAACTTATATTTTTTTTATTTTCTTTAGTGGAATTTATTTTTGGAGACCTTATTGACCAGGACATTCTAGAGGACGTCCCAGACAGTTTACCTTTAGATTTTCCGTTGGATTTATCCCAGGATCTGATTGGAAATCACTCAGACCCCATTGGAATACCCCTCAAGGCCAGTCGTGACCCCAACCAAGCATTGGTACCTTTGAAATTAACTTTAATTAAGTTAAAAATCATTAAAAAATATATTTAAAATAAAATTACTCCAAAATATTATCTTATATTTCTATAAGTTTTTTTAAAAAATTTTCAACCAAGAACTTATATATATTTTTTGTGCTATTTACCAAAATAGGCGCAACACCCAGGCAACCGGTAGAGCACCATCCTATGGATCTCTGCCAGGAGGAACCCATACGCATAAGGAATCCATTCACAAATGCAATGAGGGAACTCAAACCCGTGACCATAGCATCACAAGGGAAAACAATGGCAACTACCGCGGCCGCCAACTCAACCAACTCAACATTGGAGAGTCCTCAATCACCCAAACTGTTATCCCAGGCGGATACCGGTCCTCCTATGCCACCCCAGCTGGAATCAACCAAGGAGGAAAGGGTCAAAATATTAGTGAAAGAGCACATGAGTTATTGGGAACAGTTCAAACTGGCTCAGACCTAGGAGGATCAGCCAGGTATGAAAAAAGCTATTTTTCTGGCACAGAGATCCCAAATATCTCTTCAAAAGTTGATCCCAAGCAAAGAAGTAGAAATTTACATGCATAGTTGGAATCCTTTGGACCAGTTAGCTTCCTTAAAGAGAAAGTACCCCCAAAAAAAGGGGTCCTCAGCTCATCCAAAGTCAAGGAATCCAAAGAATTGTGCCAGCATAATCTCCTTAGCCAAGAAATGGAAAATGGTGTACCACAATTAGATTTAGAAGCTTGTAACATCTTGTCTATAAATGTGTCCCAAAATTTTACTATTATTAGCAAATTTTTTGACAAATAATATGAGCAATTGGATAAATTAAGCCTGAAAATTGAAAGAGTAACTGAAAAAAAATCCAAAATGATTATGATAAATGAGTTGGAATTACAACAGATGAGAGACAGTATAAATCTAAGTGAACTGGATCTAATAAAAATTATTGAGAATAACCAATCTGCTCTCCAAGAAGAGATTCTTGAGTCAATGGATTACATCAAGGAAGAAGTTAAGAAAACAAGTCCTGCTCCTTCAACCCCTGTAATAAACAAAATTGACTTATTGAGTAACAAGCTTGACTTAGAACTAGGTATGATCAAGAATGATCTTAGAGATCTTAAAATCAATTTTACTAATCCTCCAGTTATTTACTTGGAAGAAGCTAGACCCGCTAGATTCACTGGTAATCCCAGTATTAACCCTAGGTCCATAACAACCAGTAATGAATATTTTAGGCCTAGTACTACACCTGAAGTCAAAAAAGCTTTAAAACTAATTCCCCCCATTACTGAATCGCCTAAGTTCTCAGGAGAAGTAGAATATAAGCATGTCAGTTTCATTAAGTTTATTAATTACAATCTTGCCTCTTATGAACTCCCTGATGCCATAGCTGTGATACGATTAACCAGATTATTTGAGGGTGTAGCACTTGATTGGTTCATTAACTAGAGGGAAGAAGCTGGGTCTTTGTCCTGGAGTGCATGGAAAGAATTAATCAAAGAACAATTTGGTATCAGGATTTGGAAAAGGAAGATGATGAAGACTTTTGAAACCTCCAAGTTTGATCCATCCAAGGACAAACCTCACAAATGTTGTCTTGATCAGCAAAGGAGGTTGGATTGTTTTTACCCCAATTCTGATAAAGAAGAATTTAATGAAGGACTTCTCAACCTATTTCCTGGAAAACTCAACCACAGTGTGAGATGCAGAATGCCCATGAGCTCTGGCCTTTCTACCTTTATAGGAGTATTAGAAGAAACCATTGATATGAATGGTCTTGAAAGAAAGGCTAATAAACTCAAAGAACAGAATACTAGGAGTAAGGAGGAATATGCTGTTAGGATTAAAGATTCCTCTGGCCCTAATCCCACTACCTTGGAAGTCAAGAAGACTTCAGAAACTAAGGAAAAGGTATGCTTGAACTGCAACCAGACAGGGCATGTAAGACCTGATTGTCCTCAACCTAGAAAAATTATTAATCCTATTGAAGGAGAAGAATATGATAATGCTCCTGATCCCCAATTTGATGAAACTGATGGATCCCTCTCTGAGTGTCAATTAATGATCTCTAACCCTATGAATGTCATTGAAGGACGTATAGAATCTGCCTTGGACATTAAAACTGTCAATGAAGATTCCAACTTGCCACAAAAATGTAATCCCAATAGGGCGTATCAAAGTTAAGAAAACCCGCCATTTTTAAATGGCGGGTTTCAAACCAAATCCACCATTTCAAACCCGCCATTAAAAACCAAAAAAACCCACTTATTTCACATCAGACGTTGTGGTGAACCATTTGGGACACCTTGGGAAAAGAATTCAATAATTGTGAAAAAAAAAACTGTCCTTGCGCGTCACTCCTCCTCATCCTTGCGCGTCCCTCCTCCTTGTCCTCGCGCGTCGCTCCTCCTTGTCCTGGCGCGTTGCTCCTCCTCATCCTTGCGTTTTTCTCCTCCTCATCCTTGCGCGTTTCTCCTCCTCATCCTTGCGTGTTGCTCCTCCTCATCCTTGCGCCTTGCTCATCCTCATCCTCGCGTGTCGCTCCTCCTAATCCTCGCGCGTCCCTCCTCCTCATCCTTGCCCCTCGCTCATCCTCATCCTTGCCCGTTGCTCATCCTCATAGCTTTCATCCTTGATTTCTTCCTCACTTTCATTGCGACCATCAGTTGTTCATCATGACCCTCCCCATCGCTTGGCCATGCGCAAATCATTGCCTTCCCTCTCATCATCAATTCATCTATCATGGCGTCCTCATCATCACCACCATCACCGCTTGTGAGCAAGGATCATTGATCACATCAACCCCATTGCTCATCATCAAAACCATCCAATTTCTTTCTTTCTCACCCCCCTCCAGATTTGGATGGGAGTGGGTGTTGCATTGTTACTAGGTGTGCAAACGTCCGCACGGAGGTTTGCAAAGCAACAGGCTAGGGTGAGAATCTGTCACCCCAGTCTGGAAGATTGGCAGAAGGGAACCGGCCTCCCCAAGCTTGAGCCTCATCATTGTAAAAAAAAAAAAAAAAAAAAAAAAAAAATCCCCTTTCATTTGTGTTATCCAATTGTAAATAGTTACAGGGCTCTCTAGCCTATAAAAGGAGGGGCTCTCCCCTGCTTTTTTCTATCATCAATTCTTCCCACTATGAAGACCTATGAGCTTCTGTGTCAGCCTACTAGATGCCAAGGACCTCACTCCTTCTAGCTACTAGAGGTGATAGAAAGTTTGGATCAAAAATAAGATAAAATGCCAGGTGCATGATTTGGCTAAAAGGGTTAAATTTATTTATATATTTATAAAATAAATTGAAATGGAGGGGCCAAGACCTTAATGGGGTTGTTAAGCCCTCCAGAACACAGGTATATGTCTTTCAAGGACAATATAGGAGCAATTGTGGTGCCTGTGGGGTTGACAAGGATTCCTTTCAAGAAGGGTGTGTGTAATTTCCTTGGGGCATAGGTTATGAAAAACCTACAAAAAGGGTATAAGTCAGAAGGATCACTTACTAGGTCTAGATCTGGACTTATTCTTGATGAATGGGCCAGTATTCAAGGATTCAGGGTGCTGGAAGTTGGTACTAGGGCAGGCTGAATGGTTGGTTGTTCAATTTGGCCAAAAAACAGGGATTCAAGAATTATGGTCTACAATTTTATCAGAAAATGGTCCAGGATCACACACTTATTTCTTATAAGGGTTTGATGGCTTGAGGACCAAAATATCTGAAGCAATAATGACTACATGACTGGATGAATGTGGTAGAAATAGCTGGGGGAAGGTCCTTTATTTATATTGTTTGGGTCCCCTCTTGGTAAAGTCCTTTTACCAGCCAAAGGAGGGTGACCCAGGCTAGTGCTGAGGCCAGGGAGCCATCAGTGTGTTCGTGTGGACCTGCTGTATTCACTAAAGAGTTACAGGAAGCCCTATGTCATCATTCTTGGGGCTTGATACACGTTTCCAAGCCTCAAGTGATATCATTGTACCAGCCATGTATCCTGATTTGAGGCTAATAATTTAAGTACAGGCCCTTGTTTACTGAGGCTAGGGACTTGGACGTATGTCCTAGACCTCTGAAACCTGTTCGCAACTTCGAATTTGAGGCCTTATTGGTCATTATTGGTTGTGTATGGGCTAATTTGTACTGTAACAGCCACAAATACATACAGGGGCCTTTCTTCCTTAATTGGGTGATACAGGGTGTATCTGAGGTTTGGGGAATTTTTGGAGTGTTCTGGCCCAAAGCAGGGCATCTACTGTAGCTATTGTGACTGTCTTGGGGTGCTACAGTATCTTTTTAGTACTGAAATAGGGCTGTAACATTCCTTTTTGGGAAAATTACAGGAGCCCTGTATCTTCTAATGTGTACATATTACATTTAGGGTGATACAGGGTTTATCTGAGGTTTGGGGGCTTTGGGATTGTTCTAGCCCGAAGCAGAACATCTGCTGTAGCTATAGTGGTTGTCCTGGGGTGCTAAAGTATTCTCTTAGTACTGCAATAGGGCTGGAACATCCCTTTTTGGAAAATTACAGGAGCCCTGTATCTTCTAATGTGCACATAATACATTTAGGGTGATACAGGGTTTATCTGAGGTTTGGGGGCTTTGGGAGTGTTTTAGCCCGAAGCAGGACATCTGCTGTAGCTATAGTGGTTGTCCTGGGGTGCTACAGTATCCTCTTAGTACTGTAATAGGGCTGTAACATCCCTTTTTGGGAAAATTACAGGAGCCCTGTATCTGCTAATGGGTACATATCACAATGGGTAAATATTACATTAGGGTGCAGGGCCCTAAATTCCGAATTCGTGGTGGGTAAGCTTACATAATTATGGGTTTCTGACCAACCTTTTGGTCAGAAACCAGTACTTGCAGATGTTACAAGCAAGGGTACATGAGTGAGCATAGTTCTACCTGAAGGAGTTGGAAATGGGTGGTGGTGCCAGTGGATGACCCTACCTAAATTGGCACCACAAATCCATTTTGTTGATAATATTTTTGGATTTCTTACAAATTAAGGCTTTATTCCTTATTTTTATTTTATTTTATTATTTCCCTATTTGTTTATTATTAATTTATATTTTATTTTTTTTCAGGCTTTAGTCAGTTGGTTCTGAATAGTAGCCAGCTGACATTCCCCACTTACAAGATTGGTCTACCCAGAAAAAGGTTTTTGGGGTGGAGAATTTTATTCTTTCCTCTTTGCAGCTCTGGAATTCCTCAGAAGGATGGGGCCATCTGGTATGTTATTTTCTGGTAGCCACTCATCTTTGTCTGCTGATTCTCCTCTGTATCTGACAAGGTACAACCTGACATCCTTTCCATTCACTCTTTCCTTCTTTTCTTTGAGGATTTTGCTTACCTTTTTCTTGCTCCCTTCTTGGGGGATTTCTAAGGGAATATTCTGGGCAGGTGAGTCTTCAGATTCCCTAGGGCTATAGTGCTTAATCAGACTAACCGGAAAGACTGGGTGTTTCTTGGACAATTCCTTGCTGAGGATAACTTCAACTGCGTTCTTTCCATGGAGAATTTTAATGCAGAAAGGGCCTATGAAGGCTGGTTTCAGTTTCTTATTTTCCCCTAGGTTGTTGAAGTTCACCGTGGAAAGTAAGACCTTGTCCCCTACTTTAAAGTCAGGTTCCTTGTGGCTTTTGTCCCATCTAGTTTTATTATACTCAACAGCTTGCTGTACACATTCTTGGGCATGATGATTAGCTTTGTCCAACATTTTCTTGAAGTACAGGGCTGTTGGGTGGACATTGACAAGGTTTTTGTTAACACTCTCTTTGGGCATCCTAGGTATCCATCCCCTCTCTAGAATATAAGGAACTTCTTGAGTAGTAGAGTGCATACTGCTGTTGTACGCTATTTCTAGGGCTGGCAGCAGGCTTACCCAATTGTGAGTGTACCCATCATGGTTTTTAAACTCTAAACCAAACAAGCAAAACCTTCTTGGCATGTCTTCCAAAGTTTGGATCATGTGCTCAGCTAGACCATCCGTTTGGGGATGATAAGCTGTGGAGAAAGCCAATTTTTTTCCCAGCATATCATGGAGTTTCCTCCAGAATTCAGAAGTAAACTTTGGGTCTCTGTTGCTGATTATTATTTTGGGGATACCAACGTCAGCCATGACTCTGTTCCAGAACAACAGAGCTACTTCCATAGCTGTGTCGTCTTTGTGATTAGGTATAAATTTTGCTCTCTTGGAGAATCTGTCTACAATCACTACCACAGAGTTATAAGAGTATGGTCCCCCTGGCGGTAGACCGGTGACAAAGTCCATGTTTATTATCTCCCATCTATTGGTGGGTTCTGATATCTTTTGGAGAAGACCAAATCTCTTTCCTGTTTGTTTGTTAGCTCTCTGACAGTTGTCACAGGACTTGACATAGTCAGTGGTTTGCTCTCTCCATTCAATCCACCAAGCTGTCTGCTTGACCTTTTCAATAGTCCTTTCTAATGAGAAGTTCCCTGAAGTGCAGTTATCATGGCACTCATGCAGTATAGTTTTAATGTGGGTTTCTGAGTTGAGGACTATCACACTAGAGTGTCTATGACGGAAGTATAACAGACCATCTAAGCTGGTAAACCTTCCTTCTTTATAGGGAATAGAGAGTTCCTTGTCTAAGCTTTGTATTAACTCATTAGAAGGGTTTTTGCTTTTCATAATCTCTAGCAACTTAAGATGCTCCGGGTCATAACTCTCTCGGACAGAATCAAAGAACGCTGTAAGACTCCAAACGGTGCTAAGCTGTGGCATTTCTGTGGAGGGGAAAGGTGCTGTTTAGGCTGCACTCCTAGGAGTTACAATAATATTTAAATGTAACCGGAATCAAGGTCCAGAACCTTATGGATGAGAAATCAAAGTAAGGGAAGAGGATAAGAGTTGTTGGTAGCAATGGAAACAACACTATCTGAGGCAAGATGGTGCAGGTAAAGACTTGAAAAAATAAGTCAAGGTTTGTTCAGAGTTCAATAGAACAAGGCAGTTGTAAGTAACAACGCCCACAAGCTAATAACTCTGGTTGTCAGCAGCTGATTAGGAAAGATCAACTCAATCCCAACCAACCTCCAGTTTCTCAATGAACCTGCCCAACTCTCCGCAATCAAGCGCTTGAAGGGTACCAGATAACTGTGGGAGGATGAACAAAACAAAAGCAATTTGTTTATGAAGCTCTAGAAGCAAATCAATAACAAATTTGAGCAAGAATATCCCAACACTTCTCAAGGGACTCAAGAATAGCGTGGCAAAATTCAACCTTAAAGAAGAAGGGAGGTATAAAACTCCAGGTTTTAAGCTTAATAAAACCTCTTCAATCAAACGTGATTGGCTCCAGAAAGATGATCAAGGAGAGATCAAGACCAGTATGGTCGGAAAAAGGGATCAGAGTGGTATAACACACTCAAGAATTCAGACAGACAGGAATTCTTCTTCAACCAGCAAGGCTATTGGTTGGTGATAAGGAAAAAGGTCACAAGGGACAGAGTTTGAGTATGGAGGCTCAAAGGATCAAGGGGCAATCATAGATATACCCGGATAATTTGCTCAGATAAGTGGGGAAGGATGCCCACGGATAAATTGCTTATGAGGATGGTCTCCTTGGATGGATGGGATCCTCTATCCTGGGCCAAAAAGGCAGGGGAGAGCCCCTCCTTTTATAGACATGAGGCCCTGTATACTATGTACAAGTGATACTACAAATAGGTGCGGAAAATGAAAACATAAAAAAATAAAAATAAAAAAAAAAAAAGAAAAAAAGAAATGTCACCCGCGTCAAGAATGACCGCGGCAACCAGATGGACACCTGCGACAGCGGTTGCGGGTGTCGACAACGGCTGTCGTCGCCTGATTGGCGGCAACAACAGAGTGAAGGTTCCGGCGGCCGCGTGCAGTCGCTCGTGGTCGTCAGTTGGATTGGATGATGGGCAAGGAGGAGGTAGAGGAGGATTGAAGGATGAGTGGGAACCACCCTGGCAACCGAAGAGAGTCTTCGGACTTAGCTCCGGCCGGTGGTACCTGCGCAACCGCGTCTCCGATCCGGACCGGATGGTCGGTGATCATGGTTGGATGGATTGAGAGGAAGGAGGGGTATTGAAGGAAGATGGGAGTGGCTTGGGTAACCTAAATTCAAATCTGAGACCACTGGAACAAGCAATCGTATCGAGATAGATGGCGAACTTTGAATCGGTCAGGGATAGACAACCAGATGCCAATAATCTACGAGCCCATAGGGTACAATGAGTGGTAGTGGTGGATGATATCATGGAATGAAATCGGAATCGGAATTGGATGGTAGTTAAGGGTAGAGAATCGAGTTGATGGAGCTCAATGGACGAGGGATTGGGACTCTGACTGAAGTTTAGTTGTGCTCCACTCCACTCGAGCCCAAGCTGACCATCGGAGTGGAGTGAGACTGGAGAGAGGGTGGCGGTGGTGGTGATGGAGATGCGGATGGATGATCATCGGTGGTGAGATCAATGATGACGTGATGATGAGGAGGATCCGATCAAAGGGATCGTTGCAGGTGGTTTGACAATTGCTCGCGTCGCCAAAAGTCAGGGCCGCAAGCGCGACAAGTGGGAGTTGAACATAGGAAGAGAGGATCGAAACGGAGAGACAGGTAAAAGGCCTGTCCTAGACCGCTAGGACAGGGAGAAGTTGAGAGATGGGGGAAATGAAGGTACCCATAGGGGTACAACCAAAAAGAATTTTTTTTTTTTTTTTTTGCCTGGTGTCCCGGATTGGTCACCACAACGCCAAATCTAGATCACAAACATGGATGCCCAATATTGGGAAGATTTCATTCTCATCTGGATCATATGCAGGGTTACTAGGGTCATTAGGGAGAGCCCCTCTACTGAGTCCATCTGCATTCTGATGTTTGGTTCCAGGTTTGTGCATGATTGTCATCTGTCCTCTATACTGCTGGATGGCTATTTGCCATCTAAGCATGTGGCGGTGAGGGGTTTTCATGTTCATGAGTGTCCTTACCGCCGTGCAGTCTGTTATTACTTCAAAGGTACTTCCTTCCAGGTAATAGTGAAGTTTCTCTAAGGACCAGACCAACGCTAGGCATTCCATTTGGCTTGCTCCATACCTTTTCTCTGTATCTTTAATCTGTCTAGATATGAATAGTATAGGTTTTTCCACAGGTACATCATTCTCTACTTTGGATTGGTGAAGAGCAGCACCAAGTCCGTCAAGACAGGCATCAATATATAAGCGGAAAGGTTTAGAGTAGTCAGGTTGAGTTAGGACGGGGGCGGTGGTCATGGCTTTCTTCAAGGTTTCATAGCTCTGTACTCTTTCATGAGTCATTTTGAATATAGAAGTCTTGTTACATATCTCATACAAGTTTTTGGCTATGGTAGCAAAGTTGGGTATGAACTGCTGATAATAACTACAGAAACAGACAAATGAGAGTAACTCAGTCCTATTTTGAGGAATTGGCCTATTGATTACGGCAGAAACGTTGTTCTGTTCTACTGCTAGGGACAATCCTGAGACTACATGTCCTAAGGCTTTTAGCTCAGCATAACCAAAGTTGCATTTCTTCATAGATATCTTTAGTCCAACATCTGATACGGTTTTCAGAACCAGGCCTATCTTCTCTAAGTGAGTTTCCCAATAATCAGAGTAGATGATAATATCATCAATGTACACCATCATCCACCCTTGCCAGATAAAAGTTCCAAAGACTGTGTCCATCATTCTTTTAAAATGGGAAGGGGCATTCTTTATCCCAAAAGGCATCCTCAGTTACTCATAGATGCCTAAGTGGCAGATAATCGTCATATATTTTTGGCTTTTAGCTTCAATGGGTATCTGGTGGAATCCTTTCAGCATATCCATTGTAGTAATGTACTTGGCTTTGGAAAGATTATGGGGGGAATGATCTATCCTAGGGATAGGGTAGTAATCTGCTTTAGTGTAGTTGTCAAACATTCAGAAATCTCCAACCATCCTGGACTTTTTGTTATGCCAAGCTATGATGACGGGAGTGGTGATTTCCACTTGCTCATTATGCCCTACTTTCCTGAGGACTCTTAAATCCATGAGCTCAGTTATGTGTTCTTCCAATGCCGCTCAGGACTTAGGGCTTTCTGGGTAAGAAGGTCTCCTCAAGATTGGGGGAAAAGGAGGTTCTATGGTCAGGGTTAGCACCAAGTCATGTCCCTTGATATTACCTATGGGGTGATCTTTAGTGCAAAAGGCACCCATATTTTCAAAACATAAGTTGACTAGGTTGTCTTTCTGATCAGAGGTAAGTTGATCGTTAAGAGAGGCTTGAGAAAAATATTCACTTTTAAAAGACTCTAGAGGTTTTTTTTCTATGGAGGTTGATATGTGACAGATCTGGAATTTCCTTTTCCATTCTCCTCCAACGGTGAAGTATTGGTCCTTTCTCTGGATCATATCTATCCCATATAAACAGAAAGCGTCATTACCTAGTATTAAGTAATCACATAGGCTATTTTTCAAGACTACAAATTTGAGTTGAAGCCTTATGGATCCTTTACTGTGTGGGAAAACAATAGGCATAGTTATGACTCCTAAGGTATCCATAGCTGAATTGCAACTACTGAACTTGGCTTTGGGCACAGGAAGTAAGTTTTCTTTCCACATAGGGTAGTGAAAATATAAGAAATCAGTGCTGGTGCATGAGCAAAAAGCTCCACTATCAAGCTAAATTCTGACCGGTTTCTTTTCAAACAAACCAGTGGCAAAGCAGTTTTTACCCAGAGTGTAGCTCCTGCCAGTGACTGGTTTTACTGTCAAAGTTTTGGCATCAGAGATGTGGTCTAAGTTCATGGATTCATCCCACTTCTGAGGTATTTGAGACTCTCCTTTAAAATGATTAATTCCCCTGCTAGAACCTATATCTCCTGAGATGACATTGATAGGGCGCAAGTCTGGTTCTTCTTTGTGGTGTTGGATGAATAGGTCTAAGTCATCACCTTCTTCCTCACTATCAGAGTTGCCATTAATACTATTTATCCTTTTTCTAGGATGAGGACAGTCAGGTTGTCTATGCCCCTTCTCTCCGCAGTTCCAGCATTCAAGAGAGGGGTTGGCTTTAACAACAGCATTCCCTTGGGGAGCAGCTAGCACTAGTTCCTTACTGACCTCTTTTGTCTCTCTGGGTTGGGTTTGAAGCTCTCTGGGCCTGTCTCTGGGCTTTTTATTAAGTTCCATCATGTCAATTATTTCTTCCATGACTCCTATAAGAGTGGGAAGATCAGCATCAATTGAGATCCTACACAGGACATTATGTTCTAGGTGTCCTTTGCATTGTCCTAGTAGTTGCTCATTGATCTCTTCTACGGAAGCTTGAGGATAGACACAGTCAATTCTCTTTTTATGAGTCAAACACCATTGGTGAGGTTGATCTCTAACTGGATCAAAGAAATCCTGCTCAAAAGCTTTGGGCATTTTCTTTTTCCAAACTTGAGTACCAAACTTTTCTTTGATCAGTTCTTTCCAATCCTCCCAAGGAGCATCTCCTACCAGTTCTCTTTTGGAGATAAACAAATCTAAAGCTACCCCTTCAAAAAGTCTGGGCAACCTTACTAGGGCTATTGTTTCTGGTAAACCAGAAGAAATGATATGGTGATCAATATATTTCATAAAACTTATATGATCATATTATCCTTCTCCAGAGAACTTAGGCCAATCTGTGATACGGGGAAACAATTTGATAGCTTGCTCCATGTCAGGGGAATAATTTTGGTGAGGAGGAGCAAGATTAAACCTAGGGTTGGGGAATCTAGGCGGAATAGGGCGCTCAGAATGGTTATTAGCTTCAGATTGCGAAATCTGAGACAATTTCACGTCCCTGATATCATTCTTAATAATATTAAGCTGCATATCCATTCGAGTTTTGAGCTCATTGATGGAATTATCCAACTGTTTTTTGTGTTCTCTCAAAATGTTTTCAAAGGAAACATTATTTGCAGAAGATTGGTGTCGAATTACATCTTCTCTTAAGGCGGAAAATGATTTCTCATAGTTGATCCTGTTCTTAGTTCTATCCTCTAAGATCAGGGTCTTAATTTCTTCTAGATCAGAAAAAACTCCATTTTTGATAAGGGCAGTGGTTACTACCATGTTCAACTCAAGGAGATACTCAGGACTGCTCAATTTCTCTTCCAATTGGTGGATCTTTTGGAGGCACAAAAAAATGTTATTGTCTAAAGCACTAAAGTTATTCCTAAGACTATTTGCAAAAGAACTATCTAAAACTAGCTCTTTTAGGCCCCCTTTAAAGCTTGAGCTAGAGCTTTTACTTCTGCCCAAATTTTTGGATCTTTGAAATCCTCCTTTGGTTTCCTGTGATTGGAGGACCTTTGCTTTCCCTTTTTGTTGGGAGGAGGTTGGATCTTCTTGAGGTGATCCCATGGATTCCACCCTTTCACATAATCCTCTAGCTCTTGCTTGGTTATAAACTTTTGCAGAGCCTTTTGAGAGATCTGGGCCTGCCTGCAATAGAAGACCTGGATCTTCACGTTGGCCTCTTTCTCCGCTTGTACTACCTTTTGCCACAAGGACATGTGTTCCTTGATCAGCATTTTCCAGGAATCCTCTTGCAGTCCTTGAGAAGGAGCTCGGGAGGAGGAGCTGGGAAGAGGAGCTAGGGATGGGATCCTCTGGATTGGCTGGATACCCAAGTCTTTTATTCTTTGTAGAGTCAACAGATGGATTATTCCGCTTGGCTCTGGAGTGGGTGAGAGAGGTGAAGCGTCCATCTGGTCCTCTGAGTCTAGACATATTTTATTAAAAGCAATCATTAAATTATATAGATGCTTAAAACAAGTGAGATAATGTGGCTTACCCTCTGAGTTGGGAGTGGCCACAGATTCCTCTCTAGTTGGTGACCTAGGTTGGATGGGATCTTCTACAACAGGGTAGTTGGGAACTATTACTGGATTGGTGACTGGTGGAGCTGATACCTCTGTAGTGGCAGCAGTTGGAGTTGATGGGGCAGTGGGCGGTCCAGACACTAGAAAGTACCAGATATAAGATTTATAAGTTAGTTTATAATTAAAAAATTTTAAAGAGATTTTCGGAAAAATCTCACTTTTTAATAGCTTGAATCTTATATGAGCAGGGGGTTGAGTCTTAGCCCAATCTCTGTGATACTTCAAGAAGAGGTTTACACGAAACATTTCTTCAAATTCTTGTTCCTCTCTGAGTTTTGAGTGGAGAGCAATCAATTTCTTCTGTTCTAAAGGAGATAGAAGTTCCCAATCAGTTTGTTTGTAATTTTTGATATACTCTTCTTTTCGGAGTTTTAGGAGTTTAAGATAGTATTTAAGAAGTTCTGCGTTGGTCTTTATATGCACTGCAGAGCAAGGGGTCCGGAAAAATATCAGAAAATAATTTTACAGATTTTTTTGTATTTTTAAGTATTTTTGAAGTTTGGTAATTTATAATGATTTTTTCGGAATTTTTGGTTAATTTTTGAAAAATTATTAAAAAATTATTAAGAATGGCACAGGATCAATAATTATATCAATTGTTTCCCCGCCAGACCCCCAATTGTCAGCCTAATAGATGCCAAGGACCTCACTCCTTCTAGCTACTAGAGGTGATAGAAAGTTTGGATCAAAAATAAGATAAAATGCCAGGTGTATGATTTGGCTAAAAGGGTTAAATTTATTTATATATTTATAAAATAAATTTAAATGGAGGGGCCAAGACCTTAATGGGGTTTTTGAGCCCTCCAGAACACAGGTATATGTCTTTCAAGGACAATATAGGAGCAATTGTGGTGCCTGTGGGTTGACAAGGATTCCTTTGAAGAAGGGTGTGTGTAATTTCCTTGGGGCATAGGTTATGCAAAACCTACAAAAAGGGTATAAGTCAGCAGGATCACTTACTAGGTCTAGATCCGGACTTATTCTTGATGAATGGGCCAATATTCAAGGATTCAGGGTGCTGGAATTTGGTACTAGGGCAGGCTGAATGGTTGGTTGTACAATTTGGCCAAAAAACAGGGATTCAAGAATTATGGTCTACAATTTTATCAGAAAATGGTCCAGGATCACACACTTATTTCTTATAAGGGTTTGATGGCTTGAGGAAGAAAATATCTGAAGCAATAATGACTACATGACTGGATGAATGTGGTAGAAATAGCTGGGGGAAGGTCCTTTATTTATATTGTTTGGGTCCCCTCTTGGTACAGTCCTTTTACCAGCCAAAGGAGGGTGACCCAGGCTAGTGCTGAGGCCAGGGAGCCATCAGTGTGTTCGTTTGGACCTGCTCTAGTCACTACAGGGGTACAGGAAGCCCTATGTCATCATGCTTGGGGCTTGATACACGTTTCCAAGCCTCAAGTGATATCATTGTACCAGCCATGTATCCTGATTTGAGGCTAATAATTTAAGTACAGGCCCTTGTTTACTGAGGCTAGGGACTTGGAATTATGTCCTAGACCTCTGAAACCTGTTCGCAACTTCGATTTTGAGGCCCTATTGGTCATTATTGGTTGTGTATGGGCTAATTTGTACTGCAACAGCCACAAATACATACAGGGGCCTTTCTTCCTTAATTGGGTGATACAGGGTGTATCTGAGGTTTGGGGAATTTTTGGAGTGTTCTGGCCCAAAGCAGGGCATCTAATGTAGCTATTGTGACTGTCTTGGGGTGCTACAGTATCTTCTTAGTACTGCAATAGGGCTGTAACATTCCTTTTTGGGAAAATTACAGGAGCTCTGTAACTTCTAATGTGTACATATTACATTTAGGGTGATACAGGGTTTATCTGAGGTTTGGGGGCTTTGGGAGTGTTCTAGCCCAAAGCAGGACATCTGCTGTAGCTATAGTGGTTGTCCTGGGGTGCTACAGTATCCTCTTAGTACTGCAATAGGGCTGTAACATCCCTTTTTGGAAAATTACAGGAGCCCTGTATCTTCTAATGTGCACATATTACATTTAGGGTGATACAGGGTTTATCTGAGGTTTGGGGGCTTTGGGAGTGTTCTAGCCCAAAGCGGGAAATCTGCTGTAGCTATAGTCGTTGTCCTGGGGTGCTACAGTATCCTCTTAGTACTGTAATAGGGCTGTAACATCCCTTTTTGGGAAAATTACAGGAGCCCTGTATCTGCTAATGGGTACATATCACAATGGGTAAATATTACATTAGGGTGCAGGGCACTAAATTCCGAATTTGTGGTGGGTAAGCTTACATAATTATGGGTTTCTGACCAAACTTTTGGTCAGAAACCAGTACTTGCGGATGTTACAAGCAAGGGTACATGAGTGAGCATAGTTCTACCTGAAGGAGTTGGAAATGGGTGGTGGTGCCAGTGGATGACCCTACCTAAATTGGCACCACAAATCCATTTTTTTTAATAATATTTTTGTATTTCTTACAAATTAAGGCTTTATTCCTAATTTTTATTTGATTTTATTATTTACGTATTTGTTTATTATTAATTTATATTTTATTTGTTTTTAGGCTTTAGTCAGTTGGTTCTGAATAGTAGCCAGCTGACATTCTGATCCAAGAGCTCCTTCCTTTGTGAAATTGATCACTTATCTGGATATATCTTTTGATTATCCCTTGATCCTTATCACTTACCCTTGACTTTTTTTATGTCCAAAACTCTGATCTTCCCTTCTGTGGCCCTGTTCCTTATCACCAACCATAGCCTTTCTGGTTGAGGAAGAATTCATTAAATTGAATTCTTGAGTGTGTTATACCACTCTTGATCCCTTTTTCTGACCATTATTTGGTCTTGATCATTCATTTGATTGTCTTTCTGGACCAGTCACATTTGACTAAGAGGTTTTATTAAGTTTAAACCTGGAGTGTTAAACCTCCCTTAAATTATTCAAGTTGCATTCTGCCACACTACTCTTGAATCCTTGAGAAGTGTTGGGTTACTCTTAGTCCAAAATTGTTACTGTTTGTTTCAGTGATCCATAAACATATTGCATTCTCTTGTGCAGCCACCCACTGTTATCTGGTACCCTTCAAGCGCTTGATTGCAGAGAGTTGGGCAGGTTCATTGAGAACCTGGAGGTTGATTGGGTTTGAGTTGATCTCTCCCAAGCACCTGCTGACAACCAGAGTTATTAGCCTGTAGGCGCCGTTACTTACAACTGCTTTGTTCTATTGGGCTCTGAGAAAACTTAAACTTATTTTGTTCAAAGTCTTTCTCCTCATCATCTTGGTTCAGGTAGTGCTGCTTCCCCCTCAGCTATTGTTGCTATTGACTTATCACTATCCCATTTGATTCCTCATTAACAAAGGTTACTGGACCTTGATCCTGGTTACATTCACATATTTTGTAACACTCAGGAGGGCAGCCTCAAAAAGAACCTATCCCCTCCACAGAACTGCCAACGCCCTGCGCCGTTTGGAGTCTTACATTTGGTCCCCCGGGCCGGGATCTAACCAGCAACCTTGGGATTTACAGTCCCAAATTTGTTTAATCAACTTTGAAATCCAATCTTTTTCTCCTTTTCTGTTTTTGTTTTTTTTTGGTGTTTCTTTTATCATCTAGATCTGATCCGTGGAGGCAACTTGTTCCAGAAGTAAGTCCTCCCAATGGTGCACCATCAAGGGGTTTGATCCTAGTTGTTTTTTTTTAAACCCTACCCTTGCCACACTTGTGAGCCACTTTGGAAATCTGTTCTTTGGATCCCTTAGGAAATATTTTGTCAAAATGGAATCTATTGGTACCTCTTCTACCTCTGTTTGGGCCAAGATGATCAAGATCAAACCTCAGAGCAAGAACTTATGCTTTAACGGTACAAATGTTGAATGGTTCCTTTATTCCTACAAGATGGCTGCTGAAGTGGACGGTGCTAGCAAATATGACATGGCTTATCAACTGCAATTCTTTATCTCCTCTGATGAAGTCATGGAAGTGATTGAATCATTCAATGGATTTGAATCCCATGACTGGGTGCTTCTTAAGGAGGCAATGATTGCCTACTGGGGCAAAATTGATATAGCTAGGTTCACTCTCCAAGATCTGGATGCCCTAGTCTCTCAATGGACCTCCAATGGTGGTATCTCCTCAGCCTCTGATTATTAAGCTTTCAGAAAATCTTGGGACCCCATCCAATCCTATCTTATCCAAAACAATCACATTGATACGGTGGACAAAATTTGAGTGCAATTTTTTCAGTCTTTCTCTCCAGGAGTGCAGGAAAGAATTAAGGATGAATTGGCTAAATCTGGATCCATGATCACTAAAAGAGATAATTGGTTCAAGCTCCCTGCTTTCATGGTTCTTAGGAATACTGTGGATAAAGTAATGAAAGGTCAAACAGCTCTCACCTTTGAAAAACCTAGAATCACTGAACCAGTCCTTGCCCCCTCTTTTCAAGCATCTAACAAAATCATGAATAAGATGGAAGCCAATTGCAGACCTAAACCAAATCCTCAGACCCACCGGGAAACACCTACTATTGATGAGATCACAAAACTCCTGCAAGCTTTTGAGAATAAAATGTATCAGAAACTCTCCTCTCTGGTTGTCCCTAAACCCTCCAACTCTGTTCCTAGGTCAACCATGGTTTGCTATTATTTCCACAGAGAAGTTCATGGAACTGGTTGCTGTCCTGAACTCCAGAAGGACAAGGAGGAAATGTTGGTGGAACAGAAAGGGAGCAACTTTTTTCTGCCTAATGGTGCACTTATCCCTTTTGATTCATCTCGTCCAATTCATCATGTGGTGGCCTCTTTCCAGCCTTCTGCTCCCAAGAAGGCATCCTTGGCCTCTTTTGATTTTCAATCTGCTTGTGGAACTCTTCAACCTTGGTATCCTCCTGCTGTCTCTTCTTCCAGCTTTTCTGGAACTTATCAATCTGATCCAGCTAGGAAAGGACATGAAGAAACCAGACCTCATAAATCTCCTCCTGTTCCATCTTCAATTCTTCAAAAACCTGTCAAACGTTGATCTTCACTGGACCCTCCTTCTTCTGAGGTAGAAGACATGGAAGTAGAAAAGGAACCCCTCATGGATAGGTTCCCAGAATACTCTAATCCTGCTCCTCTTCCATCCAAATCACCTTCACCAACTGATCCAGTTATAGTGCCACCCTCACCTGAACTTCCTCTTCCAACTCAACCCAAGGTTTGATTTGAAAGGGGAATTTCCAAAAACCACCCCAACGCTGTGGAAGGGGTATTAAAGAAAATCTCTGATCTTAAAATCCCTGATCTATCTGTGGCTGAACTCCTTTCCATCTCACCATCTGTGGATGAAGGCATGAAGAAATGGGTTTCTTGGCAACGTGTGGAGATTGGTCCTGATGAATTAAAAGTTTCCTCTGGAACCTTGATGGAAGACTCTGGTGGAACAGATCCTCCTTCTGATTCAAATCTTTATTCTTTTCCTCTTGGATTTTTACCATGCTCTCTAGGTGACTCATCCCAAACGGTTTCTCTACTTGTTGATTCTGGGTCCCAACTAAACTTAATTTTGGATGCAATGGCCTGCAAGCTCAATCTCAGCCCAAGGGTCAGCTTCAACTCTGCTGTTTATGGAATTGGGAATCAATCTTGTGAGTTGGTGGGTATTTCTGAGGATTTGATAGTTTGAATTGGTCAAAATATTGTTGGAACCTGTCACTTTTGGATCACTTGTTTGGAGGGTCCTATGATTTTGGGTCTTCCTTTCTTAATAGACTTTGGAGCCACCCTGATGTTTTCTGATCAAGTTGGGGAGAGAATTCTTCTTCCTGATGCTGATGGTAGGAAGATTGAAGTTCCTCTCTGTTCTTTGGATTCTGGTCGTTGGGAAAGAGATTTTCCTGGTTTTTCACCTAAATTGGTTCTGAAGGGGAAGCAGAAGGACTCTTCTAACTCCTCTCATTTTTTAGCAGAATAGTTGGTAATACTAATAGTTGTATTTCTTCTAAGCCTCAGACTTCAACTACAGGGCCAACATTTATCTTTGAGGCATATTTTTCATCCTTTTCATCTCTTTCTTCTTTCTCTTCTGATCTCAAAAATTTCCAAAATCAAAAACATGTTAAAAAACAAAATTCCAAAAATATTTCTCTTCTCTCTGGTTCTGCTGTTTCTTCTTTTCCTTATACTCTTATCACTGATCAATCTTCCTCTAGCTCTGGTTTGATTCTCCACAATGAGTATAAACTAGATCCTGATCTTGATTCTTTTCTTAATGGTTTTGGTATGGAGGAGTATGGGCTCCAGTGGGGGCACTTGGGGGTAAAAGTAAGTCCTCCCAATTTTGCACCATTGGGGCATTCTTCTACCATACTTTTTGAAACTCTACCTCGTGCCACACATGTGAGCAAATTGTTATCTTTTGGATCCTCTTTTATGGAAAAGGCACCTTTCAAAAATTTTATGGAACATCAAACTTGGAGGATGTTGGAATCTGGTCTCAGTTTTTGTACTCAGGTCTTGCTGGTGAATGCTTGGAGGAAACAAGAACCTCTCTCTTTTGCCACTAATTATAAGCCAGTTGCAAAAAAGGTCCAGCCTGTCAACCAACCCATGCCTCTCAATCTCAATCCTACTCTCATGTGTCCTCCTCTATCTCATGATCCTTATTGTGCTCTATCTCACTCTCTTACTGGCCCCTTTGTACCTTGTGGTCGTGTCACTGAAGAACAATTGAAGGTGGTCAACTTTGGTCCAGATGGATGGCTTTTACCTGATGAGTTAAATTTGATCAAAAATATCTTATCTCTAAGGGAAAAATCTATTGCATTCTGTGAAGAAGAGAGAGGTCTCTTGAAAGAATCCTATGGTCTCCCTTATATCATCCCTGTAGTTGAACATGATCCTTGGAAAAAGAAAAAGATCCCCATTCCTGCTGCAAAAGTCAACAAATTCATCAAGTTGGTCTGCAAACAAGTCTCTACCGGTCTATATGAACAGTCAACCTCCAGTTACTCTAGCCCTGTTTTCTGTGTTCTAAAGAGTAATGGTAAACTTAGAGTATTTCATGATCTCCAACCTCTCAATGAAGTTACTATTAAGGACTCTGGTGTTCCTCCTGCCACTGAAGACATTGTTGAATCCTTCTCTGGGAGAGCCTGTTATGGTGTAGGAGACATCATGGGGGGTTATGACAAACAATCTTTGCATCATATTTCTTGCCCTCTCACTGCTTTTGTCAGCTCTCTGATACCCGGAACCTTGCAGTCCTTTAGCTACAGAGAGTGATAAAAGAACTTAGAGCAATAATATTCCAAAGAATAAACACTTTAAAGCTCCAATAATGGTATGGTAAGAGCAAGTGCAAGGTTGATTTGGTTTGGTTATAAATATTTTAAATATAATATAAAAAGAGGGGCCACAGTATTATACTACTGGGGATCTTTACAGACTAGCAACCTCTCTTCAAGGGGCCTCCTTAGGCAGTTTAAGAACCTTGGAATAAATATGGGTGCCTTAGAAAGGACTTATTCCACTAATGGCCGGGCTTAACAGCACAAGTGGCCTAGACAGGAAGGGAAACACTCACTCTGAGCACTTGACCACGAAAATCCTGGAATAATTGGAAGGGTTTCAGAGCAGATGGGGTTGATTGCTTGACTAAACTTCAATGGTTGATTGGTTAATAAAGGTAAATAATACTACTACAGACTAAGTCATAAATCACTTGCTTATCTTCATATAAGCACTTGATTAACAATGACACCGTGTCTGATTGATAATAAATAATTCCTGATAACTGATTAACTTCTTGGAAACAGAAGGGCAAAAAGAGCCTGTTTAAATATTCTTTTTGGGTGCTTGAGGACCTCTAGAAGGAGTACTAGCCATGGGCTGAGGCTAGGGGGGCAATCAGGGCAAGATTGGCACGTCCTCAAGGTGCTGTTAGCCTGCTGGCCTTAGATCTGTCAAGGAACAGCTCCTTTTTAGCTGCAGGATCTGTTAATCAATAGATTAGTCATTTTGCTGATCCTGCACTTATCCTCAATTTGTACAGTAAGTACTGATCCAAAGTGAGCAGACGTGGATGTTTATTGATTTTCCATCCTCTGCTGATCCTGTATGTAATCTTTAATAATTTTTACGACCACTCCTTATGTAGTTTCGTGGTCTTTGAAGGTTCTGATCAACTTATTTCGTGGTGAGTCTGGATCTTTATTTAATTAATAAAAAATACTAAAAATTAGTTACTAACTAATTTTAATTGATTTTTAAGGTTTTTGAACCATAATCTATGCTCGTGTGGTAGCTTTACATATGTAGTGTAGATCCTAATATATTGTAGCTTCTCTGAGCAGTACCTGGATGTCATAGGAGGCGCGGGGATCAGTCCATTCAAATGCGTGCGGGGACTGATCCGCTGCTCAGATGCGCGCGGGGAACTGTACCGCTGCGCGCGTGACTAGGTCACGGGATTAACTGCGCGGGAATTCAGTTGCGCGGGAGTCCAGCGCTGTAGGGACGCGGGGCTGCGTGCGGGAGTTGGCGTACGCGGGAGTCCAACGCTGTAGGGACGCGGGGCTGCGTGCGGGAATTGTGACAAAACACAATTTCCCGTGTAACTCCTAAACTACACACAACACCTGGATTTCGACTGAAATTTAGGTGTGAAACCTATACATGACATATCATGTGAAATATTAAAATGGCTAAAAGGTGCCATACTGGTGCCGTGGTCATTTACCATTTTGTATTAAATTAATTAAAAAATATAAGGAGTAAGAATTCAAGGGTGGGGTCAGTGAGTGACCCTACCTTATTTTGGGTGGGGAATCCATTTCTGCAAAAATATTTATGGATTTCCTACTCCTTCCTTTTATAATAATTTTATTTATTCATTTATCTTTGTTCCTTTTAATTTTGTTAATATTATTTGTTAATATTATTATTGTTGTTGCTTTGTCAGGTTGCTCTGTGCTAAGTAGCAGGCTGACATTCCCCCACTCCAAGATATGACTATATCTGAAAAAATTTTTGGGGCTCAGTGTCTTTTACTGGCTCTGTAGTTTCTCAGGTGTATAGGTCCATCTGGAATGTTGTTTTCAGGTAGCCATTCATCTTTATCAGCTGATTCTCCTTTGTATCTGACTAAGTAAAGTCTAACATCTTTTCCTTGGATCCTTTCTTTTTTATCTTTAAGGATTTTACTAACTTTTCCTTTGTCCTTCTCAGGCTCATCTAAGACTGGTATTTCAAGTGAAGGGGTCTTTTCTCCTTCTCTGGGATGGTAGTGTTTGACAAGGCTAACTGGGAAGACTGGGTGTTTCCTAGAGAGTTCATTACTGAGGATGACTTCTACGGCATTCTTACCATGGAGTTTCTTGATAGTGAAAGGCCCAACAAAGGCTGGTCTGAGTTTTCTGTTTCCAGCCAAGTTATTGAAATTGGCGGTTGAAATTAGAACTTGATCTCCTATTCTGAAATCAGGTTCTTTGTGAGTTTTATCCCACCTCTGTTGGTTGTATTCAACAGCATCTTGTACACACTTAGCAGCGTGCTTGTTTGCCATATCTATCATGTTTTTGAAGTCCAGTGATGTTGGATGGATATTAGTCAACTCCTGATTGAGGTTATCTTTGGGCAATTTGGGGATCCATCCTCTTTCCAGTATGTAAGGAGCTTCTTTGGTAGTAGAGTGTTTACTACTGTTATAGGCCATTTCTAGTGCAGGTAAAAGGCTAACCCAGTCATGGCAATATCCGTCTGTATTTTTGTACTCCATCCCAAAGCAACAGAACCTTCTGAGCATATCCTCTAGAGTCTGGATCATTCTTTCAGCTAATCCATCTGTCTGAGGGTGATAAGCTGTAGAAAAGGCTAAGGTAGTTCCTAACATATCATGGAGGTGTCTCCAGAATTCAGACGTGAATTGGGGTCTCTATCACTGATAATAATCTTAGGAATTCCTACATCAGCAATTAGTCTGTTCCAGAAGAGTAAGGCTACTTCCATAGCTGTGTCTTCCTTATGGTTAGGTAGAAACTTGGCTTTCTTAGAAAATCTGTCTACAATAACCAGGACTGAGTTGTAAGAGTAAGCTCCACCAGGGGGCAGTCCTATTACAAAGTCCATGTTGATAACTTCCCATCTTTTCCTGGGCTCAGCTATCCTTTGGAGTAGTCCAAACCTTTTCCCAGTGGTCCTGTTGGACTTCTGACAGATTTCACAGCTTGAAACATACTTGATAGTGGAGTCTCTCCAGTTGATCCACCAGGCAGTCTGCTTTACTTTATCTAGGGTTCTATCAATAGACAGGTGACCCGAAGAGCAATTATGATGACATTCAGCTAAAACAAGTTTGATATGCTCTGCTTTGGTCAAGACTATAACACTAGAGTGTTTATGCCGGTAATATACTATCTCATCCCACAGTGTGAATCTTCCTTCTTTATAGGACTTCAGCAGGGGTTCAGGTAAACTGTTTATGAGTTCAGATGGAGGTGAAGTACTTTCTATGATGTTAATCAAAGTCTTCATGCCAGAGTTGTATGCTTCTCTGATGGAGCTGAACAGTGATTCATCTAGTTCACATATGTGAATTACTATGATGGGGGCTTCAAGATTAAATAGGTTAATGTTTAGTATAGGAAATATATCATGATCTTCTGGGTCATGAGCAGGATTGCTAGTATCATTTGGTAGAGCATTTCTGCTAAGACTGTCAACATTCTGATGTTTTACTCCAGCTTGGTGGACTATTGTCATCTGACCTCTGTACTGTTGTATGGCTATCTGCCATCTTAACATATGCCTGCTAGGAGTTTTCATGTTCATGAGAGTTCTAACAGCATTGCAATCAGTGATCACCACGAAATTTGTACCTTCCAAATAATAGTGGAGTTTTTCTAATGCCCATACTAGAGCAAGGCATTCCATTTGGCTGGCACCATATCTCTTTTCAGTATCTTTGACTTGTCTAGATATGAAGAGTATAGGTTTCTCTACTGGTTTATCTTCTTCTATTACTTCTTGGTGTAATGCAGCTCCTAATCCTTCCATGCTAGCATCTATGTAAAGTTTGAAAGGTTTAGAATAATCTGGTTGTATCAACACTGGGGCAGTAGTCATAGCTACTTTGAGTTCCTCATAATTCTTCAATCTTTCATGAGTCATTTTGAACAAAGTGTTGTTGTTGCAGATCTCATATAAACACTTGGTGAGGTTGGAAAATTTAGGTATGTACTTCCTGTAATAGCTGCAGAAGCTTATAAAGGATAAGAGTTCAGTTTTGTTCTGGGGCATAGGTCTGTTCATTACTGCGGCTATCTTACTTTGGTCAGCAGTCAAAGTTAGTCCAGAAACAATGTGTCCTAGAGCTTTGAGTTCTCCGTATCCAAATTTGCACTTTTTCATAGATACTTTTAATCCTACTGTGGCAATTGTTTTAAGCACTAGCCTTACTTTATCCATGTGAGTATCCCGATCTTCTGAATAAATGATAACATCATCTATGTATACCATCATCCAACCTTGTCTGATGAACATTCCTAAGACTGTATCCATCATTCTTTGGAAGTGGGAAGGAGCATTTTTAATACCAAATGGCATTCTGAGATACTCATATATGCCTAAATGACATATAATTCTCATAAATTTCCTACTATCTGGACTGATAGGTATTTGGTGAAAGCCTTTCAACATGTCCATAGTAGTAATGAACTTAGCTTTAGAAAGATTATGTAGAGTGTGGTCAATCCTTGGGATAGGATAATAGTCAGCTTGGGTGTAGTTGTTGAGCATTCTAAAGTCTCCAACCATCCTAGACTTATCATTGTGCCAGGCTATTATCACGGGGGTAGTTACGTCTACTTGCTCATTATGCCCTACTTTCCGTAATACTTGTAAGTCCACTAGTTCTTGGATGTGGCTTTCTAGAGCAGTCCTAGATTTTGGACTAGAAGGGTAAGCTGGTCTCCTGAGGTTAGGAGGGTAAGGAGGCTTAATAGTCAAAGTTAAGACCATATCATGACCTTTTATATTACCAATGGGATGGTCTAGTGCAAAAAGCATTCTGGTTCTCAAAGCATGCTTGGAGAATATCTCTTTTCTGGTTTTCACTAAGCTGGGAATTCAAGGCAGCTTGGGAAAAGTATTCCTGGTTAAATGTTTCTAAGTGTCTCTCATAAGTGGAATCAGTAGCTTTAGCATTGATATGGCATATTTGGAACTTCTTGTTCCAATCTCCTCCTATAGTGAAATATCTCCCTTTACTCTGGAAGACATCTATCCCGTACAGGAAAAGAGAATCATTTCCTATAATAAAATAATCACATACTCCATTTTGAAGTACTACAAATTCAATCTTTATCTTGATTGATCCTTTAGAGTGGGGGAGTATGATTTCTGTTGGCCATACTCCAATAGCATTGAGAGGTGAGTTACAGCTGCTGAACTTAGCTCGAGGTACAGGTAGTAAGTTTTTCTTCCAGTTGGAATCCTGTTTATCTAAGTAGTCAGTTCCAACACAAGAGCAGAAGGCTCCACTGTCTAGAAGTAATTTTACGGGGGAACCTTGTATCAAGCCAGTGGCATAACAAGTTTTTCCACCGGTGTACCCTTTTCCAATAGAAGGTTTGAGGGTTAAGGTCTTAGCTTCAGAAACATGTTGGATTTTCATGTTGGGTGTGCATTTTTGTGGCAAATTGCTGTCTTCATTAACAGGGTTAATATCTAGGGAAGATTCTATGTTACCTTTGATGACATTAATGGGATTAGTGATAATTAGGTCACATTCAGAGATGGAACCATCAGTGTCATCTAGTTGGGGGTCAGGATTAGTGTCATCCTCTTCTCCTTCAATAGGATTAATCTTTTTCCTGGGTAAAGGACAGTCAGGTCTTACATGCCCTGTTTGGTTGCAATTCCAACATGTCTTTTCTTTGGTCACCAAAGTATTCTTGGCTTCTGAGTTGATAGGTAGAGGTTCTTTATTCTTGTTATTATAATCTTCCTTATTCCTAGTAGTTGGTTCTCTGGGTTTATTAAGCTTTTTGTCTAAGCCATTCATGTCAATAGTTTCTTCTAATACTCCTATGAGAGTGGAAAGGTCAGAGTTCATGGGCATTCTGCATCTTACGCTATGGTTAAGTTGTCCTGGACATAGGTTGAGGAGTCTTTCATTGACTTCTTCTTTATCAGCATTTGGGTAGAAGCAGTCTAGTCTTCTCTTCTGGTCAAGGCACCATTTGTGAGGTTTGTCCTTAGATGGATCAAACAAGGAAGTTTCAAAAGTCTTCATCATTTTTCTTTTCCAAATTCTGGTACCAAACTGTTCCTTAATCAAGTCTTTCCACAAATTCCATGACAAAGATCCTACCTCTTCTCTCTTATTGATGAACCAGTCAAGGGCTACTCCTTCAAAAAGTCTAGGTAGTCTTACTACGGCTATGTTATCAGGAAGTTCATAAGAGGCCAGAGTATAGTCAATAAACTTAATAAAACTGACATGATTGTATTCTCCTTCTCCGGAGAATTTAGGCCACTCAGTGATAGGGGGAAGTAATTTTAATGCTTGTTCTACTTCAGGAGTGGGACTAGGTCTGAAAGATTCATGCCTTGTTAGTCTTGGTCTAGAAGGTAGTTGGGGCGTACTGTGGTACCTGGAAGGTCTGATTTCATCAGAATCTGCAATGGGTTGAGATAAATTTATCTTTAGATCTCTGAGATCATTCTTAATCATACCTAATTCCAGGTCAAGTTTGTTACTTAATGAATCAATTTTATTAATAATATGAGTAGGTGAAGTGTGGTCTGTTTTATTAATACCTTCTTTGATTTGTTCAATAGATAGAAGAATTTCTTCTTGGATAGCTGAAGTATTGTTTTCTAGGTAATTCATTAGTTCTCCCTTACTCAAACTAATGCTGTCTCTTATTTGTTTTACCTCTAACTCATTAATTTTGATCAAGTTGGATTGGGATTGCATGACTTTACCAAAATTGGTATTTACTTTATCCAATTGCTCATATACTTTATCAAAACATTTTCCAATGATATCAAAGTTATGAGAAACATTTATGGAAAACAAGTTGAAAGTTTCTACGTCTAATTGTGGTACACTTTCTTCCACTTTCTTGCCAAAGATATTATATTGTCCCACTCTTTGGGACTCTTTAATTTCTGATGGGCTAGAGATCTCTTCTTCCTGTTGTTGTTGTTTCCTCTTAAGGAAACTAATTGGTCCCAAGGATTCCAATTCTTCACGTAACCTTCTACTTCTATCTTGGGAATAAATTTTTGGAGGGTTATTTGAGTCTTCTTTGCCAAAGATATGGCTTTTCTCATACCCTGCTGGTCTTCCTGGGTCTGAGCCTGTTTGAATAGTTCCCAATGACCCACGTGCCCTTTCACCAATACCTTTATTTTGTCCTCCTTGGAGGAGTCCGGCTGGGGTGGCGTAGGTGGAACGGTATCCTCCTGGGATTTCACGTTCAACAAGGGACGGCTCTCCAACGGTGAGTTGGTTGAGTCAGCGGCCGCGGTTGTTGTCACGGTCGCTCGGATCGGAGCGATCACTGGCTCAATCCGCATTGCATTCGCGACTGGCATCCTTGCGCACACGGGTTCCTCCGGGCAAAGATCCATATGACGGGGCGCGTCCACTGGCGCGGGTGTTGCGTCTGTTTTGATGCATTTTTAAAGATTATATAAGTTTTTGTCGAAACTTTGTAAAAAAAATATTTTTTTTTTTCGAGTAATTTTTTTTATTAAAAAAAATATATTTCTTACTTATATGAAGGTTTAAAGGCACTAAGTCCTTGTTGGGGTCAGGTCCGTCCTTGGAGGGTATTCCAATGGGATCTGAGTGGGTTCCAATCAAATCTTGGGACAAATCCAAGGGTCCACAGTCTGGGACGTCCTCTAAGAGGTCTTGGTCAATAAGATCACCAAAGACAAAGTCCACTAGAAAGGATAAAATAAAAAATATAAGTTATATATTTATTTATTTTATAATAATTTTTATTATAATTTTCGAGTTTTTGTGATTTTTTTAAAAAAAAAATAAAAAGGAGATCAAAGCTCACTTTTATAATTTGGATACCGTCTCTTAAAAGCAGAAAGCTTTCTTTGATAGGTTTTCCACTCTTTGTGCTGTCTTAACAAGGAGTTAAAATTGATAATTCTTTCTAACTCTTGTTCCTTTTCTTTTAAGATTTGTTGTCTATAATAAAGAAGTCTCTCTTGTTTCTGTTCAGGAGTTATAACAAAAGGCACAAAGTTACGTAATTTTTCTTCTTTTTTCTGTTTAAGAAGATTTAAATAATAATTGATCAATTCTCCGTTGGTTTTTAAATCCACTGGACAAATCAAAAGATCAAGATAAATAATAAGTATTTCTACTTATATATATAATTTTTTACATAAATAACTGGTCCAGGAGATAATTAATTAAACAATTAATTATTGAGGATACTTCCCGGCCAGACCCCCAGTTGTCAGCTCTCTGATACCAGGAACCTTGCAGTCCTTTAGCTACAGAGAGTGATAAAAGAACTTGGAGCAATAATATTTATGGATTTCCTACTCCTTCCTTTTATAATAATTTTATTTATTCATTTATCTTTGTTCCTTTTAATTTTGTTAATATTATTTGTTAATATTATTATTAATGTTGCTTTGTCAGGTTGCTCTGTGCTAAGTAGCAGGCTGACAGCTGTTGATACTCTTCTTGGTTGATTTCAACTGACTCAATTGCCTCAAGGTGCCACCAACTTGGTTGCAGTCTTTCAGGCTCAGATGATGTGGATCCCCCAAGACAAAATCCCTGATCATGCTGGTATCTTTACTGATGATGGTGGAATTAAAGGTCCAGTTTCTGACTATGATAATGAGCTCTTACCTTGGCACTCAGGAATTTGACAATTTATCTGGGAGTATGCTACTATCTTGGAAAGGATTTTGTTTTGAATTGAGGAATCTGGCCTTACTGTCTCTGGATCAAAACTTTCTGCCTGTGTCCCTGCCTTGGAAATTGTTGGTCATATAGTCTGCAAGGAAGGAAGAAGGATGGCACCCTCTAAAGTCAACAAAATCATCTCCTGGCCTACTCCAATAAATCCAGCTGAAGTTAGAGGTTTCCTAGGAGTTGTAACTTATGTCAGGATCTTCATTCCCTCTCTATCCAAAATCTGTGCACCCTTGCGTTGTCTAACCAGAAAGGAAGCTGAATGTATTTGGACCTAAGATTGCAAAACATAATTTCAGTTGCTCAAAACTATTGTTGGAAATGAAATAGTTTTGAAAAAGATCTCTTATGGGCCTGGAGCTGGCAAAATAAAATTGGCTGTTGACTCTAGTTATCAATCTGTTGGGGCTGTCCTTACTCAGGAAGATGAAAATGGTTGGGACCGCCCTGTTCTTTATGAATCTTTGCTATTTTTGGATGTGGAATCTAGATACTCTCAGCCCAAACTTGAACTTTGTGGTGTGGCCAGAATGCTGAAGAAACTGCAAATAGTACTCTGGGGACAACATTTCAAATTGCAAGTTGACGCTTGATCCATTGTGGAAATGATTGATGCTCCCAGTCTTCCAAATGCTCCATTGACTCGCTGGGTAGCTTTTATCCAACTTTTCTCTTTTGATATTGTTCATAGGCCTGGGAAATCTTTTACTATGCCTGATGGTTTATCTAGAAGGCCTAATGGAGACAATGAATTGGATGTTGGAATAGATTTCAATGAGGAAGAACCTTTTATCCACCCTGTTTTTGCTTTCTCCTCCCAAGATTACTCTGGTCTCCAACAAGGTTTCTGGATTAAGTTAGAGCAGTACCTTTCAACTCTCCAAAGACCCCCTGATCTCTCTGCCAAATAATTTCAATCCCTTAAAAGAAAGTCCTCTAGTTTCTTTGTCCAAGGTCCTAGGCTTATGAAAAGAGGAAATCCTTGTGCGCTTGTTGTGGTTACTATCCCGGCTAAGCAAGATTTGATCCTTGAAAGTCTCCATGAGGTCCTTGGTCATCATGGGGAAACCAAAACTTATCAACAATTATCCAAACAGTTCTGGTGGCCATCTCTGAAGAAATCTGTCTCTCAATGGTGCAAGAGGTGTGAAGTTTTTCAAACTGTGATCTTAGGCGTCCAGCTGAAATTTGCTATCCTACTGGGGAGTCCACTGTCTTTGGAAGGGTTGCTATGGATGTGGTTCATATCAAGGCAGGTGGTGCTATGTACCTCATTGTGGCTAGAGATGATTTTTCTGGATGGGTTGAAGCCAAATTCCTTAAGAAACTTAGTTCTGAATCTGTGGCAGCTTTCCTTCATGAGAATTGGACAATGCGCTATGGTTTGGCTTGATCTTATTCTACTGATGGTGGCTTGGAATTTGGTGGAAAACTTGCTGAAATGATCCAATTGCACCCTGGAAAACATAGAGTTACTACTCCCTATTATCCTGAAGGAAAAGGCATGGTGGAAAGAGGCCATGCTCCCTTGAAGGATGCTCTGGTTAAACTGGCTGGTGAAAGTGGCAAGAATTGTTGAAAGTTTCTCCCCTTGGTCCTCTTCTATGATTGAATTTCCACCAAGCGAACCACTGGCTAATCTCCTTTTGAAATCATCTTTGGTAAAAGGGCTGTTCTTCCTCTTGATCTTGAAATGGAGTCTTTCTTGGGCATCTCTTGGGAACAAGTTTCTTAAACTACTGACCTTTTAGTTGCCAGATCAAAGCAACTGGAGGGGAGTGAAGATATTCATAACAAAGCTTATCAGAAAATGATTGAATCAAGAGCAAATTCAGTTCAGTATTGGTAAGATAAACATCTAAATCAAATCAGAGATCCTTTAAACCCTGGTGATCTGGTACTGTCTTATAATTGATCTTTAGAGACTCAGTGGGGAAAACTTTTTTCAGATTGTTGGAATGGTCCTTATAGAGTGGTTTGTCAAGTTAGAGGTGGATCTTATGTTTTGGAAGAACTGGATGGTACTCAGTTGGCTATAAGGTTCTCTGCTGATCAAGTTAAGAGATTTCATTGTTGTGGGGGCAATTTGGGTTCAAATTAAGTCCTCCCAATTGTGCACCACCAGGGTCTTCTGCGGCATTTTGTTGTAAAAACTCTACTTTATGCCACATACGTGAGCACCTGGGATGCCTTTTCTTTTATCTTCTCCACATTTAGGCTCTTTTGGATGGATCAAGATGGGTTTTAACATTTTTTTTACTTAGAGGATCAAGAAACGGCCAATTATTTTCTTTTTTGTCTTTTTCATATTTTCAAAATTATGATGCAGACTAGGGACAGCCTGTAAGTTGGGGAGAGATGTGGTGAACCATTTGGGACACCTTGGGAAAAGAATTCAAAAATTGTGAAAAAAAAAAGAAAACTGTCCTTGCGCGTTGCTCCTCCTCATCCTCGCGCATTGCTCCTCCTCATCCTTGCGTGTCGCTCCTCCTCATCCTCACGCGTTGCTCCTCCTCATCCTTGCGCGTTTCTCCTCCTCATCCTTGCGTGTTGCTCCTCCTCATCCTTGCACGTTGCTCCTCCTCATCCTCACATGTTGCTCATCCTCATCCTCGCGCATTGCTCCTCCTCATCCTTGCGCGTTGCTCCTCCTCATCCTCGCGCGTCGCTCATCCTCATCCTTGCGCATTGCTCATCCTCATTGCTTCCTCACTTTCATTGCAACCATCAGTTGTTCATCATGACCCTCCCCATTGCTTGGCCATGCGCAAATCATTCCCTTCCCTCTCATCATCAATTCATCTATCATGGCGTCCTCATCATCACCACCATCACCGCTTGTGAGCAAGGATCCTTGATCACATCAACCCCATTGCTCATCATCAAAACCATCCAATTTCTTTCTTTCTCACCCCCCTCCAGATTTGGATGGGAGGGGGTGTTGCATTGTTACTAGGTGTGCAAACGTCCACACGGACGTTTGCAAAGCGACAGGCTGGGGTGAGAATCTCTCACCCCAGTCTGGAAGATTGGCAGAAGGGAACCAGGCCTCCCCAAGCTTGATCCTCATCATTGTAAAAAAAAAAAAAAAATTCCGCTTTCATTTGTGTTATCCAATTGTGAATAGTTACAGGGCTCTCTAGCCTATAAAAGGAGGGGCTCTCCCCTGCTTTTTTCTATCATCAATTCTTCCCACTAAGAAAAATTATGAGCTTCTGATCCAAGAGCTCCTTCATTTGTGAAATTGATCACTTATCCGGATATATCTTTTGATTATCCCTTGATCCTTATCACTTACCCTTGACTTTTTTTAAGTCCAAAACTCTGATCTGCCCTTCTGTGGCCCTGTTCCTTATCACCAACAATAGCCTTGCTGATTGAAGAAGAATTCATTAAATTGAATTCTTGAGTGTGTTATACCACTCTTGATCCCTTTTTCTGACCATTATTTGGTCTTGATCATTCATTTTATTGTCTTTCTGGACCAGTCACATTTGACTAAGAGGTTTTATTAAGTTTAAACCTGGAGTGTTAAACCTCCCTTTAATTATTCAAGTTGCATTCTGCCACACTATTCTTGAATCCTTGAGAAGTGTTGGGTTACTCTTAGTCCAAAATTGTTACTTTTTTTTTCAGTGATGCATAAACATATTGCATTCTCTTGTGCAGCCACCCACTGTTATCTGGTACCCTTCAAGCGTTTGATTGCGGAGAGTTGGGAAGGTTCATTGAGAACCTGGAGGTTGATTGGGTTTGATTTGATTGCTCCCAAGCACCTGCTGACGACCAGAGTTATTAGCGTGTGGGCGCCGTTACTTACAACTGCTTTGCTATATTGGGCTCTGAGCAAACTTAAACTTATTTTAATCAAAGTCTTTTTCCTCATCATCTTGGTTCAGGTAGTGCTGCTTCCCCCTCAGCTATTGTTGCTATTGACTTATCCCTATCCCATTTGATTCCTCATTAACAAAGGTTACTGGACCTTGATCCTGGTTACATTCACATATTTTGTAACACTCAGGAGGGCAGCCTCAAAAAGCACCTATCCCCTCCACAGAACTGCCAACGCCCTGTGCTGTTTGGAGTCTTACAAAGTGTCAAAGTTAACATGAAATAAGTGGGTTTTTTCAAGCAAATTATATAAAGGCTTCCACCACCTTTCCACGTCATACACCCCTGTTTTCCCACCTCCTTCTGCCTCCAACTTCATTGGAAAATTTTTCCCTCCAGCCTCATCATAGAAAATTTCATTTACCACTCTAATCTCTTTATTGCCCCTAAAGCTTCATCACTCTTATTGCTATATTGCACTCATCACTTTATCAATCTCATAACTTTATCACTCTCATCTCTTCATCACTCTCATCACATGATCATTCTTGTCACTTTATTGCTCTCATCCCTTCATTTCTATCATATATTTTTAAGAAATGACTCTCCAATACTCCACTTTCCTTAAATGTACCAAAGAACTCAACACAGCCAGCCCTGACCCTTCCTTCATCCTACCAACAGGTCATCTATCCTGCACTCACCGGCAATTCCATGCCATCACCAAAAGCTCCTGGGATGCAAAAATAAAGTCATCTGCATCCTCATTTCTGAAAGCTCATTCATTCTCTGCCTCACAACAGACTAACAAGTGACTCTCCGCAACCCCAGTAAGCAGATACTTAAACACCTCCATCTTGAGCTTCTCATACTCATACTCAATCCATCCATAAGAATATCAGAAAATTTTAACTATAGTAGTAACACTGCTTGAAGACAAGCGTTCTTGATCATCTCTCTCCCCCTTTGAACTACTACTCACTAACTTTATTGTTTGATGATCAATTTTCTCTGTTCATCCATCCGTCTTAACTGACATACTGATCATCATCCACCACACCCAAGACCTCAAATTGTAATAGAATTTCTTCTCTCTCTCACTCTGCTGTTGTTGTTGTAGCGTCCTCCTTTATTAATTATAGATCTCTCCCTCTCTCTCTCTCTTGATCCAACATCATTGATCCATCAAACATTCCATCTCTCAATTTCTTCATCTTGCGCATTGGTTGTAATTATTTGTGATTGTATGTACGTTGTCACAACTGATGAGAAATTTATTTATCAATTCTCAAGATGGTGGGAGGGGGGGAAACAATGAAACCTGATGAAATCAGAGAATTGAACATGGCACAATTATTCTTGGTCCCAAAAATGTGATCTGGTTACATTGCTCAAAGTGTTTCTATATTCCTATCAAAGTTACAATGAATTTTGTTTTTTTTTGACTAAGAGGGATGAATAAAGTTTTTTATGGATGTGAGGGCAGGGGAGAAAAAACAGGTCCACAGCTATCTATGTACACTGCATGATCTTGCAGTCTCAAAGATGAAGGGGATAGCTTAAAAGGCCTACCTAACCAAGAGAATGATGTGTTTGATCAAGGATCTTTTGTTTTACAACAATTCCTGGAGAATGTCAGACGGATTAGACATTCAAATAGAGTATCTAAAAAGGATTATGATGGTGATCCTGAATTTGCAAAGGACGGGGGGTGGTTCCCAAGTGTTTTCCTCTCATCGCCCTGAATTATCTTGTGAGAAAAAAGGATGAGAGAAGAGGGATCAGCTTTAAACCAAAGTTAATAGGAAAAAACTTCCATTCAAAACTCACTTGGCACTTGTTGTAGGACTTCCATAGAGTTGTCCAATGAGTTTCATTGCTGTGATTGTAGTGGGGCCCAAGTTTGGCCTTTAAGACTCTGGTAGCATCCCAGGTTTGATAATGAGGAATCTTGGAGAAGAGATGATGGGCAATGTGGTTCTCTGTGATTCCATGGAAGAAGAACCCATGAAGTTTTCAATCCATAGTACATAGTTCCCTGCGTTGAAATTTGAATTCTCCATCTAGGTGGCAGAGTAGGATTGGTATGTTGGAGGTAAGTCATCATGACGAGCCATTGCTGTTAATGTAGAAAGGGAAGGATAGAAATCAATCAATATTCCAAATATGTATATCTTTCATATAATCATGAGCGCGGCTTGAGGAAGGGAAAATGATTATTTTTGGATGATCATGATCAAGTTAGGCACTCATTGATAATCCAATTAATCAGCTTTTCACTTTGGGAGTCTAAATCATTCAGCAGTAAGATGATTTTGAGTTGTCTGAAATAAGACATCCTTTTTTCTAATTTACTTCTCATGTTATCATCAATCCACGCATGTCCTGTGGATAGGTCACCCATAATCTTTGCAGACTTGGTCAATGGAAAGCTACAAGTGAAAAGGGCCTAGAAAAACTCAACCATTAGTAAGCAAGAAGGGGCTCCATGGCTTTGGGTGACCAGCAAGCTAATTAATAACTAACAACTAGTAATATGAAGATTTAACACATCTCTGAAGCTAAAACCTTGACCCTCAAAACTTCTGCCAGTAAAGGTTAAAACTTTGGCAAAACATGCTATGCTACTGTTTTAATAAGAAATTCCCCTGTGAAGTTACTCTTGGACAGTGGAGCTTTTTGCTCTTGTGTGAGTTCTACTTATCTGGAAAAGCAAGATCCAAATTGGAGAAAGAATTTGTTACCAGTACCTCAGGCTAAGTTTAGCAGTTGTAACTCTTCCCTCAATGCTATTGGAGTATAGTCTTCTGATATCATACTTCCTCACTCTAAAGGATCACTCAAACTGAACATTGAATTTTTTGTGCTTCAAAATGGATTGTGTGATTATTTCATCCTGGGAAATGATTCTCTCTGTTTGTATGGTATAGATGTATTCCAAAGTAAGGGTAGATACTTTACTATAGGAGGAGACTGGAACAAGAAGTTCCAAATAGGCCATGTCAATGCTCTAACTTCTGATTCAACCTATGAGAAATACTTGAAGATTTTTAACCAAGAATACTTCTCTCAAGCAGCTTTGAATTTTCTGCTCAATGAAGAAAAAAGATGGGAAATCCTGCAGGTTTGCTTTGAAAATCAGAATGCCTTCTGTACCAAAGACCACCCCATTGGTAATATCAAAGGACATTATATGATTCTAAATTTGACCATTAAACCTCCTTACCCACCTAATCTCAGGAGACCTGCTTACCCTTCCAGTCCAAAATCTAGAGCTTCTCTGGAAATTCATATCCAAGAGTTAATTTACTTACTGGTCTTAAGGAAAGTAGGGCACAATGAACAAGTGGATAATACTAATCCAGTAATTATAGCCTGGAATAATGATAAGTCAAGAATGGTTGGAGACTTCAGAATGCTCAATAACTACACCCAAGCTGACTATTATACTATCCCAAGGATTGACCATGCTTTACACAACCTTTCAAAGGCTAAGTTCATCACTACAATGGACATGCGGAAAGGTTTCCACCAAATACCTATCAGCCCTGATAGCCAGAAATTCATGATAATTATCTGTCATTTAGGAATTTATGAGTATCTGAGGATGCCTTTTGGTATCAAGAATGCTCCTTCTCACTTCCAAAGAATGATGGAAACGGCCTTTTGATCATTCATTAGACAAGGATTGATTATGGCTTAAATTGATGATGTTATAATTTACTGTGATGACTGGGAAACCCACATGAATGAAGTAAGGCTAGTCCTCAAAAATATCTCAGCTTTAGGATTAAAAGTTTCAATGAAGAAGTGCAACTTTTGTTATGCAGAACTCAAAGCCTTAGGACACATTGTTTCTGGACTAACCTTGACTGCTGACCAAAGCAAGATAGCAGCTGTGATGAATAGGCCCATGACCCAGAATAAAACTGAACTTTTATATTTTTTTAGCTTTTGGAGCTACTATAGGGAGTATCTACACAAATTTGCAGTTCTCACCCAGTTTCTGTATGAAATTTGCAACAACAACACTTTGTTTGAAATGAATCATGAAAGGCTTAGAAATTATGAGGAACTCAAAGTAGCTATGACACCGCTCAAGTATTAATCCAACCTGATTATACTAAACCTTTCAAGCTCTATATAGATGCTAGTATGGAAGGACTAGGAGCTTCTTTACACCAAGAGGTAATAGAAAATGAAAAACCAGTGAAAAAACCTACACTCTTTACATCCATACAAGTTAAACATACTGAGAAAAGGTATGGTGCAAGCCAAATGGAATGTCTTGCTCTAGTTTGGGCTTTTGAGAAACTCCACTATTACTTAGAAGTAACTAATTTTATGTTAATTACTGACTGCAATGCTTTCAGAACTCTTATGAATATGAAAACTCCCAGCAGGCAAATGTTGAGGTGGCAGATAGCTATAAAACAGCATAAAGGCCAAATGACTATAGTTCACCAGGCCGGAGCTAAACACCAGAACGCTGATAGTTTAAGCAGGAATGCTCTACCTAATGATTCAAATAATCCTGCTTATGATCCAGAGGAAAATGATATATTTCCTATAATAAACACCAACATGCTTGATATTGAATTACCTATCCTAGGAATGCATATTTATGAACTGGAAGAGTCCCTGTTCAACTCCATCAAAGAGGCTTACAGTTCTGATATGAAGACTCTAATTACCATTATGGAAAGCTCTTCACCACTGTCTGAACTAATTAATAGTTTGCCTGAACCTCTTCTGAAGCCTTACAAAGCAGGAAGGTTCACCTTCTGGGATGTTCTAGTATATTACAGACATCAAAATTCAAGTGTCATAGTCCTAATCAAAAAGAAAAATATCCAACACATCCTAGCTGAGTGTCATGACAACTGTTCATCTGGTCATTTATTTACTGATAGAACCCCAGATAAGGTTAAAAAACTGCTTGGTGAATAAATTGGAGAAACTCCAAAATCCAGTATGTCTCTAGTTGTGAAAATTTCCAGAAGTCAAATAGAACCACTGGGAAGAGGTTTGGTCTCCTTCAGAAGATTACTGAACCAAAGAAAATATGGGAAATCATTAATATGGATTTTGTGACCGGATTACCCCCAGGAGGAGCCTATTTCCACAACTCAGTCCTAGTCATAGTAGATAGGTTTTCCAATAAAGCAAATTATCTACCTAACCATAAGGAGGATACTGCCATGGAAGTGGCATTGCTATTTTGGAATAGACTTACAGCTGATTTAGGAGTTCCTAAAATCATTATCAGTGATAGAGACCCCAAGTTCACCTCTGAATTTTGAAGGAACCTCCATGACATGTTAGGCACCACATTAGCCTTTTCCACTGCTTATCACCCCCAGACAGATGAGATAGATGAAAGGATGATTCAGACCTTAGAAGCTATGCTAAGAAGGTTCTGCTTTTTTGGTCTAGAATAAAAGAATTCTGATGGTTACTGTCATGATTGGGTTAGCCTTCTACCAGCACTGGAAATGGCTTACAATAGTAGCAAACATTCCAACACTAAAGAAGCACCCTACATCCTAGAAAGAGGTTGGATCCCTAAGTTACCCAAAGATAACCTCAATCAAAAGCTCACAAATATTCATCCAACATCACTTGATTTCAAGAAAATGGTAGATTTAGCTAACAAAAATGCTGTTAAGTGTGCTCAGGAGGCTGTTGAGTATAACCAACAAAGAGGGGACAAAACCAATAGAGAACCTGATTTCAAAATTGGTGATCAAGTCTTAGTTTCTACCACCAACTTTACTAACTTAGCTGGTAACAGAAAGCTGAGACCTGCTTTTTTTTCCTTTTTCTATTAAGAAGTTTCATGGTAAGAATGCCATAGAAGTGATCCTTAGTGATGAACTTTCCAGGAAACACCCAGTATTCCCAGCAAGTCTCATTAAACACTACCATCCTAGGGAGGGGGAACAATCTACTTCACCAGAAATACCTGTCAAAGACAATCCTGAGAAGGACAGAGGAATTTTTAGCAAGATCCTCAAGGACAAGAAAGAAAAGATTAATGGAAGGGATTTTAGACTCTACCTAGTCAGGTACAAAGGAGATTCAGCAGATAAGGATGAATGGTTGCCTTAACACAATATCCCAGATGGAACCATACACCTGAGGAATTACAGAGCCAGAAGAAGACATTAGACCCAATTTTTTTTCAGATATAGCCATATCTTGGAGTGGGGGAATGTCAGCTTGCTACTCTGTACAGAGCAACCTTTCAAAGTAACAGAAATATAAAATAAAAACAAGAAAATAAGAATATCAAATTTAACTTAAGAAGGAGTAAGAAATCCATAAATATTATTGCAGAAATGAATTCTCCACCCAAGATTAGGTAGGGTCACTCAATGATCCCACCCTTCAAATCCAACTCCTTATATTTTTAATAATTAAAGAAAGAAAGGAACAAAATACCACAGCATCACTATGGGACTTTTTGGCCAATTTAATATTTCTCACACATTTTCACATATATGTTTCACGCCTAAAATTCAGTCAGAATTTAGGTATTGTGGATTTTAGAGGAGTTACATGAGGAAATGTGTTCTGTTACAAGTCCCGTGCAATCCTTACATAACCCTTACATACCAGTAGCATCAAACTCCCGCGTACTGAAGTCCCGCACGCAGCCAATTCTGCCATGAACGCAGCTGATCCTACCCCACGCGCATCTGAATGGACTGATCCCTGCGTCAGGATCAGTCATTACTAATCTACAAAACAGGTACTGCTCATAAGAGCTACAACCTAGTCAGGATTATCTGGTATATGTAATAAAGTTACATATGCATTACTAATAGTCTAAAAACCTCAAAGCTTGAATAAAGTTAATAAAAAACTAATTTTAAAGTATTTTTAATAATAAATCAAACATTGAGTATTACCACATAAACCCCTGATCCTGATCTTTGAAGACCACAAAACACTACAAGGAGTGGCTGTAAAAATTATTAAAAATTACCTACGTGATCATCAGATTATGGAAAGTCAATAAAAATCCACATCTGTCTACTTTAAACCAATATCATCAGTAAAAATAAAGGATAAGTGCATAATGATCAAATTACACCATCAACAGATTAACAGATCCTGTGGCTACAATAGTGCATAAAACCAGCAGATCTGAGGACAGCTTATTGAAAGCACCAAGTGGAAGTTCTGAAACTTCCCTGACTGGCTTGCTAGCCTCAGCCCATGAGCAGAACCCTCTCTATGTGACCTGAGAAGCTCATAATCACCCCAAAAGGTATTTATACAGACCTCTTTGGATCCATTATTCCCCAATCAGTTTACCAGGAATTATTATTATCAATCAGAAACCATTTCATTGTTATTCATATGCTTATAAAGAGATAAGAAAGTGATTTATGACCTAGTCTGTAGTAGTATTATTTATTTCTCAGAAACCAATCAACCCATCAAAGTTAGTCAAGAAAATCCACCCCATCTGCTCTGAAAACCTTCCTATCTTTTCAGTATTTTCGTGGTGAAGTGCTTTGAGTAAGTGTTTGCCTTCCTGCCTTGGCCATTGTGCTGTTTTTCCCCTCCATATCAGTGGATAAGTTGTTATAAGGCACCCATCATTTATTCCAAGGTTCTTAAACTGCGTAAGGAGGCCCCTTGAAGAGAGGTTGTCTGTCTATGAAGATCTCCAGTAGTATAATACTGTGGCCCCTCTTTTTATAAAAAATTGAAAACCCTTTTAACCAAACCAATTAAACCTTGCACCAGCTCTTAAAATATTTATTATTTGAGCTTTTTAAGTTTTTATCATTGGAATACTATTATTATTATTATTCCAGTATCTTCTATCACTCTCTGTAGCTAAAGGACTGCAAGGTTCCTGGTATCAGAGAGCTGACAAAGCATAAAAGTGACAAAGAAATGTGATGAAATCAGGGCTGAAGGGATGAAGCAATGAAGCAATGAAGAAATGAAGAGATGAAGTAATGAAGTAATGAAGTAATGAAGTAATGAAGTAATGAAGTAATGAAGTAATGAAGTAATGAAGTAATGAAGTAATGAAGTAATGAAGTAATGAAGTAATGAAGTAATGAAGTAATGAAGTAATGAAGTAATGAAGTAATGAAGTAATGAAGTAATGAAGTAATGAAGTAATGAAGTAATGAAGTAATGAAGTAATGAAGTAATGAAGTAATGAAGTAATGAAGTAATGAAGTAATGAAGTAATGAAGTAATGAAGTAATGAAGTAATGAAGTAATGAAGTAATGAAGTAATGAAGTAATGAAGTAATGAAGTAATGAAGTGATGAAGTAATGAAGTAATGAAGTAATGAAGTAATGAAGTAATGAAGTAATGAAGTAATGAAGTAATGAAGCAATGAGAGTTAGGATGTGATGAAAGGGGGGATTGAGTGATGAAGGGATGAAGAAATGAAGCAATGAGAGGATGGATGTGATGAAAGAAATAAAGTGATGAGAGTGATGAAGCAAGGTTAGAGTGATAAGGTGATGAGGGGATGATAGAGATGAAGCAAAGATTATAGAAAGAGATGAGAGTAATGAAGTGATGAGAGCAATGAAAATCAAATTTTTTCAATGAGGTTGGAGGTAGAATTTTTCCAATGAGGTCAGAGGTTAAACCAGGGTTGATGAGGTGGAATATGACGTGTTGTTGAGGCAGTGAAAGCCTGTAAATAATTCATTTGAAAAAACCCATTTGTTTTCAGGTAAATTTGATACATCTGATGTGAAATAAGTGTGCTTTTTTGATTTTTAATGGTAGGTTTTAAATGGCAGATTTGGGCTAAAACTTCCATTAGCCAATGGCCGGTTTGGATAACTTTGATAAGCCCTAGTATTATTTTTAGTTTAAATCTTACATCCCTAGTGCTAATCACACAATCAAGGAATCCTCTCAAGAAGTATATTAATAATTTCCTTGGTGGTAGGTTATTTAAAGCCTATGGGGAGATTAGGGGGGTAAATTTGGCAGGATCACTTAGTAGCTCAAGATCCAGAACCATTCTTGGGCTCAGGCTATTATCATGTTCAAAGAATTGTAACCACACACCAAAGGCTTTATTTTTAGCAAAAGAGTTTATAAAATCATGCCAACAGGTATCATTGGTGTCATTACAGCACTTTTTCTTTTTTCTAATATAGCAACAACTGGCCTTCTTTCCCACATCAGGAAGGCTTTTAGCATTTTAAAGGTATAAATGGATGACTAGGGTGAGATAAAATTCAATTTGATGGTGGTTTGTGTCCCCAAAGGCGTTTAAACATCAATTGAGGCCCTGGAGGGCTAAATTAAGGCCTGCATACCCCCTTTGGGGTCTTTCTGGGGTGAAATCTTTTAGGATAATTCAATGATGGTTAACAATTTAGTTAATTCAATATTTAAAAATTCAATAAATATCAAATTTTTGCAAGGAACTCAAATCTAAACTCAGATTTTTTTTAAAAAAAAAATTGAACCAACCTAATAAAAATGAGAAAAAAAGATATTAATTAATCTTGTTTTCACAAAATGGAATATTTCCAGTGTAATTTAAATAAACTTTTACAAAACATAAAAAAACATACAGAAATTATAAATATACCTATTTGATTCTGGGAATTCAAATATTTTTAAAAATGCAAACAAAAGTGTCATCCAGTACATCAATAATTATAAAAAATATAAAGGAGAGATTTCACAGGAGAAAAATCAAGATTTATGATAAAATTTAGATACCTTTGTACCAAACATAGAATAACAATGAAAAATTCTGAATATTTCTTTATCATGAGGGGAATTCAGATATTTCTAAATATTAAAAAATAAGTTTCATCAAGTAAAAAAATCAATATCAACTATTGATTTCTTTGAAGAATAATTGATATTTCTAGTGGGATGTAAATAAATTTTACCAAACATACAAAGACATATAAAAATTATAAATATAACTATTGGATGAGGAGAAAACAAATATATTGAAATATTCCAACAAATATTTCATTGAGTAAAATGATAGGTTGTATCAGAGTTATAAAACTTGCCATTTTTTGAATTGTGGGTTTCAACCCAAATCTTCCATTTCAAACCCGCCATTAAAAAATGAAAAACTCACTTATTTCACAAAAGGGGTGTAAGAGTTACCCAAAAAATAAGTGATTTTTTTCCAATTTAGTATAAAAAGTCAAAAGTCAAACATGGCACCACACCCAACAGACCTGTTTCTCCACTGTCTCCAATCCAGCCATCAAAGAATCCTATATATTCTAATATTTCTCTTTTTCTGTCTTTATCACTAACCAATTCTTAGCTATCCAAATTTTTCATCATTCTCCTATCCTCACCATCAATCTCAATCCAACCAAAAACAAGAAGAAAAAAACCACTGCATAGTTCAACTCTGGATCCCTACCAATTGCCTAGAAACCAAATTTCACATCCAGTCCTCTGAACTAATTGTTGTCCATTATTAAATTCATCAATCAATTGGATTTGAATTTTATTGGGAACCATCCTGTAGGTCAAGATAAATCCCACAAGCAGCTACTTGGGCATGACTGGCCTTTAACTGAAAGTTTAAAGATTGAAAGACTAAGAAATCTAGGTCTAGGAAATTCTAGTGGGTTGTCTTGTGAAGAGTGGTGAGATACTTTGTCTCACTAGGTTCCTTTGATTCATTCCTTTATGAGCAATTAAAAACTCTAGTTCTATGAAATCCTTGTTGGTTTTCTTGGGAAGAATGGTGAGATAATTGGTCTGACTAGGTTCCTTTTATTCATTCCTTTACTCATCAACTTCTGACCTTCACTATCTGCTATTTGAATCATAAAAACTACTTGAACCTCAGGCTTCAATGGTCTCATGTACACAATCATTCTAACCACTGTCTCAACCAATCTGCACCACCAGAGAATTTTGAAAAGAAGAAACTCTTCAACAGAGAGCTTCTCTTGGCCAAGGGATCTTTTCAACAGCTCTTTCACCCTCCTAGAGCTGTAATCTAACCTTCTAATTCATTCCCGCTTGTATCTTTCCACCTCTGTTTTTTCCTGTTCCTTTTCCTTTGTTCTGTTTTTATTTTATCCTTTATTTTATCATGAGCTTCTTTCTGCCTTATTCACTTGCTTAGTTTTTGATAAAAGTAAATATCATGCCTGTTTCATTGAATGTACAGCAAAGAACCTTCCAGCCTTTCAATCAAGCGGTGAGAGGAAAGTGAGCAGATCAAGTGATTGAGGGATTCCATTGATTTGTGTTAGGATTCTGACAAACAAGCAATGTTATTTTCAAACAATGAATGTGGGATTTGGAAGAAGATTGAAAAAAAAGATGGATTGAGATGGAAAGATACAGGAGATCAAATGAAAATTGATGATGAAACAAAATACAAGAGACAATAATGATAGCAGAAAAGAAGGTGATGAGATATTATCCAATGACAAGTGTTATGGGTCTAATTCTGTACCCTGTGCAATCTTTGTTTCATTATTTCTGGTTGGATATTTTAGCCTAGAGTTTATTAAGTGGTTTGAAGTGATTTGGATTGTGAAACTTAGTTATAATGAAAGCCTCTTAATGTTATTCTTGAGAGTGAGGTGAAGATTGGATGCCAAAGCAAGACAGAGGGGCTCACTGCCTTTTATAGGCCACAGATTGTGCAAGAATGGTATTGAGTATGATACTCAGTTAAGCATTCCAGGATCTCCATGGATTTCTCCATGTTACTGGCCTGGTTGACCATTCAGAATAGTAATCCCAACATTTTTTTTGAGAAAGGATGGTTATGAGTCAGACTGGGAAATTTTCATGTTTGGACTGCATGGATTGATTAGTTTACTCAGCCCTGGTTGGTTGCCAGTAGTATTGACTTGTTCTAGCCCTCTTGGGAGAAGTTCAGATTGATTTTGGTTGGTCATATTTACAATTTGTAGTATTAGAGTGAGAGAGTATTATCAATCAGCCTTTGGAGTTTGAAAAATGAGGCTTGTTAGATTTCAACTGAAAATTGGGAGTAATTTGCAAACTATTGGGGGTGGTAAGTTAGGGAGTTTATGATCAGGGTGAGGGTGTGGTTGTGGTTGTGATAGGATACCAGATTTGGGATGGGGATCCACATAGGATACAAATGGAGTGATGGAATGAGTGAGGTTGGTGGGTTGAGAAGTGAAGAGAGTTAGTAAGATAGAGAGTGCCAAGTTGGTGCTTCTTAGTTGTGAGTGCAGACACAACATCTGTGAGGAAAGATGGAGTGAACAATTTAGTTAGTTGTTGAAGAATCAGATTTTTAGTGGAGAGATGTGCAAATGATAATTAATCAGTTTTCTCTTTGAGTGAAGGTTGAAAAGATATCAGAATGAGTCAAGTTGAAAAGAATTGGAGAAGCTTTTTGGGATTTATACCTATTGTCTCCTTTATAGTCATGGGCTTCAGTTCTTAGCAAGGAAAGCTTGGGTCCTTGGTTTGATATTTTTGAGTGGAGAATGTTGAGAAGTTAGTTTACCTGATTATTCAGGTCCTGGACTGAATTAGAATGATTTTTTCAGTAGCTTGTTACAATTCAGGAGATTGGTATGAAAACTTTTAAGATTTTCATCTTACTATGGGTCTGTTCTGTGCCATCTGTATCTACTGGTTTGTGCCTTCTTCCAGGAAGGGCCAGAGCTGGTTTTTTGCGTTCCTGGATGATTGCTGGGAGGCTCATTTTTAAAATTTTTTGTTGAGTGGGTTGTGGAATTGAGATTAAAATGGGATTATGTGTATTATTTGGTGATGTGGAGGCATGTTTGGGTGTTTTGCATGGTGATTGATGAAGATGCATAAATGTCAGATTTTATGCTTGAAATCTGCCATTTTCATGAGACCTTCCATTTTAAAATACACCAATTAGGGTGTATGTGTATTTCATAAACCCACCATCAAAATGGTGTGTTTGGTAAAAAAAACAAATGGCAGTTTTCTAATGGCTGCTTTGCTAACTGTGAAATGCGGTAAGAAGAATTATAAATTTAAAAACTGATTTGTTTTTTTGAATAAAAATTAGTAGTTCATGAAATGTAATAATTTCCTTATAAAAAATAAAAAAAATTGAAAAATAACGCGTATAACTATTGGTTGGGAGGAATTCAAATATTATAAAACATTGAAACATTGACTGTGTTGAGTGCAAGAATAATCAAAGAAATATAAATTTTGATATTCCTTTCCTTATTTTTGCAATCAATATATTTTCTTTGGAGAATTTCAATGAATTTTAAATTCATCACATCAAACAGGCTTATTTCTCTCTCGTTTTTTTTTATATGATAAAAATATATTCACATTCCATCAGAAGTATTAATTTCTTTTTGAAGAAATCAATTTTTTATTTTATCATCATTATGATCTTACTCATTAAATTATTTGATGAAATTATTTAGAATATATTAATTATCCTCATCAAATAGGTATATGTATACTTACTTTAGGTCTTTTCAATTTTGGTAAAGGGTATTAAAATCCCACTCAAAATATCCATTCTTATTCAAATGTATCAATTTTTGATATATTGATGGTTTTTTTTGTGTTTGATGAAGCTTATGTTTTGATCTTTGAGAATATCTGAATCCCCTCATGAAATATATTTCTTTAGAATTTTATCTTCTTTCTTTTTGGTACAAAGGTATTTACATTCCACCACAAATCATGATTTTTCTTCAATAAAATCTTTTTTCAATAAATTTTTTTGATGATTCTATTTTTTTAGACTTGTTTGTGTACTTGATTATATCTTTTTTTAAATATTTTGAATTACTCAAATTCCCAGCATGAAATAGGTGTATGTAGAATTTCTGTGAGCTTTGATATGTGTGGTATAAAGTTATTTATATTCCATCACAAATCTTGATTTTCCTTCAATAAATTATGTTTTTCATATTTATGTTATAATTATTCATGTACTAGATGATATTTTTTTTAATATTTCAAATTATCTAAGATAACAGCATGAAATAGTTGTATTTGGAATCTCTTTAAGTTTTTTATGCTTGGTAAAAATGTATTTAAATTCCACTAGAAATATTCCAATCTGTGTAAACAAAATCAATTCTTTCCATTTTTCTTGTCTTTCTTACATCAGATGAACTTTTTTTTCTAAAATGGGGTGTATCAGAGTTAGAAAACCCACCATTAGAAACCCACCATTTCTTTTGGACCAAACACCATTTCAATGGTGAGTTTCTGAAATACACATACCCCCTAACTGCTATACTTAAAAATGGCCTGTTTCATGGAAATGGCAGATTTCAAACATCAAATCTGCCATTTGTGCATCATCATCCATCCAAAATCCATTGCATGCAAAACACCTGTTGGGATTACTCTCCTTCTTAAGGCTCTCACAGGTGCACACTTGCCTCAGAGGACAACCACAACTACAGTCCTCTTTGGAGGCTTACAGCCTCTCTTTACCAGACAGACTTGGCACAGCTTGAACCTGGAAAGACTCCTGCTCTTCAGCTTCAACTACTCAGCCTCATCTCACCTATTTTGTCCTACCTCATAAAACACATCCATCTTCTCTCTCCCCTTTGTCTTCCTCTCAGATCTTCATCCTTGTTTCACTCTCATCCTCCATATCCCACCTTTCAATCCTGCAAAACCTCACCTTTCAATCCTGCCAAACCTCACCTTTCAATTGACTCCACCTTGCCTCAACCTCATACCATACATGCCTTCCTGGAAAGACTAAGTATTCAGAAAGCCTAAAATTTCATCTCACTTAACAATAATATTTCAGTTCAGTTGTGGCTCTCCTTGATTTTAATCCTTTCATTTTTCATGTCCTCTGTCCTTGTCATTTTCCTTGGCTTTTGTTAATTCTGCCATGGAATTTCTTCACAGTTAAAAGCCAAAATATAGCTCTCTCAATCCCAACCAAATTCACCAAACCAAGGAAAAGTGTGATTTCAGCCCAAATCAAGATGGACCACTTCAGACAAGCCATGCTCAAAACCACCCTGGAAACCATTCCCATGCTCAAAAAGGAAAACAATGGAATTTTGAAGGAAAAAATGGATTCCATTCTAGACGTTAGGAGTTGTTTGCACATCATGAATGGAGAAAACATGCAACTCAAAAACAATGTCAAGGAAAAGCTCAACATCCTCATCATCTCCAAACTCAAATCCTCTATGCATGATAATTTTTTCACTGCTGTAAACAAGAAATCAGCTAACCTGCTCTGGAAGGCTATCATTGATAAATATGCCCCCTCTCTGGCCTCAAATTAAGCCAGGGTTTCAAAAATTTCTATACTTACGCTTCAATGAGATCAAATCAAAAATTTCACAACCAAGGCAAAGGTGTGCTTTAAGAAGATGTTGGAGGTTGGGATCACTCTCCCAAACAACATTCTAGCATATCTCTTACTCTTCAAGTTCCCAGATACCATGAAGTATTTAAAACAGCAGATAATGAACACTGACAAGGACCTCAGTCAATTTTGTCTTCAATCATCTCAACCAGCTCAATAAAAAATCAAAGGCTTAAAATTCAATGGATCCTATGCCTCCCTTGAAAAAAAAGGTGTCTCTTGTGTCAATGGCTCACAACTTCACCTCAAGGGTCAAGGAGGCAAAAGAAGGCATTGAACTGATGGCTAACACAACCCCAAGCAAGAAAAGTATCACCCTGCCAACAATTTATGGCACCTTAACCCCAAGATTGCATCAGAGTGGTGGAGAGACAAACAGGAAAAATGGAAAGAAATAAATTCAAATTAAAAGGGAAAAAAACCTGACAGCTCACAACCTAGCTTTTTTCTCTCTAAGGATAGACCACAGAAAACCCCAGGCTCAGTTCCTACTTGAAAGGGGCACCTTGGTTCACATGATCAATTAAAGCTGCTGCTTTGTTGATATGGCTCCCTGCAAGGAAGAGTCCATCAAAACTGGTAATGAAGGAGCAAGTCTGAAAATCAAAGGCAGAGGAACTGCCAGACTTTTCCAGAAGAACTTCATGCTTCGACTCTTGAACTGCTTCTACGTGGCCAACCTGAAAATCAACCTACTTATCACTGGAGCTCTCAAAAAAGCAGGCTGCAACCTGACTTCCAATAACAATTTGTTCTCAATGACTCACCTGGAAAAACTTTCTTCTCAGGCTCAATTGATAAAAATATATGCACCATTGCCACTCCCTCCTTCAATCAGAATGTGATAACCTGCTTGAAAAAATTGTTTCTTTTCAACTTGGCTGTGGGGGGGCTCATGAACATTCACCAAAATTTTGGAAACACTTCTCTCTTGCAACTAAAACCCTTCATTTGGAATCTTCCCAAAGATACCTGTTCAAACTTTGAATGCATTAACTGCATCAAGATAAAAATCAAAAAATCAAAATTCAATAAAGCTTCAAACCTTTTAAAGAAGTTCTTTGACAGAATTCATCTTGATCTAATTTGCCTGATCAAGCCTCAATCAAAACAAGGCCACAAATATGCTCTGAAATTGTTGGACAACACATTGGGTTATCTAGGTTGTCAGCTTGCTACTATGTACAGAGCAAACTGTCAGATAGTAACACAAAACTATGAAGAATAAGAATATCTCAGTTAAAAAAATAAGGAGTGAGAAATCCAAGAATATTATTACAGGAATGGATTCCTCACCCAATAGTAGGTAGGGCCACTCACTGACCCCACCCTTGAATTCCAAATCCTTATAATTTTAAAATAATTAAGAAGAAAAGTACTAGAAATTACAACACCAGTATGGCACTTTTTGGCCATTCTAATATTTCACACGTATTGTCACATATAGGGTTTACACCTAAAATTCACTCAGAATTGAGGGTTGTGTATATTTTAGGAGTTACACAGGGAAATTTTTTATGTCACAATTCCCGCGCGCCCGCCCCGCATCATTACATATCCCTACATACTAGTAGCAGCAGATTCCTGCGTACTAGAGACCCGCGCGCAGCTAATTCTGCCACGCATGCAGCGGATCCTTCCCCGCGCGCATCTGTACTAACTGATCCCCGCGTCTGGATCAGTTGTCACTAATCTGACAACCAGGTACCTCTCAGAAGAGCTACAACCTAGTTAGGGTTGCCTAGTATATGTAACAAACTGGCATATGCATTACTAACGATCTAAAAAGATCAAAAATTCAATAAAATTAATGAAAATTAAGTTTAAAACATTTTTTAATAATAAATCAAAGATCAAGGATTATCATGTAAATCACTGATCCTGATCTTTGAAGACCACAAAACACTACAAGAAGTGTTCATAAAAATTATTAAAAATTATCTACATGATCAGCAGATAATAGAAAATCATTAAACATCCACATCTGCACGCTTTAAAGAAATATCAATAGTAAAAATGAAGGATTAGTACAGAATGATCAAATTTACGCCATAACAGATTAACAGATCCTGTGGCTAAAATAGTACAGAAATCCAGCAGATCTAAGGACAGCTGATTGACAGCACCAATTGGACGTGCTAATCTTGCCCTGACTGGCTTTCCAGCCTCAGACCACGAGCAGAACCCTCTCTACGTTCCCTTAGAAGACCAAAATCACCCCAAAAGGTATTTATACAGACCTCTTTTGATCCATTATTCCATCATCAGTTTACCAGGAATTATTTATTATCAATCAGACACCGTGTCATTTTTAATCAAGTGCTTATATGAAGATAAGCAAGCAATTTATGACTTAGTCTGTAGTAGTATTATTTAACTATATTAACCAATCAACCATTGAAGTTTATTCAAGCAATCTACCCCATCTGCTCTGAAACCCTTCCAATTATTCCAGGATTTTTGTGGTGAAGTGCTCAGAGTGAGTGTTACCCTTCCTGTCTAGGCCATTTGTGCTGTTAAGCATGGCCATTAGTGTAATAAGTCCTTTCTAAGGAACCCATCTTTATTCCAAGGTTCTTAAACTGCCTAAGGAGGCCCCTTGAAGAGAGGTTGCTAGTCTGTAAAGATCCCCAGTAGTATAATACTGTGGCCCCTCTTTTATATTATATTGAAATTTATTTATTACCAAACCAATTAAACCTTGCAACTGCTCTTATTATATCATTTATTTGATCTTCTAAGTGTTTATTTATTGGAATAATAATTATTATTATCATTGCAGCATTTTTATCACTCTCTGTACCTAAAGGACTGCAAGGTTCCTGGTATCAGAGAGCTGACAACTGGGGGTCTGGCCAGGAAATATCCTTAAATAATTAATTCTTAATTATTTATTCCTTGGACCAGTCTATTGATTTTTTAAAAAAAAAATATAAGTTAACATACTTATAACGTATATTTTTGATCATTTGTTTCTCTAGTGGATCTTAAGACCAACAGAGAATTGATCAATTATTATTTGAACCTTCTTAAAAAGAAAAAATAAGAAAAACTCCGTAACTTTGTCCCAGTTATTATAATTACTCCTGAGCAACAACAGGAGAGACTGCTTTATTATAAACAGCAGGTTATAAAGGACAAAGAACTTGAGCTTGAAAGAATTATCAATTTCAATTCTTTATTAAGGCAACATAAGGAGTGGAAGATTTATCAAAGGAAGCTTTATATTTATAAACTAAATAACCCTGAAGATAAAGAAAAATCCAAACATAATAAAAGTGGTTATTTTTCCTAAAAACATCATTTTAACACGTAAAAATACAAAGAAAAATATTAAACTTATATTTTTTGTTTTTTATCCATCTCAGTGGATTTCGCTTTTGGTGATCTCATTGACCAGGACCTCCTAGAGGACGTCCCAGACAGTGTATCATTGGACTTACCCTTTGATTTATCCCAGGATCTGATTGGAAATCACTCAGACCCCGTTGGAATACCCTCCAAGGACAGTTTTGATCCCAACCAAGTGTTGGTACCCTTGAATTTAACTCTAAGTAAGTTAAAATATTTATAAAAAATTATTAAAAATATAAAACACACAAAAAAAAATATTTTTTATATTTTTAAAGTCTTTTTCCAAAGTTTCAACAAAAGAATTACACATTTTTTTGGTGCTATGTATCAAAATAGGAGCAACACCCGTGCAACAGGTAGAGCCCCATCATATGGATCTCTACCCGGAGGAACCTGTGGGCGCAAGGACTCCAGTTGCGAGCGCAATGAGGATACTCAAACCCGTGACCATAGCGTCATGCGGGACGACAACGGTGACAACCACGGCTGCCAACTCAACCAACAGACCATTGGAGAACCATTTGACGCCCACCATGTTATCCCAGGAGAGTACAGGTCCTCCTACGCCACCCCATCTGGACTCAACCAAGGAGGAAAGAGTCAAAGTATTAGTGAAAGAGCACGTGAGCTATTGGGAACAATTCAGGTTGGTTCAGACCCAGGAGGATCAACCAGGTATGAGAAAAGCCATTTCTCAGGCAAATAAATCTCAGATTTCTCTGCAAAGGTTGATCCCAAAGAAAGAGGTAGAAGGCTACGTGCAGAACTGAAATCCTTGGGATCAGTTAGCTTCCTTAAAGGGAAAGGACCCCAAAAAGAAGAGGTCCTCAGCCCATCAGAATTTAAGGAACCCAAAGGATTGGGACAGCATAATATCCTTAGCCCAGAAGTGGAAAAGGGTGTACCACAATTAGATGTAGAAGCTCTTAATAGATTTTCTGTAAATGTGTCTCACAATTTTCCTATTATTAGCCAATGCTTTGACAAAGTTTATCAACAATTGGACAAATTGAGTTCAAGTATTTTCAGAGTAATTGACACTCAGTCTCAGATTATGAGAATTGATGAGTTGTAAATACAACAAATCAAGGATAGTATAAAAGCTAGTAAGTTGGACCTGATGAAGCATATTGATGACAACCAATCAATTCTTCAGGAAGATATTCTTGCAACCATAGACCAGCCTAAGGAAGAAGTTAAGAAAGCTAGTCCTGCTCCTTCAGCTAATCTGGCTAACAAAATTGACTTATTAAGCAACAAACTTGATTTAGAGTTAGGTATGATTAAGAATGATCTCAGAGATCTTAAGATCAATTCTACTAACTCTCAGGTCATTGACCTAGAAGAAACTAGGCCTGCTAGGTTCACCAGTACTCCTAGTGTTCCTCCCAGAACCAGGATAACTAGGAATGAGTCTTTCAGATCCAGTCCTACTCCCAAAATGTAGCAGGCTTTGAAGCTACTTCCTCCCATCACTGAATGGCCTAAATTCTCTGGAGAAGGAGAATACAACCACGTCAGTTTCATAAAATTTATTGACTATACTCTTTATTCTTATGAGCTCCCTGACGCAATAGCTGTGGTAAGATTGCCCAGACTATTTGAAGGAGTGGTGCTTGATTGGTTTATCAATAAGAGAGAGGAAGTTGGATCTTTATCCTGGAATTCTTGGAAAGAATTGATCAAAGTGCAGTTTGGTACCAGGATTTGGAAAAGAAAAATGATGAAAACTTTTGAAACTTCCCAGTTTGATCCATTGAAGGACAAACCGCATAAGTGGTGCTTAGACCAGAAAAAGAGGTTAGACTGTTTTTATCCTGATGCTGATAAAGAAGAAGTCAATGAAAGACTCCTCAACTTATGTCCTGGACAAATCAACCACATTTTGAGGTGCAGAATGCCTATGGATTCAGATCTTTCCACCTTAATAGGTGTATTGGAAGAGACTATTGATATGAATGATCTTGATAAAAGGGTAAATAAACCCCCCAGGGAAGAAAATACTAGGAACAGGGAAGAATATACTGCCAAAACTAAAGAATACCCTGCTACTAATCCATCTACCTTGGAAGTCAAGAAGACTCCAGAATCAAAAGAGAAAGTATGTTGGAACTGTAACCAAACAGGACACGTAAAACCTGATTTTCCTCTACCTAATAAAAGGATTAATCCTTTTGAAGGAAAAGAGTGTGACAAACCTGACCCTCACCTTGATGATACTGATGGATCACTCTCTGATTGTGATCTAATGATCACTAACCCCCTCAATGTTATTGAAGGTAGTATTGAGTCTTCTCTGGACATAAATTCCATCAATGAAGATTCTAACTTACCTCAAAAATGGAATCCCCACATGAAGATTCATCACATCTCTGAGGCTAAGGCCTTGACTCTAAAACCTTCTGCTGGTAAAAGTTACACTTCAGGCAAAACATGCTATGCTAATGGTTTAATCCTAGGCTCCCCTGTTAAGTTACTTCTAGACAGTGGAGCCTTTTGCTCTTTTGTCTGTTCAATTTATCTGGAGAAACAAGACCCAAACTGGAAGCTGAACCTACTACCAGTACCTCAGGCTAAGTTCAGCAGTTTTAATTCTGCTCACAATGCTGTTGGAGTATGGTCTTCTGATATCATACTACCTCACTCTAAAGGATCACTCAAACTGAACATTGAATTTGTAGTGCTCCAAAATGGAGTGTGTGATTATTTTATCCTTGGAAATGATTCTCTTTGCTTGTACGGCATAGATGTATTCCAAAGCAAGGGTAGATACTTCACTATAGGAGGAGACTGGAATAAGAAGTTCCAAATATGCCATGTCAATGCTCAAACTTCTGATTCAACTTATGAAAAACACTTAGAAAAGTTCGATCAGGAATACCTCTCTCAAGCTGCTTTGAATCCCCTGCTCAATGAAGAACAGAAACAGGATATCCTACAAGTATGCTTTGAAGATCAGAATGCTTTTGGTACCAAAGATCACCCCATTGGTAACATCAAAGGACATGATATGATCCTAACTCTAACTATTAAGCTTCCTTACCCACCTAACCTCAGGAGACCTGCTTACCCTTCTAGTCCAAAATCTAGAGCTTCT